>LPNX010157407.1:8418-46496 GCA_001517045.1 Pseudotsuga menziesii
TTCATCTATTGAAGTAAACTTATGTTACAAAACTTATTGCAAAAGCCTTCTTATGCCCTTCAAAGAGGGTAGTTTTTGAATTTCCTTGTACTTTAGATTTTTATGCAAGATGCTTAGCAACTTGTGTGGTTCTTAAAGTACAACAAAATCATCCGCTTGGATCTATGAGAATATGCATTTCTATAATCTAATTTCTCTATATTATCTAAATTAAAACATCTACACCACCTTACTAAAAATGCCATTACAATCTGTCTAAAATGCGTTAAAAACCCTAAGTGAGTGGCGTTGTCATTGGAATTTGGGACGCTACATGCACTGTCGCGGATTGCACATGCCCTTAAGATTCCTCGATTCCAAAGACGCGGCTGTTGGAAATGGAGGCAGGGTTTCTTTCTCTGGGACGTGGAATCCGAGTAGGGGCATGCGCTACATGTGTTCGTTTCGTCATCGTCTGTACTTCGACGTCCCTAGAGCACACAGACACCTTCAATTCCCAGGTTTTCATAAATACCCTACAACTCTTCCCACCTTCACACTCGCACTCCATCTATCAATCCATCATTCACTGTAACGAAAAAAGAACAGCGAAAGAGCAATGGGAGTTCTTTCCCCTTCGACGATGAAGTTGAAGCTTAAATGGGTGAGTTTAGGCGTGGCCCTTCTCCTTCTCCTTCACTGGGGTGCCCCCAGCGTCGACGCGCATGAAGACAATATGTATGGAGAAAATTGGCAACAGCAACGACGCGGGTCGTGCGATCCACATAGATTGTCTTCTTGCCAGGACTACCTGGAGCGGCGGAGAGAGCAGCCATCGGAGAGTTGCTGCAACGAATTGGAAAGAATGTCTCCACAATGCCGATGCCCAGCCATACAGCAAGTGCTCGATCAATCTGCATCCTTCATGGATTCTGAGGGTGCACTTAATCAACGCCGCGGGCGCCGCGAAGGGCGAGGTCGTAGAGAAGAGCAGGAGATGGCGGAGAGAGCCGCATACCTTCCAGATACATGCAACGTCCAGGAGCCTCCCCGCCGCTGCGATATTCGACGCCCCTCTCGTAAGTCTCTCCCCGTGACTAATTAATAGACGAATAGTTACTAATTCGGGTAGCTGTGTTTGTAGGGAGCTGCGGTCCGGCGTAATGTCAAATGTGGTTAAGCACATTATTTCTTGTTACTGCTATCCATTTTAATACATTCTCTAGTCCCCATTTTCATTGACATAATTTACATATGTTTTTTCTTAAGTACTTCCATTCCGTGCCCTAATGAATGATGAAATTAATTCATGTACTCGTTATGGGTGGACAGGCTATTCCATGACGGGCGGCAGTTTTTGAGTGACGAACAAGAGAATATAGATACTATGTAACTGAATAAAGGAGGGAGGCACTTCAACGGCTATGAATTTGTGGTTTTCGTTTGGCAGGAGCTAATAGTTATATATCTATAACAGGCTCTCATCTAATTTCATTTGATGGCCACCGCTTATATCATAGCCGGATCTATTCCCTTCCCTTGTATGTAAGAATAATTGAATGAATGAGAAAATTCATTTCGTTTCATTTCATGGCAGGATCTCTTTTCTTTCGTTTCGTTTCATTTCATGGCGGCCACTTACATCATAGCTGGACTTCTTCTCTTATATGTAATAAAGAAATAAAGCATTGAATGAACGTGGAAGACAAGATTTCAGAGTAAACTTTAAAGTATGGACCGGGAACCATATAGAGCCAGGTTTCACTAGCCATATAGTAGTGTCAAGCTATGTTATGAGAAACCTAGCCATATAGTAGTGTCAAGCTATGTTATGAGAAACGGGAAAAGAAACTTGAAATGAACTGAAACGAAACTTGAAAAGAACTGTACGAGAAACGAACTTTGTAGGTTTCGCAAAACGAGGATTAAGAAAAACAACAAAATTAAACGTAAAGAAGATCACACCACCCACTTTCATTTTAATGGATGCTACTTCCTTAGTTAGAGCAAAGAGAAACGGGAAAAGAAACTTGAAAAGAACTCTAAGAGAAACGAACTTTGTACGAGCTATGTAGGTTTAGCAAAATGAGGAGAGAGAAAAACGACAAAATTAAACATAAAGAAGAGCCACACCATCCACTTTCATTTTAGTGGATGTTACTTGGGTAGTTAGAGCAAAGGTCACACTCTTTTAGGCTTTTTAATAAAACACTTTCAATTTAATGGATGTTACTTAGGTAGTTAGAGCAAAGGTCACACTGTTCTATGCTTTTTAATAAAACACTATGAGTTGCCACTAATCTATGAATGAAGAGATATAGCTGACCAACTAGTGACATATATGAGTCCATAAAGGCCAAGAACCTTATCAAGTAGATTAGAATGGATGGATGCATATACCTTATCAAATAGATTAGAATGGAAGGGTGCATATGATCCACTAGTGGAGGTCACTGCCACTAATCTATGAATACTAATCTATGAATAAAGAGATAGAGTTGAACAACTAGTGACAAATATTTAAGAGGTTAGAATGGATGACTAGTTTGTGGCAAATCAAAATAACAATATTTAAAATAAAATAATTTTATACTATAAATTTAAGTGAAACAATTTTAAAAATATAACAAGTACAAATATGAATCATTTCTCAAAAGTATAAAAATTGCAAATATTTTTAAAACTATACATGAAAAAAGGCTAAAAGTTTCCATGCCTACCAATATGAAATGATAAAAATAGGGAAGAGTCTACATCATACTTTAAGTTTTTATTGACAATGAAAGCATTTTCTAATTTTGGATGTAGTTTGAGTTTTTATTCACATGGAAGGCATTCTCCAATTTTGAGATACAAGACACATCAATACATCATATAACTTGTTATGGATTTAATAACACATGCATGGTATTAGTGAAATTTTTAATGTAAGGAAGCTTCTTGCATTTGCTCCTTAAAATTTCTCTTTCCCTCAAAGAAGCGATAATTTATAGATGAGATCAGCTACAGTACCAAATGATTGTTTTTAAACTGTTTTATAGCTACAGTACCAAATGGTTGTTTTTAAACTGTTTTACAATACTCTAGCACAAAAGTGTAGATTCCTCATGCATGCTATACCAATTGTGATTAAAGTTTGATCAAAGTTAATTTATCCTTAAAAATAATTGAAAATCACCAAACTTTAAAGGTGAAATTATAGATGATGAATGTATGGTTAACTCTAATGAGGGATAACATGTGCTCTATGCTTTAAATCAAACTCTAAATCTAGAAACTAATTTTCAAATCTAGGCAAATGTCTCATCTTGTCAACCATAAGAAGGTTTCCATCCCCACCAAGGAGAAAAACCGAGGCTTTATTTTCCTCCTCCACCGTCATAATTGAACCTAAACCTAACCTTGACAATAATCCTTTATTTTCTCCATGTGAAGGAAAAATATCCCTCTATCTAATTGTTTAATACTTATAGGAAATCAAATAGAAATTTTTTTTAAACCCAGAATTCTTCGCATTTGAAATATAAGGATGCAATGAATAAGCTACACAAATTGACCCCAATGCAAGTTTCTTTGTTGCATAGTTTGCAACAATCTACAATATTACATCGATAGAATAAATGATTGCACCGTGAATTTCATAATAAAATCGATACAATCATACATAATATGTAAATTCCAAAAAGTATAACAGTCTAATTTCCACATTTTCCTCTAAATTTCAAATTAAATGGAATTTTATAAAAATGAAACTTCACATTCTAAAATCTAATTTCCATATTCCCTTAAAATTTCAAACTGAATCCATGAAATTCAAACTAAATAGAATCTCATAAAAATGAAACTAGAGGTTCTAATAAATGGTTCATACCTCTCATTTGGATAACAAATTATTAGTCCACCTTGCTCTGATACTCTCCAACCTGTGTAGTCCAAAACTACAACCAATGCAGAAGGTAAATCTAGGATTGACCATTCTAAAATCATCCCATTACAAAACCCCCAAACCTTGGCCTCCAAGAGACCACTGCGTCCATAGAAGGTTCTCAAGATGGATCAACCAAGAAACTATTTAATAGAGAACGGAATGCCTAAGTTTAGAAAGGTGAATGCAGAAAGGAAGAGGTGACTTGAATAAATCCGTTGAGATAATTCATGTTATATGCTAGCTGGGATAAAAAATGTAAACTTGTGAAAAATATGGACTTACTGTTGGCGCGGTGGCTCTAGTACTACTATGGTACTTGGCCATGGCCTTGATCCTCATGTATTTCTCTAAACCACATAGCTCTCAACAGTAACGGGTTAAAAGTCAAGGATCTAGGTGCGGTACCAAATTATTTGCCTCAATATGTTGTAGGAAATTGTTCCGTATATGTAAGTGGGTTGTATGTCTATCTATCTCTAGTGCTTATTGTGATATGGCTATATGGCTATGATCACATGCTATGACTACTGGATCGGTGATCGGTTGGCAATGAATCCTAGCTATTGGCAATGTTGGGATCCCCACATAGCCAAGCATAAACATCAAACATAGCACCACTAAACATGCCTAGTCACTGCCCCACTGAATGAGCGAGCATAGATGCAACTCTTCCCACAGATACGATTCCAAGAAAGAGGAAATCCCAGGTAGCACACTCGATGCCCCAAGAGCCAATCCACCATATCGTATGTCTTGGCTGCTTTGCAATTCCTCCATGGATTGGGCGAGGGAGACAAAAATTATTTCTCTACTGTAAAACCAAGGGAGAATCAACTTGATCCTTCAACCAACTCAAGATATTACCTATACATATAAGTTCAAGTGGCTAATCCAAAGAAGTACTTTCAACTTTAAATATCAATGTAGGGATGAGAAAAGATTGTGCATTCAATATCATTAAATTTCACATCAACTAATTTACCTTTTTGCGCACTGTACAAGTTAAATACAAATAATAGGAGTGGATTGGAGACCAACATAGACTCAGAAACTAGATGAAACGAAATATTTTTTCGAGGAAACTGTCCTAAGAAATGATTCGTTTCTGAAGAAATGGTTTTTTAGCTTTAGAAACGGTAACGACGGTAAAAAAAGTTACTTTCTGTCTAGTCTTCATTTCTATCACAATTTTTTTCTTCTGAAAAACATGGACTATCGACACGTTTCTGGTAACAGGGGTGTCAAGACAAACTTACTATAGCTAGTAGAAATAAGGTTATCTAATCAAGGTAGTAGGGACTACTCAAGCCTTACTTCACTCAGATAGAATCTTAGAATGGAAGCACATATAACTTTTAATTATGAGCGGTACTCCTCACAGATCCAGCTATTCAATCTCCTCTACATTAGTGAGATACCTACCACACACACTATATGGACCATCATATTGCGCTTCACTTTCCCAACCCTTTTCTACATAATAATTGTGGGCCAGCTCAATGGTGATCAGATGCAACAAGATTCAGACTAAAGAGTAGGATTAGACTAATGGAATATCCAAAACAGCCCAACTTCACACTACTTTCCAAAACAATCTAATTAATTTCACTCTTTTAATCAAATTATATATATATATTGGGGTAATGAAGTAATATTATTTTAACTTTCAATAGAATTTTTACATTTCCCTTCATTCGAGTCATTATATAATGACTCTAAGATTTCCAAAACATATATGAGAGCTCCAAAACATCCAGGTAATCAATTCTTAATCAAAACTAAACAAACCCAAAAAAACCTTCTGATAGACAGATAAAACATGCCTTACAGATCGCCACAGATAATGCCTTACAGGCCTTATCTCCAAAACATATATGAGAGCTTCAAAACATCCATGTAATCAATTATTAATCAAAACTAAACAAACCCAAAAAACCCCTCCATAGAAGGATAAAACAGGCCTTACAGACCGCCATACCAACTCAATAGCAATAATATGTAGAATCATCAAAACATGACCTTTATATGATTGTCGTACCATTCATACCAAGACCCAAAACATATGACTCGACCTAGTAATTAACCTTTCTATCAACTTAGCCTATGACCTTCAATACATCTAAACAAAACAAAATTTAGGATAGGGGGACTAGTATCAACCACATTTAAAAAACACAAAGCAGAGTCATTACAACCACATTTCAAAAACACAAATCATATTCATTATGACATATGGAAATTCCTAGGGGTAGACCCAATGCTAGCTTGCTGTAGGTTGCTAGTCAATTCACTCCTCCTTGCATACACCTCATTTTCTTAATCCTCCACCATGCCCATCCTTGAAAAGAAGGGGATTTCCAAGTCTTTATCAATGACTTCAACCTTCATGTGCATTAGCATGGTATCCACATACAATTATTTCCATAACTGAACTAGAAATCTATCTCATTTATATTTTTCCTCTCTCTCCAATGACGCTCAACTAAGGATCTTGTTCATGACCGAGTAGAGAGAAACAATCCTATCATACAATGATTTTCATGCTCGCGACGACCCGAGGTCCTAGGTCCATTGTTCCAATGCTGCAAACTTCACTAGTGGTTGAATGTCCTCCAGCTCCTGCAACAAGCCCTGCTTCGCCAACTTGATATCCGACCTAATAAAAGGGGGTATGGAGTCAATGTAGAGCCATGCCGTGTGAGAAACCCGTAGCTTCTCCCATTTTCTAATTTCATCCCTTTCCACGTAGATTCCCCTTCTGCCCCGTTCGAATCCATCCTAATAACAATAGCCCTAAATGACGAGCTCTAGTGACTGAAAACCAAGAACAACACAAGTCTACCACCATTTTCAATATCTATCGAGATCCCCCACATAATTTATAAACCAAACTGGAAGAGTTAATTGTTAGAATTTTATATTCCAGTGATGGTTATGTTGTATCTTCAAACAATTTGCATTATAACATGATAACCATATGAAATAGGAGAACTGAATGAAAAGACAAAGAACAACAAAACATAAGTACACAAGTATTTTTCTATGGCAAACCCTTCAAAGGAAGAAAACCCAACAAACTTCTTCAGTATAGATTCCTCAAAAAGTACAATGTCTTCTAGTACAATCCAAGAGATAAATCCTCTTCCACATAAAGATCCTGAGAATAATATAAGAGAGAAAACCCCAAGAATAAGATGTCTTCAGAATTGTGTTGTACAGGATTACACACCTAATAACCTAAGGTCTGGGGTTACCAACATACTCAATTAACTTACAGACAATTGACTTCTAGAGTACAGTAAAGGAAATAGGAGGATGAGAAAGACTTACTCGATTAACAAAGGTCGATCCTTGCTTGTCCTCTTCTGTTCTGCTTCACCTCCAAAGTCTTCAAGGTTGCTCCTCCTTCACCTGTCAAGAGTCAATATTCCAGATACAAGATGTTTCATATATATATAAGTAGGTTAGATAAATCATATATAAAATGCAGAAACATAAACATTTATCAAACCAAGATACATGAGACACATATGGAAGAAGGATTCTCTTTATTAACAATAATGAGGAAGTTCAGATTACAACCCAACACTTGAGACAAGGACTCCTCTGCAACCAAAGGATTATGAGTTCCACTGCTCCAAATACTTCTGTATAAACTCGACCAGCATAACGTTTCTCTTCAAGTGTATATCAAACACCCTCCCCAAGGCCTGTATTTATATGGATGAAAATAACGTAGTTTCGAAGGTTGAGGAGGTTGAGACAGTTAAGAAGACTAAGGTAAATGGCTTAACTAATCTCAAGTGATCGTGTGTTTTATTTTTAAATGTCAAAGATAGGAATCCGCGGGTATCAAGAAGGACAACTCATGTATGATCTGCGAATTTCTTTAAGAGAAACCCGCAGATACATCCATCCGCGACTTGCAAACACCAACACTCGCAGATGATCCACGAGTTGCATATGGATAGGGTCGTGGATATGTCTTGACATATCTAAAAAGGAAAAGTAAACCACTGGATGGATAATGAATGTCATTTACAAGAAGCTCATCTATAGTGTTTTGGGCAAACCTCAATCCATAGATGTCCTTTTGTGTGCCAACATGATGGATGTCGGCACTCGGATGGAGAGGTGCCATTCAGGTGGATAACAAATGCCCCCTAATGTGTGAGGTCAGAGGGAAGTGATGGACGAAATAAATTATAATCAACATATTTGGAGAACTCAGAAATCCAATGGAGCAGAGAGAGTACCTGAAACAAATACATAGTAATGTCAGATACAAAGTTACATCTGAGGATGCTATGTTAAATTTACTGAAACACTAGATCCTTTACAATATTTGAGTACATCATATGATACAGGTATAAACCACATATATTACAAAGGTGGATCGAAGCCACAATATACAATAATGATGAGTCTTCAAAGATCTGGAAGCTGTGTAAAAGAATGGAACATAATCTTGCGCAACTTAGTCCATCAGTGAGGAACTAAGGTCTTCATAAAGGATCCCAAAGAACTAGTACAATCCAAGCCATGTGAATAAGGGTAAGCTGAAATCGAACATGAAAAGGATTCAACAGTTTGTCAATAAATAAATGATAATCAACAACTGAAGCAAAGGAATTCACCAATGATGAAAATGAATCCTGAGGTACTATCGTCAAAAATCTAGGTCGTCGTCATCAGGAAGTGTTGAAACGGAACCATGATGTGATACGAAAGGCAATAGATCCTCCAACGGATCACAAAAGTGACTAGGAACTGGGAAAAAAGAAGGGAGACACAAATAGATAACAGATATAACAATGATGGGATCAGGCTATAGATCAGACACTAGGAAGAGTCCTTGAACAGTGAGCACAACACATATATGACCCAAGGCAGCGTATAACTTATAGATAGAACAACTAGACCTATCTGTCATGTAGGAGACATGATCAGATTCCCCAGGTATAACGGACAAGAAGAGGAGTAAGAAACTCAAAGTGATAGCTGAACACAAGTGGACACTGAAACATTGATATCGGAAAACAAAGAGTGCTATGTTCAAGGATGACATGCTACCATTACTGAAGACAAGAGAAAACTTCTTCCTTACCTTACCTGTTAAATTTTAACGAGTCCAGGAAAGTCAAATCGGTTTCCTCTTCATTTTTAAACAAGCTTGAAGAGATGGGAAAATAATACTTGATAGTGTCACTGATTCATGGATTTAATGAGCCCAAACTAGTACATGCTCAGCCAGTGTTTTCACATTTAGAGAGTCTCAAAATGCCAAAGAAGACTCCAGGGGGGTCCTTTTTCATCCAATTTAGTCTCCTGAGGCTGAAAAAGTATAAAACAAACCACAAAAGAACTCTCTTAAATTCCGAAGAAGAAAAGGTGAACCTTTTTCGTACTTAGTCAGGGAGGTTCGAAAAAGGTTAAATTACCACCTACCCAACGCTCCTTCCAGAACAACAAAAAATAGCTTGAGTTTTACGAGTGTGAAGGAAAGAAAAATCACTCGAAAAGATCCATTTGGTTACGAGAAATGGGGCTTACAACAATAAACTCATTGCTTTGTTCTTAAGTGTTTAACGAGCATGACAAAGACACAAAGTACACTCAAAATATTTTTCATGTTTGGGTCCAGAGCATGAAAAAGAGAAAACTAAGCTCAAACCGGGTGTTCCTTTTGCGTAAATTTAGTCCCTCAGGTCCAAAAAAGTGATAAACCTATGCCTGACAATACTCTTATCAATTCAAAAGAAAAGAGAGTGATCCTTTCTCGTATTATTTCGCATGGTCCGAGAAAGAGATAACCTACCACCAATGCGGATGCCTATTCACATATTCTTAACGAGCTTGAATGGACGAGATAACTCGGCAGTCAAGTCTGTTTTGAAGGAGTTAGACCTGGGCCTAAAGAAACTCCATAGGGGCGGGGAGTCCTATAAAGGGATAGCTTGTAAAAATAGATTCAACAAAATCTCTATTTGACATAAAAAATAGCTAAGAGGAGACCCCTGAACCTGGAACAGTGGCGGCATGAGTACCAAAGAATGACAAAGGCATATAAGAAGGATACTCATGAAAGAAGTGTCCTATCCACGGAAGAACAATGGTAAAGACAAGGGACTAATGGCTTAGAATAGCATAGTCTATGGAAAAATGTTGAATGCTAAGGTTAATGTGGAGTGAAAAGATGCCAACATGTATTGGAAATAACAAAACCACCCTATTGGAGCAACAACACTTTGTAAAAAGTGATAAACCTATTCCAAGGCACAAAAAGTATGGTATTAGTTGATTGACATTTCAAACTATAGAAAAAGACCCACTTTATGAAATATAATTTCTATAAATAGGTTGAAAATTAAAACAAATCTCACCATTGGAACTTTTGAGCCAGAAAAAACAAATTTACCCTCTACCTTCGATCGATCATTGTGGACAATTGGACCGACGAAATGAAAATCCGCCAGCTGCAGGTAATCCTACACCCTAAGCTCTTTAATTTGATCCAAACAAATGTTAAGTTTAAGTGTGAATTCATTATTTAACAGCATCCTAAAATATAGCAATGCGCATCCATGGGTTGTTGATAGGGAAACTCGCTGATACGTGTTATATCCGTAGGTTGCTTAACTAGAGAGCCACGGATGATAGACTTCCTGTCTAAAGAGACATTCACGGATACTGCGTGGAGGACAAAAGCTTACATATATGCAAAAAAATTTGAATTTTGATATGGAAATACTGAATCCAATTGCTTGTATTTGCTAGGTAAAATATGGTTCTGGAGTGGAGGGAAAGGGAGCACGAAATAATGGACCATGCGGCACTCCAAAGTGCGCCCACCATACAGGCATTGAGGACCAGTGGGCTACTGAAATTCTTTTGTACATCACCCATGCGGGCCAATGTCCGCATACTTGAGTTCATGGTCAATTATTGGGATCATGATATGGGGATGTTCAATCTACAAGGGGAAACCTTAGAGCTTACCGAGGAAGACATATATTTTATTACCGGGTTGTCATTACAGGGAGCACTGGTGGACCTGGAGGGCACTGGCAGGGGTGGTGACCCCTTAAGTGTCCAAAACTAAGACATATTTTGTACACCAGGTACTCAGAGAAGGGGAACTAGCGTTCCAATTGTATATATCCAAGATTTTACTCTCCAGGTATTAGCTAGTACCATTGTGAGACTTGCAGGATCAACATCATTACATTTGGCCACTAGGAATCAAATGAGGGTGGCAGTTGACTGTTTTAGAGGTGCTCTCTATGATTGGTGCTCAGGAGTTGCCTCCATCATGAGGAGACAACTATCCGACTACAAGAGAGGAAGACAAAAGAATTTTGGCTATGCAAGCATACTAGTGGCGTTCTTCTTTGAGAGAGTACCAGCCATGAGCCCTGCGATACCGTTACAGGTCAGATCTCCACGTCAGCCGAGGCTAAGAAGGTGGGGAGACATCTTCTTCTATCAAGGAGGAGGAGACATAGTGCACAGCGTATATGATGATGACTTCTACACATGGTGGGAACGACAGCTACCGGCATTGGAGCAGTTTCCATATGCCGGGATGGACTTCCGAGGTGACCCCGACCTTGTCCTCCCTCCAGGAGGAGCATGGGGTGAGCTAGGTAAGTAATTTTTAATTTTTTATCATTTTCAAATTTTTATGAATTTTTCAATGATAGATATATACATATGTACAAGTCTTAACCTTATTATTTGTCAAAATGAAGATATTGGACCGGTCCACCCTAAAGGGCACCCTCACATGTTTGTTTGTCCTGTCATGGGAGAGGATCCAGGATTGATCAAGGTACTAGAGGGAAAGCTGGCTAGGCTGACCCAACGAGTACTGACCATACAGATAGAGCATATCCCTACAGCCATGCAGGATTTTGTTGTGGGGGTTCCACCAGTTTGGCTACGTCTTTTCAGATGAGTGGCTAGAGCAGTGCTTGTATATAGAGACATGGTGGAGGCTGCCGAAGCCGAGGAGGATGAGGAAGCCAGAGTGCAGAGGGACCATGGGGACCAAGGAGGTCCTAGTGGCCAGGGCGGTCCTGCGTATTTCTAGGGAATTTTGATGGACTATGATCCACATTTTTGTACATTTTGTATATGACGGGATCTAAGGATCAGACTTGACCTATCTACAGACAGATATTTTACATATATATATATATTAGTGTGTGTTGTCAGTTTATTTACAACTGTTTCTTATATGTTTGTTGTATATTTTTATAAAATGTGTGTGAGATGCCAATCCAAAATTTAATTAGCATATGCATCAATCAATGAATTTTGGTTTCGTGGAATATGATTGAAAGTAATAACTTCAAAATGTCTTTCCAATAAACGAATTTGCATGAACTGACGTAATAAGATAGGATTTCGTACCTGATAAGATCGATTGAGCTAGGAAACCACCAACTGAGAGTCCAAACGGACCTCAAGCTGGGTAATACCACGTGACAAAGCATCCCATAGGAGCTCAATGACGGCCCTATACTCAACAACATTATTTGAAGCAGGACCTAGACAAGTGCCACCCACGGCGACAAGTTGTCATGAGGGAGAATAGATAAACCACGCTGCCGAAGCTAGGTTATAAGTATGACAGCTGGCGCCATCAAAGAAACCTACATACATTTTAGAAGACATCTGCAACAACCAGTAGAAAATATAAAAAATAAAACTGACAACCTAATGTACATAAAAAATACATACACTAAAAAATAAAACAAAAATTGCTAAGCCTAAGCATAGTACTTCTTCAAGTAGAGCCCATTTCTAGGCTCAGGCAGCTTATTCCCATCATAATCAACTAACTCATATGTGCCCTTACTCAAAAATTTTGACACGACATAGGGTCCTAACCACATAGCCTTGAATTTTCTTGCCCCCAGAGGTTCTTTATCTTGGTCCCAAAGCAAGACAAGTTCCCCTTCAGAAAAAACCCTAGGTTTGACCGATTTATCATACTGAGATTTAACCCTATTTTTATGAGCCTGATTAGTAGTCAGCGCATCTCTACACTATTAATCAAGGTGTTCTAAATGTACCAGACGTTCTTCAAGCTCAGTTGTATCAGGTAACACATGAATGGCTATCTTTAGAGACGGGATTTCACATTCAATCGGAGTAACTGCTTCCACCCTGTGAACGAGTTGGAAAGGGGAGAAACCCATGGCAGTCTTGACGTTGGTTCGGTAAGCCCAAAGAGCAGGATATAACATGATGTGCCAATTAGAACGGGCTACATCAATTGTACGTTTAAGGATAGTTTTTAAAGTCTTGTTGACAGCCTCGACCTGACCGCTTGCTTGTGGATAGTATGGAGAAGAATGTTCTTGTCTGAATCCGAGCATAGTAGTCAGTTCCGTCATCATGTTATTTTGAAAATGACTGCCATGGTCAGTGAAAATCACTTTGGTTATACTGAATCGTGCAATAATCTGATTGAATACAAAGAAAGCTGTTGTTTCCCTGCCGGCTTTGAAAGTAGGCATTGCCTCTGCCCATTTCGTAAAATAGTCAACAACGACAATGATGTATTTATGCCCCCCAGCCGAGGCTGGCTTGCATGTCACGTAATCAATCCCCCATTTCATAAAGGGGCCTACCGAGACAACAGTAAATAACGGAGTAGGATGCAACCGCATATTCCTAGTGTAAAGCTGACACAGGTGACAACACTTCATGGTTTCCACACAATCTTTAATGATCGTGGGCTAGAAATAACCGGCTCTCAATATCTTCTGGGCCATTGCTAACCGAGATAAATGACCCCCACATGCTCCACTATGGGAATCATTTAGGACAATCTCCGCTTCCTCATGAGTAAGGCAATGACGCAACACGGAATCTACCCCTCGTCGATATAATGTATCTCCTATAATGAGGTAGTTCTTGGCATGAAGGTGT
Source organism: Pseudotsuga menziesii (assembly GCA_001517045.1). NCBI lineage: Eukaryota > Viridiplantae > Streptophyta > Pinopsida > Pinales > Pinaceae > Pseudotsuga > Pseudotsuga menziesii. The sequence goes on from LPNX010157407.1 coordinate 22,268, forward strand.
AACTTGCATCGTTCCTCCCTAGAGGAAGCTGCAGGGTACTTCAGAGTCTGGAGATATATAACAATATCTCTGTACCAAGGATCAGAGGTGGATATCAGGAAGATGTGCTCATCTGGGAATGAGTCATCCTCAATGACTACATCTTTTTCTGTAGGAAATTCTGCTATGATCTCAGCAAAAACTAAGGACTTCTTAGAATTAGCGGATTGGAAATCCAAGTCAAAATCTTGCAGAATGACTGTCCCCTTGTTAAATCCCCCCCAAACAATTCGTCAGGATAAAACATATTGGAACGGATTCACATCCGCCACAACTGTGGTGGTCCTCAGTAAAATGTAGTGGTGCAACCTCTGCACAGCATAAACAGCTGCTAAGGATAATTTCTCGACATGAGAGTATCTAAGCTCAGGTCTCGCCAAAGCATGGCTAAGATAATAAATGACATGCTCTACAAGCTTATCGTCCTCCTGAACTAGTACTACCCCAATGGTCGACTCCGACGCGACCAAATATAATATAAAATCCCTAGAATAATCTGGTGGACGTAATAAAGGTGCCGACATCAAAGCTTTTTTCAATGCCTCGAATGCAAGTTGTGCGGTCTCATCCCATACAAATGGGGTGTCCTGTTTGAGCAGGCGCATGAAACCCTTAGTGATCTTGGCATAATTAACAATAAAACGTTGAAGGAAATTAGACTTTCCTTGCAGGCTTTGAAGTTTCCTGAGAGAACGAGGAGGAGGCAGATTTACAATGGCCTCAACTTTCAAAGGATCCACCTGGATGCCTCTACTAGAGACAACGAATCCGAGTAATCTTCCTGACTCGATGCAGATCACACACTTGTGGGGATTCAAGCGAATTTTATAATACTCGCATCGTTCAAAGATCAACCGTAAATGATCTGGATGTTGGATCCTCTTGCGAGAATGTGTGAGCAGATCATCCAGGTATGGTTCGACAATGGCTTCAATGTCATGAAAAGCAAAGTTCATAGCCCATTGAAAGGTTTCCCCATCATTTTTCAATCCAAAGGGCATTTTCTTATATGCAAATGTACCCCAAGGGAAAATGAAATTAGTTTAATGTTGGTCTTTCGATTTGATTTGGATTTGATTGTAGCCGGAGAAACCATCCATAAATGAAAACACCTCACTTCCTGCACATGCATCTATGATCTGATCAATAAATGGTGTGGGGTAGTTGTCCTTAGGATAGGATTTATTGAGGTCTCTAAAGTCTGTACAAATGCAAATAGTCCCTTGCTTTTTATCAACATGAACAGGGTTGGACACCCATTCGGTCAAAGCTATGGGATATATAAAACCAGCTTTCAACAACTTTTCAACTTCAACTTTCACAGCTGCCGCTTTACACGGGTTCACGGGTCTTAATTTTTGTCGAACTGGCTTGGCGTCAGGATAGGTTTGGATTTCATGTTCAACAATATATGGATCTATGCTTGGCATCTCCTCATATGACCAGGCAAAGACATCATGGAATTCTTTAAAAAGGGCAGTATAGATCGCAATCTCCTCAGGAGAGCAGTTTGCACCTATATAGATGTTTTCCACGACATCTGGGTTCACAGAGATGTTAATAGGTATAGTGGTGGAAATGTTTGCCATATTCCCCTTGGTAAACACTCCTTCCCTAGGCAAAGGGTTGATACGTATATCAACATCTTTTGACAGTCTCACGCGAAACTCTTGGTTTTCTATCCTGCTCAGTTTTGGAAGAAAATAGGATCGATGATGAAGATCCTCACAAATCTTATCACGTCCACTCATGGCTTCCAGAATAGCTTCATCGGAAGGTAGAACTATGTCTAAGAAATCTATAGAATGTGAAGAGTTTGTCGCCCATGCGGGCAAATAGACTTCTTCCAGATCATCCGAGACTGTTAGAGGATCTAGAATGGGATCAACAATGGCTTGAGTGATAGCTTGATAAGCCACCTCCATTGCCGATAAGGGAACTTCAGGTTCATGGGGAGTTGGGAGAACCCAAGGATCAGTCCTATCGACAAACATAGCGATGGAATTCCCCACACTAGTAGAACCAATGTAATTAACTGGGGCTGGAAGATCAAATGTGCCCATCAGTGATGTGTACATTCCAGTGCCCAAGCTCTGTGCAGCAGGTTTGACCTGATCAACCAATGGCACAACAGACTCATTTGACTCTAAACGAACTTTTCGGGTAAAATCAAGTTGATCAATAGTAACCAATTTGCCCTCATGTGGAAAAACCACTACACGAAAAATGGTTGATGCAATAGCAGACATCGCATAAGTCCAATTCCTTCCTAGAAGCAAATTGTAGTCCAAGGGAGCATCAATCACTTCTACCTCAACAGACACTGCTTTGCCTGCCAACTTAATTTCAAAAGCGGGCAGGATACCATGTGGAAGGAAAGATCTTCCATCGAAAGAAGTAAGTAAAGTGTTTGATGGGACCAGCTCTGGGGATCCGAGAGCTTTCCAACAGGTCAAGGACATAACACATGTATAGGCCCCCTCATCAACAACTACCCTTCCAATGGTATTACCACCATGGACAACATCTATTGATAGGGCTACATGGTAAGGCGGGCGAATTTTGACATCAGATAAATGAAACTTTGCCATGAGACTCGAAGAGTCCATGCTACCTAAAGCTGCTAAGAGGGCATCCCGCTGAGCGGGACAAGTCTATAACACCTCCAAAGCTGACATTACACACGGGGTTTGAACTAAGTCTTCAACAACAGAGTAGTTTGAAGCATCCCTAGCATTAGGGTTATGCAAGGTCTTCTTGAAGACACCTTTCGGTATTTTCGGCATTATTTCAGCAGGTTTCTCTATTGTGAGAGGGTTGGAAGTTTCACCTACAGCTTTACCCTTCTCAGGGGTCTCTTTCTCATATTTTTTGTTCCTTGTCTACAAAAAAGTTGAAGATCAAACCATGTTGATATAATTAGGGTCAGGGGCAGCTTGAGTTCCCCCTACTACGTTAGAAGCTGAAGCAGAGTTATGTCCTTGGGGAAAAGGATCCTTCAGGACAGCCAGTTGTTGAGCTTTAAGCAGCTTCTGGGCTTGATCCATAAGGGGACAAAGGTGAGTAAGGTGGTCCTCTTAGCACAACTTACAAGGGAACTTGACCTTCTTCTTTTCTTTTTTTCCCCCATCAGCATTGTTTTTGGGCTTTGGCTTGTTTTGGTTTCCCTCTCCCTTCTTGCCTTTCTTTTTATTCTCGCCGGGCTGTTGATTGCCCTTCTGAGAGGTTTGTGCAAAAACATTTGCATTCTAGGGGGAGGGGGCAGCCTTTGCTGCCTCTGCTGTAGACTATTTGACAGACAACTGGTGAAGTTGTTTAGTCAAAGACTCTATGGTGGGAGAGTTAATGGATCCAACCACACCATCGGCATGGGGTCCAGGATTAGGTTTCTCCGCCTCGTACAAAGGCCTCGGTGCCTCAGGGATGATCTCATATAAGATCCCATACTGTGAATAAATCAAATCCAACTACTGGGCCCTGAGTATGGCTTCTTCTTCATTCGTTACTCCTGATGTGGAAACATCCTTAGATATGTATGGCAAGAGTGATTTAAGGAACCACTCTAACAGAAACTCAGGAGGAATGGTGGCTTTGATAAGGCTCTTTTGCCTCCTCCACTCTTGGATATGATCCGAGATGTGGGTAGCCTTGTTTTCTCTAAAAGTAGACAACAAGTCCGTTCCGAAATCATATCGGACCGAAAGCTGAAAGTGGCTGAGAAAAGCGCTAGCAAAATCCCAGAAACTACTAAAAGCAGCAGAAGGCAATTCGATGTACCATTTTGCTGCAGTACCTATCAAGGTCCTCTGGAACAGCCTCAACCTCACTGAATCTTCATTCAGAGAATTCAAAGAACACCATAAATGGAAGGTGGTGGCATGTGCCCCATGATCTTCACCAGCTTTACCTTCGAACTTAGGGATGTCCAATGGCAATTTGGTGGGAACAGGTGGCCACAAGGGATCATGCCTCACCGGGTCATTCATCAATTTGGACAAGTATGGCAAGTTCAAAGTTGCCAGGAATGGAAGTTTGGGCCTAACCGGGGCACTAAATGTGCCATCTTGGGGATTAGAGGGACCTGCCCCTGAATGCCCATGGGAAAAAGTGGGGTTGCCCCCAGCCACCGGTTGTGAAGTGGGAAGGTTTCTTTGAAACGGATTCCATCCATAAGCCACTGGATTGTGTGTGGGAGGTACAGTGTAAGAAGTTCGGGCCGTCCCCATAGAAGAAGGGGTCTGAAAGATAGGAGCAGGTATCCCTCTGCTAAACAACAAAAAGGGAGAGATCATGTATGGGACCGAAATAGGGGTTTGGAAGCTTTTCCCATAAGAGGTGTTTCTCCCAAACTGCACTCCTACATAGGAAGGAGATGGACCTACATATGGACTGGATGGGGGAATGTGCTCCCCATTCCAAGGGAATCCTTGGACAAATGCCGAGGATCCTACCGGACTACTCTGGGTAGTATAGGGAAAGGAAGAATGAATGGTAGTTATATTGGGGATCCCAGTAACCATGTCACCAGAAGTACCTCCTAGGTTTGAGTGAACCGGTGGTTGAACCACCCAGCTCGCTGGAGTCAAAGGTGTAGAAGTAAAACTAGATCTAGGGGCACTTACCGGGGGAGGTAGTACCCCTTCAACCGAAAGGGTTGAGGTGAACACAAAAGGAATTTCTTCCGCAAAAGACATGATTCTACCCACAGGTACACCTAATACCGGTGAATCAAAAGGTCTAACCTGAACGATCACAGGATCGTTTAAATCAGTCACGGGGGAGTTAAAATTTCTTGCAAACTCGTCAGTCTGCAATTCTTCTATCTCGACTGTGTCAAGATCAAAATGGTTAGCAATGAGTTCTAGTTCACCAAGAACTTCACTTATTCCTACAAGTTCAAATGAACCGTCTGTGTCTAATCTCCACCTTTGGGGTAAAGGTGGAGGCTCCAATGTGGTGAGAGGAGGAAGGTTTCTCAACCTTCTTGACCTTCTAGGAGGTTTTTCCTCCACGATTGAAAATTTGACAAATCACACCCTAAGGCCAACTAAACACAGGAAAAACCACAGAGCATACACTATAAAATTCCTAAAGCCTCAAGCAATCAAACCAGGGTAAAATATATACTTTCCCGAAGAAAGATGATGAACGATTACTTTGCGTCCTTGAAGTGGTTCTTAGGCACAAGCGGAGGAATCACCCAACTACCCTCCTACACTTTCAACAAGGGTTACCTTCCAAGCCCGTTCAAGGTGAACCAGAAATAGCCTTCCGATTTACCTAGCTATGAACCCTAAAAGACAAGAGACTAAATGCTACCTTGGAAATACCAATAGTTTGGGGGGATAGTCGCAAGCCGAAATCTTACACATGGGCAGGGTAGCTGAGCCCGAAACTCTGTCTAGGACAGAATCCCCATATGCGCAAAATTCCTGAGTTACGCTTTGACAAGGATTCAGAGGGTTATCTCCTCTGTCCAAGCCTCCACACGGCCTCGTGCTTAACTCCCGTTTGAGAGGAGCTTCCCAGATACAGTCAATAAAGTCAAGGATTTACCTAAAGAAAGGTCCACTATGTCTGAGTTTTATAACTTGCGGGAAGTTTACACTTCCTAGCCCACAAGTCTAGCCTAAGCTAGTAGGTGAAAGGCCCCTAAAAAACAAAACTTACTAGTAAATTTTAATTTATGCGTTCATTTTAAAGGGTTGTTTCTTACTCAAGAGGAAATGGAGTGGTATACTTTATGGTGTTTTGACTCAAATAAGAAATAAATGAAAATAAAGGTGTATTCAAAGCAAAATTACCATTATAAAAACAAACTTCTTTTTTTTTCTTTTTTGCAAATATATATTGATGAACTGAATGCAACGATAAAAGAAACTAAGCCTATATTTTTTGTAGTTTTTGAGATAATATTTTTAAACTGAAACAAACACCACTTATGCGAAATCAAGATGCAAAAGCTTAATAATGTTTTCTTTTCACTTTTAAAAATACTCAAAATTCTACCATGCACCTACAATGCACTGTACTTGAGAAAACTTGAATTAGATAAACAGTATAAAGCAACAAACTGAAGCAAACATGCTGCTAGAACCAAAAGACAACCAACAAGCGAAGGCTAGGAACTCTAGCTTGGGTGCACACAATGAAAAAAATCACTGTAGACTTATGAAGGCAAGTGACAACCAGCCACTGTCAAAAGACAGACTAGAAAAATAGAGCCCAAGACCCTGATCACTGATCTGGACAGAGACACTTTAACCTACAACCCAAACAGACCAAACTACTTCAGCATGCAAGCAGGAAACAATCCAAGCAAAAAAGACTTAAGGGATTCCGAAAAAGCAGAAAGTGTGATCACCAACGGCACTCAGATAAGATACACAACATTCATAAAGAAAATCAACTCACAAACAGGGATTATAGAAAGAAAGGAACAAGCAAACCTTAACTTAACAATCCCTAATTCCAGGCATATCCACGATTGTCTAGAAGTGTAACCTACGGATGATCCGCGATTGTTCAATACAGCAACCCGCGGATGCAAACTTGTATCTGTGACTGCACAGAAGAGAAACTCGTGGATGGGTATAAATTTTTTCTCAAAGAACAAGAAAAAATTCCAAAGACTTTCAAATACTGAGGCAAGTATAAACCAGAATAAAGGATCACACACAGACTTCAAGCAAAGACTAGTCAGGGGTGACAAAAAAAACCTACAGCAGTCTAGGCCTCCCCAGTGAAGTCACCAGTTCTATTGTACAGGATTACACACCTAATAACCTAAGGTCTGGGGTTACCAACATACTCAATTAACTTGCAGACAATTGACTTCTAGAGTGCAGCAAAGGAAATAGGAGGATGAGAAAGACTTACTCAATTAACGAAGGTCGATCCTTGCTTGTCCTCTTCCATTCTGCTTCACCTCCAAAGTCTTCAAGGTTGCTCCTCCTTCACCTTTCAAGAGTCAATCTTCCAGATACAAGATGTTTCATATATATATAAGTAGGTTAGATAAATCATATATAAAATGCAGAAACATAAACATTTATCAAACTAAGATACATGAGACTCATATGGAAGAAGGATTCTCTTTATTAACAATAATGAGGAAGTTCAAATTTCAACCCAACGCCTGAGACAAGGACTCCTTTGCAACCAAAGGATTCTGAGTTCCACTGCTCCAAATACTTCTGTATAAACTCCACCAGCATAACTTTGCTCTTCAAGTGTATATCAAACACCCTCCCCAAGGCCCGTATTTATATGGATGAAAATAAGGCAGTTTCGAAGGTTGAGGAGGTTGAGACAATTAAGAATATTAAGGTAAATGGATTAACTAATCTCAAGTAATCAAGTGTTTTATTTTTAAATGTCAAAGATAGGCATCCACGGGTATCAAGAAGGACAACTCGCGTATGATCCACGACTTTCTATAAGAGAAACCCACGGATACATCCATCCGCGACTTGCAAACACCAACACTCGCGGATGATCCGCGAGTTTCATATGGATAGGGTCGCGGATATGTCTTGACATATCTAAAAAGGAAAAGTAAACCACTGGATGGATAATGAATGTCATTTATAAGAAGCTCATCTATAGTGTTTTGGGCAAACCTCAATCCATAGATGTCCTTTTATGTGCCAACATGAGGGATGTTGGCACTCGGACGGAGAGGTGCCATTCAGGTGGATAACAAATTGTGGTTACTCTTCCTCTTCAATGAACATGTTCTCCTCTCTCTAGTGAAAATACTTGAGTGCTTGATGCGTGTAAATGGGAAGGGAATCTCCCCTATTTATATGTATTTTCCAAGTGAATTTTACTTATGGGTCTGACTTGACTTCCCTAACTTGGTCGACTTTCTTAGGGTTCAATATAATATGTTCTTCTTGGATTCTTTTGGGTTGACCCAACTAATAGGGTTTACATTGATTCTTTTAAGGTTTATTACATGATTAATTACAATAATGATATACTGAAAGGGAGTACAGTAACAATACAACAATAATACATCAAGATATATGAAGAATATCTTTTGAATTTACACTATCTTCAACGGTCCCTCTTAACAAGGAAGTGATTCTTCTAACATAATCATCATTATTAGAATTGATGCAAATATCTACTCATACCATTGAATTCTAACCTCTATCAAATCTATACATCATAATATGTTCTCTACGAACAATCCATCAAGTGGGAACAACCCAAAAGAACAAATTATGTCACCAAGTGACTACCTGCATTACCACACTAAAATCCCGTGAGTGTGGCCTAGGAATATACATTATGTCACATGGTGACTACCCTCAATCATGTCACACCCATATCATCTTGTGCGTGTAACCTAGGAATATACATTACGTCACATAGTGACTACCTTCTACCACGTCACATCAAGTGGCGAACCACCCATCACATGACACATCACTAAGTGGTGGCCCGTGTCTTTACACATCACAACAAAACAAATTTGCGAGTGTAGCCTAGGAATATACATTACGTCACAAACACTGACTACTTACTGCCACATCACAACATGTGGACATCATCCCAAGAGTGACTACCTGCATATTCACATAAGTGCGTTGCTTGACATAGAACCAATAATGAGGACAATACGTCACCAATGTGGCCACCTAGTACATCCTCACAAGTGTAGTCTAGGAGTATACATTACGTCATTGAAGTGAATACCAACTACAACATCACCTCAAGTGGAGACCCGCCTAGAAACACAAATTACGCTACTGAGTGACTACCTGAGTCTCACACATGTTATGTTGCTTCCTATTTTTCAGGGAAATCGATCTAGACATCTCCAAGATTATTCCTAAAGTAATCAACCTTCACTCTTAATAGAGGCTTGGTGAGCACATCGGCTATCTACTCATCTATCGCCACATACTAGAGCTTCACTACTCCTCTTTATACCATATATCTAATATAATGGTATCTGATCGCGATATGATTCAACTTGTCACATGGTTCTCGGACAACTTCACACAAATTTGGTTGTCACAAAAAAAAAAATTCACCTCTAATTCGATATCAAACAATCTTGCAAGTAGCTCTGAAATCCGCATTGTCTCACAACTAGCTGAATAAGATGCAATGTACTCTGCCTTGGCTGTAATTAGTGCCACACTTGTCTTCTTCTTACTAAACCAGGAAATCATGCTAGACCCCAAACTGAAGAAGTATCCCTATGTGCTCTTCCTATTTGTGACACTACTGACCCAATATGAATCAACATAGCCTTACAGGATAATCTTCTTATCTTTCACATATATGATCCCATAATCAATCGTACCCTTCAAGTACCTCAACAAATTCTTTTCCAAAATCAGATGAACACATCTTAGCACTACCATGTATTAACACAATGTGTTCACCACAAAGCATATATCTAATCTTGTGTTCATTAAATAAATCAACAAACCAATTATTTATCTATATAATGTGGCATCCACTGTATCTTATGAAGTATTCATCATCTTGAATCTCTTCAAGGGCATATTTTGCTTGACTGGGGAAAATCACATTTGGTCTCTTCCACACATCTAATCCAAAGAATCATGCCAAGATCCTCGAACTCTAATATCTAATTCCTCTTGGTTAGGTTATACATATGGTATCAGTATGAGCATATCCATGAGATAATGAGGAAAACAACCCTTGTCGTGGATAGAAACTAAGTGATAATTCTTCTCAATATTATTTCAAAATATATGTACAATCACTCCCTCTAAAGCGGAGCTTTCCTGCTCCTTTTTGTAATTGAGCACTATCATCCCTCTACATCTTAACATATTGTACTTTCTACATCAGGGAATTTTCCACTGGAGTGTCTGGTAGTGTTCTATGTTGTTTATCTTCTATGTATCCATATATTTCATCTCCCATTAAATTAATCTACTGAGATGATATTCTTTCTCAATGTTGTTGGATACCAAGTTCCTTCATATCGAACTCTTTTGTGGGTTTCCTATTGCACCCATCTATGAGCTTCTAGTCCTCTAAAAGCAATAATATTCAACCTTATAGCAAATATTGAAATATCATTACTCTAGGTGATCCTCAAGCTCATCATGTAACTATATGTCCTAGCATGTAATTCCCTTGGTGCCTTCTGATTCCATACAAAGCCTTCTTGCATACATGTGATTCTCTGTAGGGTGTGCTGAATTCTAGGGGTTGCTCGATATACACTTCTACTTCGATTACACCATCTATCTAGTATAATATCCATCACTAAATACATGTGTTTGTACACTAAAGAAAATGTATCATCATACAACTCCTTGTTTCGAGGAGAAATCATGAACCTTGCTTTGTACTTATGTAGAATGCTTGAAATGTAAACGAAGGTTGATGTTGAATAATCACTTGCTCTTTAGAACAAGTCTCATTGTTCTTCTCTTATCGGTCATAGCACATGATCTTTCCTACAAGCCAAGTTCAATCTTATGATTAGTAACATTCCATAAGATTCAACAAAACACATTGACATTACAATGAAAATGCATAAATCACACAATTATGCAATCGTTTTAGCCAATGCTTTAGCACAACATTCATCCATATCCCATATACATATGATAACTTACTAGATTCCTTCCATCTCTACCAGCACGTAATATTAAGAGTGTGCACTACTCTCAATATGTTAGCAAAGAGGTTGCATTCTATATAAGTAGAAGGGGCTCATGGAATATTGTGCAACACCATAGGCTACTTACCCATCACATCCATATTAGTAGTTCATTGCCCATCAATTCATTCACTCTAACATGCATAATGCATTTCTTGATTCTAGGAACATAAATATGGACACAACTTAAAAATGTAATTTAAACAATTAGATATACATGATATGGAAATTCAAATTCTTATATTTGTTTGTTTGTTTGGATCCCTCTTAATCTCTCCCTCCTTAAAATAATTAATAGAGTTTCTACCACCATGCTATACTCCATTGTTTTATTCTAAGGACTTGTGTCCATCTTTCTCAAAATTGACAATGATGAGCAAGTATTTTATGCCATAGTTCACTTGGTATTGTGTACTAGTGCTAGATTTGGGTGTCCTTTCAATAGCTACATCATCAATAGTATTTCCACTTGGTCACATAAGATCTTGTCCATCAACAAGAGAAAATTTATATCCATGTTCTTCTAATGTTGTTATGAAGAAGATTTTCTTCTAAAATACATCTTTCATAATCATATGTCTTCTATAATTCAATGTTATATGAGGATTCTGCTACTCTTTTATAGAATACTGATATTAATGTTCAATATTAACCTTATGAGATGAATCCTTCTAATCAAACTTGTGAGAGAATTAAAATACATATTCTCCATCACTTGACGAATCTTGATTTGATATCTTCTCAACTAGTTTATCATCTTTTATAGCATGAGAATGATACATCTCCTTCTTACCTTTCTTGTAACAACCTTTGTCTTTGGGGAAATACCTTGAGAGATGTCCCTTTTCCTCACAAGAGTACCATATGTAATTTGAGTAGTCCTTATTAGGTTTATGATTCTTTTGGAATCTTCTAGGATTCTTGTGAGAGTATCCTTCTTTCTTGTTCATTTCCTTCTTTGCATGAGATGCTAACGATCGATTTCCATCTTTACCCATCTTCTCTTCTCTTGCTTCTTATCTATATTATGCTAGGGTGCACTTATCCCACATCCTAATAAATTTGGTGAGGTTATTTCTAGAACAAACTCCTTGAATAAATTATTCCCATGATCTTGGGAGACGATTCAATGTAGTCGTTACCAATTCTGCTTCTTCAACATTGTCTCCAATATCTTGTAGTTATTCCTTGATTTGGTAGACCCTTGTGAAATAAGATTGGATAATTTTTTATTTCTACATATTTACACTCTTGAATTGATTTCTCAAGGCCATATTCTTATTAATTTTCTTCCTTTCATACAAGATAGTCAGTCCATCAAACATCTGCTTGGGAGTCTTCAAGGAGGAAACATGTCGGATAAAGTGATACTTGATGGATTCAGTAATGATTCTCTTGGCCTTGACCGTATTCTTCTTTTGTTTATCCTTGTCTTCATCTCCCTCTAGCTCTGCAACTTCTTCCTTGACATAGTTTTCCAAGTCATGTTCTTCTAATATGAGAAGAACTCTATAATTCCATGCCCAAAATTTTTCAACTCCTTCAAGATTGGTATCATTTGTCATCTTGATCAAATGATAAAATCAAATGGAAATAAATATAATATTGCATACCAATATGAGTGCTCCAATCAGGTGCTTCCTCCAATGGCTTCTGAAATCTACTTTTTAGTGGACCTAGGGTTTGATAGACAAACCTTAATTTTTCAACTTTGGAATATTGCAGATATAAATACAACTGAGTCAAGAAGTAGAGGCATTCAAGGAATTTGTGCATTTTAGTATTGGAATGCATCATTCATACATTCAGGCCGAAAGAGATCCTGAAAATTATGGTTTTCTTCCAAATATGTTTTCTCTTAAGAAGATAGTGAACAGATTGTTCAAAGATGGGATCTATTATGGAAAAAATATTTGTCAAAAGAAGAAGAGACCCAAAAATAAGAACAATTAAACAATACCACACCCTCAAAGGAAGAAGCTTTTAAAACCTCTTCTAAACAAGTCTCTCACAAATCTGTGCACATTATTCTAGTCGAAAAGACAAAAGAAGCAATTCCTTCTGAAGGAACATCCAAGAAGAAAAAAAAGTAATAAAAAACTGGGTCAAATAATACATTAACAACAAATGAGATAGAAAAAATTGGGATAGAGACCTGAAAAGCACTTGATGCAGCCATGGAAAGTGTGGAGACAAAGGTTTAAATTGAATAACTTGCATCCATGCATGAATAATCCATATAAAATATTGAAGAAACTTTATCCGAGATAAAAAAATCAATCATGCAAACAAGGGACAAGAAGAAAACTACTGAGAAAATTCTTTCAGAAATACATTTGGAAAATCCATAGACACATCAAGTTGCCCCAACAAAAGGACCAAAATCACACCATCTCATGAGAATCTCATCCATGTATCTGACTCTTCCTCAATATATATGGAAGACAACAATCAATGTTGATCTCAATTTGTCATACATGTATATGAATGTGCAGTATGCACTACACACTACTATTGCAAAAGAAATCAAGTGGATACATGAGGCAACTATAGTTGAGTGGTATAAGAGTCAGAATCAAAAGGAGTATGTACAATAAGAATGATTCATATTAAATATTTAAAGAGATAATAATGTCTAGATAGAACCAAAACTAGAATTGGCAACAGAAGAAACAACTACTAAATGTAACCTTTTGAAGCAAGAAGTTGAAAAGGCTCAATAGAAAACTAAAAAAAATACAGAAAGTTGTAAAAGAAATATATTGCATGCTTCCAAAACTTCATATGGATATGGATGACTATCTAGAAGGGAAAGTCAGGTAGTTGTAAAAATTGATTCAATACTTGCAACCAAGTCCAACGAAATACATCTCGCGACACATTTAGAAATTAGGATAGAAAGAAAAAAGGAATTTGGAAGAGTTGAGTGGGATAGTTGAAAGCATTAGAACTCTTGAACAATAATGCAATGAGTCATATGATGAAAGTGTTCAATCGTGGACACAACTGGTTGTTGATTAGAAAATAAAGGAGATCAAGAAAAAACTTCAAAGAGCTCAACAAGTAGCAGAAAAATTGAGAGATAGTCTAGCTACCTTATCACGGGTAGAGAAAGAAACACTATAAATGGGCTACAAAGCTCAACAATAGGAAATTTGCGACATCAAGGAAGAATAGATGAGGAGAAAAAATGAAATTTGAACCTTTCAAGAGGATGTTGAGTGGATCTTAAAATTCTTCTTGCATTTGCAAAGGGAAATCAAGAAAGTTGTTGAAGAATGCTCAGAAAGACTAAAACTATTTCCTGATGAACAAGCAAAACAAGACATCCTTGCTAAAGAAAGGTGTTGAGAAAAGAAATATCTATTGTAAAGAAGAGGTTACAAGAACTCAAAATTTTAATTCAACCATACTGCCAATATATTCTAGAAGAATTCAGCACAAAGTCAAGGGGAGATAGTAATGCAGAAGATCCCTTTTTCAATTGATGTCAAAGGGGGAGAGAATTTTAAAGGAGGAGAGCTTGAGATAAGCTAAAATAGGGAGAGAAGCTAAAAGATGAAGAATGAATATCCCAATGATAGGGGGATCCTATTTGTGTTGAAATTAATGATAAAGGGGGACATTGTTGATGTATTGTCATTGATGTCAAATATGAAGTAAAATGTACCAATACATGATATAATTCCAATTAATCATAGCAACAATAAATGTGATATTGAAGATCATGTATGCTTATGTATGTTTCTGTATGTATTTCTTTGTAGTTGTGAATATGTATGCAAGTTCTATCTTGGTCGCAAATGCACACATAAATGAATATTAAAAATAACACATATGCACAAATACTAATTGTGAGACTTATGATTAAAGAGAAATAAATTGGGTGTGTAAAATTACCACAAAGAAGTTTGTAAAAATATTTGTAAAGTAACCAATGTGTGAAAAATTCCCACAAGGGTGTTCAAATATGTGTGTCATATACTACATAGATGATTTGCAAAAGTGGCATGCCGATGCAGATCCTAACTTACTGAAGACACAATTCAATGGGATTATATCCAAATTAAAGGGACTTCACCAAGTGGACACATCTCTTGATTCAAGAAGTTTTTAAACAAGAAAGAGATGGACATGGTGAAGTAACATTGCAATATATGAAGATCTAATTGTTTGAAAAACTTCAGAGTTTAATCGGGGGTATTAATGGCTTATTGATCGCAGATAATATTTTATGAAGTGGAGCTGCAGTGTACAGTACTTTCAGGAATGAACATCAAGTAAATGAAGTGGAAGAAATGACAACCATAGTTCATATGTGAGAATTTCCTGATCAATAAAATCTCAAATCAGAGAAAAGAAAGTGTGTTTGAGTTGGAATTTCTATTTAGACGCAGATCATAGTTTTATCACACAACATATTTTGGGAAAATTTATGATGTGGAAACGCATAATGTAGATCATCTAGAAGACACAAACCACAGTTGTTGTTTCACATCATATTTTAGGAAACTATTTGACATCGATACACTAATACAGATACACAGATGCATATTGAAAGGCTAAAGCACTTGTGAATTTGAAGAAAGGTATTTCCTTAATTGCAATATTTTGATACAATCATATTTTGTATCAGGGAGGTTGGACAGGGCAAGGAGATGGAGGTAGTAGTCTCCTTCCAATCGAGGTTGGAAAATAAAATCAGCGTGTAGAAAAATCCTTTGTGTGAGTGCAGATAAAACTCAAGGGGTCGTAGCCTCCTTTGAGTAGGTGCTGTAGAACAAAAAACAAATGTAACTTCCACAAATAGACAGAGAAGTTCTTCCATAGATCGGAACTTGAAGTCACAAATAACATTTTGCATGACTAGACTGATATATATTCAAGTTGGATCCTAGATATCATGAGTTAGAGCATACACATATTGAAGTTGTTGCAGGCCAATGCCAGCAGACCACATATTGTATATGGGATCAAGTTAACTTCTAAAATGAGCGGGTGATCATAATGGACACTGTAATCTCCTACTGATGTAAATGTTCATATATATATATTTATAGATATACATTTGTTCTCAAGTATTTGTGCATTGTTTTGATTATTCTTGTGATTGCTGGAAAGTTTTTAAATATGCAAAAATTGGCATAAGTTAAATTGTACATATCTATGCAATTACTGACTCACCCCCCTCGTCCCCTTAGTAATAACTTAATACCAACATTAAAAAATCAAGGGATCAGGATAAACTTCTCCTTCAAAGGCTAAAATGAGTTCTTAAATTCCAAACTCTCCCATGGATGTGTCATCTATACACTATTTGGGGACAAATAGAGAGTAGTTTCCAGAAGATTATAACCAAGAAACACCATCTCCATAGTCCAACTTCACAATTTTCATGAAATTTGATGTTTTTTCATGATTTTCTTAGGCCACACACCTTTCCCGAGGATAAGGTGTGTGGCCAAGTTCCCTTTATGAAGTGAAGGTGTGTGGGTACCTCAAAACCAATGTTTTGATATGTTTTGAGTTGTATTTCTTGATTTTAATGCATGGACATCAATTCTAACTGACTCTAATTTGATGTTGAGGGTCTCTAGAAACTATCACAGACTTATTAGATTTTATTAGGGACATTTAAAGGTCAATTTGGGACATCTTAATTCCATTTGGAGTCACTTGGGTGTAATTTGGTCATTAGGATAATTTAGTTTCCAAATAGTGCTATAAGACCTAGTAATCTTGACAAGTTTTAGGAAATATTTCATCATATTGTTCCATGTGTGAATATTGTGTCCCCCTAATCCCATAGAGGCTAGTGGAACACTGCATTATTCATTGTAGTAAGGAATACTTTTAATTTATGAGCATAATTAGCATAATCATAACTCTAAAAAAAAGGTATCAATGTCTTCATCGACAAGGACATTAAAATTCAATAGGGTTGACAAAGGAGTGTTCCTCATCTATGTTAAGACTCCTATATATAAAATATGAAACTGAAACATGAAGACCTCATTTGCCTTTGTACCCATTCGTTCCTCTTCTACCATATTGTGGATTAGGGGTTGCTATATATTCCTTAAATAAGGAATCTCTTTTTGTTGTTCTATTGGATTCTCTTAAAATTCAATGTCAAGCTACCCAATCACTAACTCTTCTGTAATCGTTTGTTCTACATTGGGATGGCTAATTTTTTCTTCATCTATTGAAGAAACTCTTGAAGTAACTTATGTTAAAAAACCTATTGTAAAAGCATTCTTATGCCCTCTTTGAGGGGTAATTTTTAATTTCCTCCTACTTTAGATTTTGATGCAAGATGATTAGCAACTTGAATGGTTTTACAGAACCAAAAAATCATCCTCTTGGATATCTTATTCTATTCATGCATTTATACATTCTATAAATTAAAGGAATGACACTTTGTATGGGATCATACAATGAAGGAAGTAGGCAACTTCTCTTACAAACCCCTACAACATGTATTATTCTAAAACAATAGTAGGAAATAATAGTTCCTCTTGGTAGCTATGTTGTAATAAAAATATATATATGGGTTATTTAATTTCCCTTCTAATTCATAGTAGAAGTAAATATATTGTACATTATTTTATGAATATGTGTAAAAATTTTATTGCGAGTTGTGCAATATATATGCATGCTACACTTTCTTATATTTCAGTAGCTTATATATGATGATGTTGCAAGAAATATATTATATATGAGCTTATTAATAAACTAATTGTTTGGTTTCCCACTATGAAAAATATACAAATTTTCTAAGCACACAACCAAATGCAAACAAGATGGACCACATGGAAAGAGATAATTGACATGAATGCACAACATTTCTCATAATCCAATGTGCATATAAATACAATGAGAAATTACCATTGGTTTCAACTTCCAAATTGTTTTTTGGACTCCTTCATGACTGTTCCCATACAATGTGACTCTTATTCTTCTTGTCATGTGAATGGGAAGGAAATAATACAATAATATTCCTGACATGGAGGATTAGGTTCCCAACAAATACCCCCTTAATCAAAGTATGTGAGTACAATAAAAGAGATTTGAATAACTAGAAGTGGACAACTACAAACTGATAAACATTTCCAACTTGACAATATGAATTTTCCAAGCAAGCTAGCAAAAGCTGACATCTCCTTCTAAATACAAGTGCTCTCTGAAGTTGTGGTTTTGGTTGACCACAAACCAAAAGGGATACTAGAATCTGATCTCTTCTATTAAATGGTTGGTTTAAGGTTGACCAAAAACTCTCAATCTCAGTAATTATAAAATCATGAACCATGAAGGTGATTTAAGGATGACCGCAAACTATGGAAATTTCATTGAAGGCTTAGAGGTTCCTGGAATATTATGAAAATCTAGCAGAAGTTGTCTCTCTTCTACTGAATGATTGATTTCAATTTTACCATTAACTATGGAACTTGGATCAAAGGCTTATAGTTTCTTGGAACATTTTAAAAGGCTAGTAGAATTTGGTGCAATATTTTACTAGATGGATAGACATGGATCTAGTTCTTTCTATGGATACATCTCTATGTTTGGTGGGATTTTATATAGGCTTGCTTGTTCTTTTTCTCTTATTTTTCATTCTTTATCACTCCCCCTTTCTAGTAATAATGTGAGGAGAAGAGAATGTCTCAATTACAGGCTTTGTTAATTCTCATGAATGAACTCTTTGGTATGACATATATATCTTCTTGATTGTTTACAACCATTTCTAAGAAGATATATTACACCCATATTTAATCTTCTCTGTTATAGTTTTCTTTAAAGTGGAGCATCTATATAAAATTTCTATACCAAATAAAAAAATGTGCTCAACTTAAATCATCGTGAACAGATACCTAAGCCGCCTCTTCAATCTAGGAGCTTGTTATTGTGGTTTCAAGTTCACTATATAATCAGGAGAATTGTACTAAAAGGTAGAGAGTTTTAGATTCCACAATCCAGTAGAGAGAAGCCACAAAATATGCATTTGCAGAAAGAAAGAAAACTCAATGCAGTCACTCCACAAAACATGTATTTGCAGAAAGAAATAAAACTCAATGCAGTCACTCACTAGAGATATTTAAGCAGAGATATAACGCTGCAAAATTAAACACTCCAAGTGCAATGTAACACACAACTAATATTCCGATCTTAAATTAATATTATGGACTCAACATATTCTAAAATATTCTGGACTCAACATATTCTACAAATCAATTGAAGTTGTACTTTGAAAAACAAGGAGAGAGGGGTGAATAGGTGAGGAATCCAAAAGTGAGCTCTCTAAATAAAATAAAGTCCCTTTGAACTCTTATAATATTGCACAAAAATCATGAGCAAGATACACTTGAGATATTTTAAAACGTCACTTGTAGAATACAAGAACAAACCTTCTTGAAATCACAAGTAGATAGAAAGATATTGATCCCATAAAAAAACCCAGTGATCGTTCCCAAAAAGAACAAAAGAAATTATACAGCTAAGAAAAACGTAGGATTAATGGGATAAATCACATCCAATTCATCATCTCAGAGTAACAAAGCCTCATTTGGAAGGAGTCAAACAATGTCCAAGGAGATATCAAAAATAGCTTATGTTGTGACCTTCGATTGCATCTATGTCTTTAGGAAAGAGAATGTGAACATGTTACATATGAGACTATCCTTTCATACAGGTCATGGCTATGTTCTGGAATACATCGGGAAGGAAGCTTTGCTTGGTCATACCACTTGAATCCTTTAGCAAATGGAAGAAATCCCTATGAGGAGGAAAACTATATTAAACAGAAAGGTAAATAAAATTTAATTGTTGCAATTATATTAATTCCCATAAATGCAGATAAATGACTATCCATTCTAGCTAGGAACAACCATAGAAATTTGTATTTGCAAATTTCTTAGACCACCAACCTCATCGTAATCATCGTGATGAGATCTATCACATTATGTGGGGTAGTATTTTCACACAAGTTCGTTCAAGGGAAGATTTAAAGTGACACCAAGTGATATAGTTGATGGTGTCAATTAGAATTAGGGTTTTCCAAAAGAGTATTAATTCCATAGTTCATAATGTCTAAAGTCTCTAGTCATTTGGAGTAATTGTTATAATTCAAATACACATTACACAATCTTACAAAGAACAACACCATTCATAACACTAGCAATTCATGTGGTAAAACCTCATAGGGGAAACATCCAAGCAGGAAAAGTATTAAAGCTCGTTAATGAATAAGGATAGATTACAAGAAAATCCTCGACCTCATAGAAAACTCAATACATTACATATCCAAATTATGCACTATATACTTCATGAAAGAAGTAACTTGAGTAAATTGTTGTTAGTTATCCCTGTTATGAGAAACTTCCCGTAAACACCCATAATGATAAACTTCCCATAAACATATTAGTTTAGTTTTCATTTAGCAATCTCCACCTTAACAACAAAATTTACAAATACTTTTCCCAAGACTATTTATCACCTTTTTTTCAAACCAGGAGAAACTACACACCATCATAACTTCTCTAACAATACTAGCTTTGTGAACATATTTGCACAATTTTCGTGAGTATGGACCTTTTTCAGATCTATTCCACCTTCACTAATGGATTTTCTTACAAAATGATATTTTACATCAATATGTTTAGTCTTACTATGATAAATAGGATTTGTATCCAAATGAATAGCACTTTGACTGTCATAGAAGACAGGAACACTGTTCTGCAACCTTCCAATTTCTCTAAGCAGACCTCTCAACCAAATTGATTATTTGTAAGCATGTGAGTCAACAATGTATTCAACCTCTCTAGTGGATAAAGCAATTGTTTCTTGAAGCTTTGACATCCAACTTATAGATTCATTTGCAAGAGTAAATACATAACCTAAATTAGACCTTCTCTTGTCCAAATCACCTATGAAATATGAATCAACAAAATCACCTATATAATTATTGTTATTATTAAAGGTAATACAATAGTCAGTTGTTCCTCTTAGGTACCAAAGCACCCATTTCACTGCATTCCAATGTTCTTTTCCCGGATTTGTCATGTACTTAGTAAGAACACCTACTGTAGGTGAAATATCAGGTCTAGTACACACCATTGCATACATTAAACATCCTACTGTATTGCAATATGGTACACGAGTCATATCATCCTTTTCTTCAACACTACTAGGAAATTAACCTGAAACAAGTTTAAAAGGGAATCCAAAGGAACATTCACAGGATTTTCCTTATTCATTTCGAATCTTTCAATTATTTTCTCAACACACTTCTCCCGTGAAAAACTAAGCTTACCATTTATTCTATCTCTGTGTATATTAATACCGAAGATTTGTTTTGTAGCTCCAAGATCTTTCATATAAAAGGTCCTAGACATCTAAGTCTTCAACCTGTTAATATCGTCCATGCTTTTTCTCACAATAAGCATATCACCAACATACAATACTATGACAATGAATATATCATTCAAAATTTTGAAGTATAAACAATGATAATACTCACTTCTAGTATAACCTTGGCTCACCATGAAAGAATCAAACATCTTGTACCATTTCTTAGGTGACTGTTTTAGGCCATACAATGATTTCTTGAGCTTGTAAAATAATCTACCTTTATGATGTTGTACAAAACCTTTTGGCGTTTCCATAAAAATATCCTCATTTAAATCTCCATGTAAGAAATTTGTTTTAACGTCTAGTTTATCTAACTCCAAATCAAGCAATGCAACTAATGCTAATGCAATACAAATAGGTACAATATTGAAAACTAGTGAAAAAATATCATGATTGTCTACACCTTCCATCTGAGAGTACCCTTTCGCGACCAACCTGACTGTGTATGTTTCAACCTTACCATCAATTCCTTTCTTCAATTTTAAGACCCACTTACATCCAATAGTTTTTCTATCTTTGGGGAGTTCAACCAATTCCCGTGTCTTTTTTTTCTCTATAGAATCCATTTCTTCTTTCATTTCCACCTTCCACTTAGCATTGTCAACATAATCAATGGATTTCTGAAAACATGAAGGTTCTCCATCATCAATAAATAAAACAAACAAAACAAAATCAGTATACCTCTTGGGAGAGTTCAACTCCCTTAATGATCTTCTTGGTTGTGGGGTTTCGGTTGTGGTGTTTCCACATTTTCTTGAATTTCTTCATCTTCTATGACTTCTCTCTCACCATAAACTTCATCTTGTTCCTTTGAGTCATGAGAAAATTGGTTCTCCAACTGAATTAGATATTTTGATATTGCATGTTCCTGTTCCACATCAACTCTTACATTTTTGGATTTAATTAGAGAAGATTCATAAAAAATTACATCTCTTCTAATGAAAATTTTGTGGGCAATAGGATCCCACAATCTATATCCTTTTGTTACATCATCATACCCAAGAAAATGCACTTCTTTGATCTAGAGTCTAACTTAGAACGCTCATTTTTAGGAGTAAGTGCATAAGCTTCACAACCAAATATTTTCAAATTCGAATAATCACAGGGATGACCTGTCCATACCTCTTCCAAAATTTTACAATCTATTTCCATTGATGGTGACCGATTTATTAGGTAACAAGTAGTAGAAACTGCTTCTTCCCACAACTCTTGCCCCAAATTAGCATTATTGAGAATGTTCCTTGCTCTTTCTAGAAGAGCCATGTTCATGCGGTGTGCAACGCCATTTTGCTGAGGAGTGTATACATTTGTTTTGTGTCTTACGATCCCTTCATCTTTGCAATATTTTTCAAAGTTTAAAGAAGTAAATTCACTTCCATTATCCATTCTTAAAGACTTGATTGTCCTTCAAGTTCTTTTTTCCACCATAACTCTAAATTGTTTAAATGTGTTAAACACATCAACTTTTCTAGAAAAATCATATACAAATAATACAAAATATTTTTCTCCCCCATAGGAAATGGTAGGAGATGGACCCGACAAATCATAATGAATGTAGTCAAGAACACCTTTACTAACATGACTAACTGCTTTGAATTAATTGTCTAAACTACTTTCCATATATACAATGTTTACAAAACATAAAACTCAAAGTTTTGAAATTCAAAAGAAATTTACGATTCATTAATACCTGAAGTCCTTTTTCACTCATATGACCAAGACGTTGATTCCGTAACTGTGTGGATCTTGACCCTTCTTCAGATTAACTCGAGTTCTTCTAACCAGTTTGTAAATTTTTCATGTCCTTTGTGCTTTCATGACCACTAAAGCACCCTTGGAAACTTTAAGAGTTTTTTTTTAACCTGTAAACTTATGACCACAAGAATGCAATAATCCCAAAGAAATTAATTTTTTCTTTAACTTAGGTACATGTATAACATCTGTAAGTGTTCTTATAATTCCATCAAACATTTTAATTTTAGCACTTCCAAACCCAATAGTTTTACATGAATGATTGTCTCTTAAAGAACTATTCCATCATTAACTGTTTGATAGGAAGCAAACCACTCTTTATGAGGACAGATATGGTGTGGAGCACCAGAATCTAATAGCCATTCCTCATTAAATTCAAAAATATTACAAATAGACTAGACCTCATTGATCATACCAGAATCAGAAGACTTAACTTAATTTTCCTCTAACTTGGAGTCATCCTTCTTGCATTCTTGTCTCTTCCAACGGTCCTTCTTGAGATGACCAGTCTTGTTATAGTACTAACATTTTAATTTTCTATTTATGCCCTTTGATTGAGACCTGGAAGTGCCTTTTGACTTATCTCCTTTCTCTTTGGATCTACCTCTAACAACCAAAGCTTCTGGCGAAGAGGTTTCAAGACTAGATTTCTTCCCTAATTCCTCATACAATAATGCTCCAACCACATTGTCAAATTATAAAGTATTAGTTGTACTAAGGATAATGGGACAAACTACTTGACCCCAAGACTCAGGTAAAGTACATAAGAGACTAAATTATTTATCTTTATCATCAATTTTAACATCCATACTACTCAATTGGAAAATAAGAGTATTAAAAACATTCAAATGATATGTTATCTTCATACCTTATTTCATTCTCATATCGTACAACTATCTCTTCAAGTAAATTATGTTTGTCACTAATTTGGTCATATACATACTTTCTAACTTGTTCCATAGGCTCATTGCTGATGTTTCTCCAATAATGTTGAACAACAAATCATCCACAAGACGTAAACGAAATGTGCTTAGCACTTTGGAATTTAATCCTCCCATTCATCATCTGTCATGGTTAGAGGTCTTTTTCTTTTTCCATCTAAATCTCTCTGTAACCCCCGATGAACTAATAAATCCCACGTCTTTAATTTCCGTAGTTCAAAATTGTTTTTACCATTACATTTTTCAATCTCAAACTTTGTTTTAGACATTATTGAAAACATATATATTTTCCCAAACCAAAAACATCACAATATACTCCGCAATATAAACAATACTATATTTTCCCGACTGCAGTCTTCTATTGACTTTTGATTATATATATATATATATGTGTGTGTGTGTGTGTATATATGTGTATATATATGTG
>LPNX010157407.1:47066-110423 GCA_001517045.1 Pseudotsuga menziesii
CCTCCATGTGCAACAGAAACCAACAACTGGATGGGGATTCTTCCACATGCAATCTCTAGCAGAAAAAAAAACTTGTATAGGAATCGGGCCTCTTTAGAACAGGAGGACAGTCCACACACAAGATTAATTTGTAGGCTATCCACAACTTGTTCGCGTGACCTCCTCTACGTGAGTATTTACAATGATTTTTTTTTTACTTGCAGGTTGTCTGTATTCACCATAAATGAACACAAATTCACTCATACACACTGTCACTTTGCCACACACTTTTCTCATGTCTAGGAAGCAAGAAGTAACATGAGCCTCACATCTCTTTCACCTAGGCAACAACACAGGTCTATAAGCAACAACTGGGCCTCACACGTCTATCCAAAAACAACAACAGATAATTGATCTCTCACACAAATTCTCCTCTAGTGTGGGTCATGTCCAGACAATACTCTTTCATGGGAGTTCTGTTCCTCCATGGGTTTCTCTTCACGAACCTTCTTCATAGACTTCCACACAATATTTTACTAAGCATTCTCCTCCAATGTCCAAATCCTCTAGTGTCCACTTGATAGCACTTGTTATAATTTAGAGACACATTACACAATCTTACAATGAACAAAACCATTCATAACAATAGCAATTCATGTGTTAAAACCCCATTGGGGAAACATCCATGCAGACAAAGTATTGAAGCTCATTAATGAAGAAGGAGATATTACAAGATGGGTCTCAACCTCACAGACAACTCAATACATTATGTATCCCAACCATGCACTATATAATTCATGATAGAAGTTACATGAGTAAACCATTGTTGGTTATGCCCATTATGAGAAACTTCCTGTAAACACTCGTAATGAGAAACCTCCCATAAACACATTAGTTTAGTTTTCATTAAATAGGATAGTAAATGTAAGGCTATTATAAAGTATTCTTGCAGTTGAAATGGATCATGGGATGGTTTCTCAATCCAAAGTTGAATGATACGATGGTGGAAAACCAAACAGATACCATGGAAATGATGGTAGGAATACCAAATGCGAGATCACGATTTTGAACGTAAATAGGTATAACGAGAAATGAATGAAAAATAACTCCAAATGTTAAAAACATCAGTGATGAGACCAATATATGGGTTAAGAATAATCGACTTGAGTAAAGTTGAAATTTTGAAAAAAAATTGTTGAGACCAAATAAGTGACATCTCCTCCAACAACTCCATGTTTTCCTTCAAAATTCTAGTATAAGCGGAGAATTTTTTAATCTCCAAAAATAATTGAAAAGAAGCATCAAAGTTAGGTGGATTTAGAACACATTGCAATATGCATTCATTTCACATTAATTTTCATAGTACAAAGGAAACTCTCAGGCAAAGAAAATGCTTAGGAATATATAATGTGTCTCTCTCTCACTTGAGATAATAAAGCACCCAACAAGGAGCGGAACTGGAACACATTAATGAGGAGGATAGTGAGGAGATCTGGAGGATTCTCAGCACAGGACATAGGCTCACAAATGCTATGATACCACTATTTGGATTTGGATAAACCAATTGGCTCACCACACATCCAAACATACATATTATGGACCAGAAGGACATAGATGATTGTCGTAAAGGAAAAATATTTTACATTATCCAATTATATCTCTAATGAGATATGATCCTTGCTTTTAACATTCAAGTGCTTTCTTGTTAGGCTCCTCATGAGGGAAAATAGACAAATTGACTAAAGAAACAACCAAATACAAACAAAATTGACCAAAAGGATAGAGATGAATGACCTGAACAAAAACCATTTACATATAAATACAATGAGGAAAGACCCTTGGTTTCAACTTCCAAGTGGCCTAGTGGAATAATGAGTCTTCCCATTCAATGTGACTCTTGGTCATCTTCTTAGTTGAATAGAAATGCATTGATACAACAATATTCCTCACACCAATGATTAGATTTGCAACACTAACAAACCATGAATGATTCACATTTACATGAAAACATGCTTGCATCAATTAAATATCATATATTAAATTCTAAATCAATGGTTCTTTCAATTATTTATAGTAATTTCTTTAATCAAATATGAAGAAATAAATGATTACTATCAATCACTTATCGAACATAAATTAAGGTAATTTTAGAGTGTGTGAAAGAAGTTGAGGGACCTTTTAGATGCAATCCTATTTTTAGGAAACATGCTCACGATACATAAAAATACAACATGCTCGCATTATGTAATGCTTGGTTTGGTTAAGCTCGATCCTGACATGCCATATGACACATAGGTTAGGCTAAGAAAAATGCGCACACATTTTATAGTTACAAAACATGCACACATTTTATAGTTAAAAAATGCGCATGCATTTTATAAATACAAAATGCGCACACATTATGGAAAAACAAAACACACACGCATTATAGAGAACCAAAAAAAATGGATTTGGTGCATGGCTAGAAAAATGAATAAAAACAATAGTTTGCATCATCAAGACTTAGGACCTATAGTAATATTTTAGCATCATTAAGAACACCATCTCAAACAACCATGCCTAACCTCCCAAGAGCATAAATTTTCTGTGTTGTAATATGGACACCATTAGGAGGCTTTAAGAACTAAGTATGGGTCATAGTCGCTTGACCATGCTTGGGGGAGGAAACTCATGAATTATTCCCTAAAGGTAGTTTTTAAGGCTTGATGTCCATGAAAAAGGAATTGAACCTACACATAGGACCTCTTTATGCGATATTTTGCATCTAAGAGAGGATATGCAGTGCATTAGAATTCTCTTAGCACTAGGAACATATCCGTAGACATGGATAAGGGAGGAATTCTAGCCATTAGGCCCTAAAGGAATCCTATAGACATATAGGGCCAAGAAAAACACCTCAAACAAACACACATGATCTCTTAAGGTATCCTCAACATTTAAGTTGGGATATGGTCATTATTACGTTTGTTTTAGAATTAGATATGGAGGATAAGGTGTTAATCATGGTTGGTACATAAAGCTTTAATTTTAGGTTGTAAAGAAACATTTAGGGCTTAAGGTCCATGAACGACACCTTGAATCACCATAGATGACCTCTCAAGCTTATGGTTTTTATTTGAATGGGGATATGGGAACCATTAGGGGTTTCTAAGTACTATGTATGTGTCTTGGGACCTTATATATAATAATGGGAGGAAAACTAGGCCTTAGCCCCTGGAATATGCTTCTAGGAATCTAGATAGAAGAATGATGTGTTTAACATCCTCACTATCTCTTCCTCCCTCATTTTCTCTCTATCACTCACCTCCCCCCCCTCTCTATATATTGCTTACCCCTCCCCCTCTCTCCCACACAATCTATATGTGTGTGTGTATGTCCCTCCCCCTTCTCTATATCTATATCTATGTGTATGTCACTCCCTCACCCCCCATCTATCATAGACTCTCTCCACCTTCTATAAACCTCCCTCATTATCCCTCCCTCCTTATCATTCACCCCTCCCCCTGTCTCTTTGTTGCCCACCCATGTGTGTGTGTGTGTGTGTTTATCCTCCCTCTCTCTCTATTTCTATGTATTTTTGTATACCGACCTCACTTCACATATATCATCACCTCTATCCACCTTCTCTATACCTCCCTCACTATCCTTCCCTCCATCACTCTCTCTCTACTTCTCAACACTCCCCCTCTCCCTCTATCACTCACCCATCCCCCTCTCTCCCAGATAATCTCTCTCTCCTCTATGTGTCGATGTGTGTGTGTGTGTGTGTGTGTACCCCCCTCTCTATCAAAATACCTTTGTATCCTCCTCTCTCTCCACGTTCTATTTACCTCCCTCACTATTCCTCCCTCTATAAATCTCTCCCTCCCTTCTCTCTTAATTACCAGTCCTATGTTCCATTATCCCTCTACTCTATCCTTTATCTCTTTCAACTTGTATCCCTCCCTCCCTATATCTTTTCACCCTCCCTCTCTCTCCATCACTCAACCCTCCACCCTCTGTCTTTGACACCATCTC
Organism: Pseudotsuga menziesii; assembly: GCA_001517045.1. NCBI lineage: Eukaryota > Viridiplantae > Streptophyta > Pinopsida > Pinales > Pinaceae > Pseudotsuga > Pseudotsuga menziesii. Next base: position 51,063 of record LPNX010157407.1, read on the forward strand.
TCTCTCTCTCTCTAGATCTCCCTATACATATGTGTCCCCACCCCTTTTTTATCCTTGTGTCTATCCCACCCAACCCTCTCTTTCACACACCTTCTATCCCTCCCTCACTATCTATTTCCTTCACTCTATCTCCATTCCTCCCTCACTCCCCCTCCTCCCTCTCTATCTTATAATCTCATACTCTCTCTCTCTCTCTCTCTCTCTCTCTCTCTNCCCTTCCTTTATGTTTTCAACTTATCCCTTCTCCTCCACCCCCTACCTCATGATGACCCCTATTCTCTATTTTATAGCATATCATTCCCCTCTTTTCAATTTCCCCTCCTTCGTCTCTCTCCTCCACCACACAATATTCCTCCTATAATACTCCATATCCACCTTTCCATTGACCAATTGTCTCTCTCATAAAAACATCACCCACTTCCTCCCCTCCACCTTATCCCCCTTCGTCACTCAAGTATTTTGTACTCCTGCTAACCCTATATGTCTTCAACACCTCTTATCCTCCTAATAGTACTCTCAATCCCCACTCTCTTTCACCCTTGTAACCCATCATGTTCCCATTCCATTCATCTTTCTCCACTTGAATTTACAACATCCTCCTAGGACCTTAACCCTTCCCCACCCTCTCTCAAATATTAACCATACTCACTCGAACTTACAACATCATCCTAGGCCCTTGAACCATCTCCACCCCCTCTCAATTATTAACCATCCCCACTTGAACTTCCAACATCCTCCTAGGCCTTTGGCCCTCCCCCACACCCTCTCAACTATTAACCATACCCACCTCAACTTCCAACGTCCTCCTATCTCCTTGACCATTCCACACTCCCTCTCAACTATTAATTATACATTTGATGTCCTGCATATAGTGGTATATTTTTTTCTCTACATAATGCGCACACGTTTTGTAGATCTATAACACACAGAGATTTTGTAGTTCTATAACATGTGCATGTTTTGTAGTTCTATAACGCACACACGTTTTCCAATTCTTTAAGGGAGGGAAATGTAAATTAAATTTAAAAATGCCAATTCACTTGCTTGCATGTCACCAATAGTCCTATGTGTATGGTTTGGAGCTTGCTTCGGTAACACCAAACCTGCACTATGGTATATGATAAACCATAACTAATTGGGCATTTCTTCCAGTTTCTGAAGAATTCATTGTTTACGCACTCATTACAGTATGCTACACACAATCTTTTTTGACAAAGTCTTAAACATAAATAACATTTTTTCTGCATATTCTAAATATGTAATTTTTAGTAAAAAATATTATACTTTCCTATTTTTTTCAATTTCTATTGTGTCTTAACTCAACTCAAAAAACATGTTGTTAGTGGTTTTTCCATAAATTTTTGAATTCTTAATCATTTTAAAAAGAAATTATATGGTGCACTAGAAGACACTGATCTCTACATTCTATACAAAATCTATTACATGATTATTTCATTATGACCTTCAAAGGCTGCACCCACAAAAAACGTACTATTTGTTAGGAATGATCACTTAGATAATTATAAAAAAAATAGAAAATACTAATTTTATTTTTGAAAAATAGCGCTGCACTAGAGCTATATGTTATATACATGCATGCAAATTTTTGTATCCCTAAACTATCATTTAGGCCCTCAAAGGTTGCACCCACAAAAACATATGCATTATCATTTGCCTAAAAAATAAAAAAAGTGACTATTAGAAAAAAATGAAATTTGATATAGTTAGAAAACATTTCAATACATAAAAATTATATATTCAGAAACATGATTCAATTTCCTACATTTAATCTGTTTTACTCAAAGCATGATATTTTGTGTAAGTATCTCAAAAAATACAATTAAATTGAGGGATTCTTGATTTTTCAATTTTCTATTGCATCTAGCATGCCAAAAGTGACCTTCATTAGCTTACACTCACCCTTTATCACACAAAATAAATATATTTTTAATATACAATAAACATAAATAAAATCCAATCCATGGAATTCAAGTGAAACCCCTCTATTTTATTGGAGTGGGGCTTTCCTCCTTAAAATAGAGTGCTACTGGATCTACAATGTATAAGTAATTAAAATCAATCATTCATACAATTTGCATACTAATACTTTATATTAGTTTTTAATCCATCAAAATAGTCTTGAAAAAGTCATTTTGAAATGCAATGGAAAGAGATAAATATGCTTGAGAATCAAACATTGTCAAGCTTTTCAAACACAATATATAATATTGGAGTGAAATATAATCTATCCATCCATGATATAAATACTAACATCATTAATTCTATCATAGAGATTATACCCATTGTAATTACATAATTGATACAAAAAAATAAAATGAAAACACACTGATGTGTTGTGCATATGATAAATAACAATTATCTAGATATATTCATTCCCTACTTTATTTGTGGATTTGAATATGTATCCAATCATGTTCTTTAGCAGGTAAACAAAACAAGGGAGATCCTTAACACACAAATTCATAGAACATAGACTTGTAGAACAAGTTATGTACGTGTTGATGCCTAGAAAATCCTAGGTATCAACAGTAGGGATTCTCCCCAATAATCATTCCCAATTAGATCGCTTATCGTTTGGTATGGGGAATCCATTCGGTTAACGATATAAATTTTTATATAAATCTGTCCCAACCCACCGTTTATGTATTTTATGTTTATATAAATGATATCCAAGTTCCTAGTTTAAATGCAATTTAACAGGAAACAAAGGCTTCATAATGTGATGCGTAGGTTCTTACCTCTCGTCTTATCCCCTTTGTCCCTAAACTACAAAAAAGAAAATAACAGCTACTCTAAACTATATAACATATCCCCAGGGAGCAATATTATTATTTATATGAGTAACGTGCTGCATTTTACATAAGGAATTTACATATAGCTGATAAATTCAGAATACATAAACACAACAGAAAAATTAACATAGATATAGCTCAATGTTTGTTACAACATTCATTACACATTTCCTGCATAAGATTTTTAACAAGAAAATAAAATCATTCACAACATAGGAATAGTCCAGAAGTTAGAATGATCTCACAGATTTGTATATTAAGCTAAAGCAGAAATAGTTCCATATCAAGCCATGTACACCACATGCATTTGAAACTTAAACAACTCCTTCTCCAATAGAATTTTGATCCTCTTTATTATAACAAAAGGTAGTTCTTCTTACAACAAGTAGTTCACCATAAGAAATATAGAAAAGTCCTCTTCTCATTCAATCTATCTATATTTATACATTAGAAAATGACCTTTGGTCTCCCTTCCCTTTGGGCTTCCTTAACTTTCAGTTACATAAAGTTTGTCGCTAGTGTATTCAAAAATAAATATATAATATTACAAATATATCCATGTGTGAATAGGAAAAACTACTTAAGTGGATCCAGTCAGGCTACTTTTGAATTGCTTCCATATGGAAGCTTCTGAGGAAATTGTCTCAAACTCCGTGGGTTCTAAAAATCTGATTGTGACCTCATGTTTGACCACCTGGCCCTTTATGTCTGCTACTCTCGTAGGGGTCATTCTCAGCAAATATTCTAGTAGAGAGTTACTAACCACTTCTTGGTCCACTAGACTCTTTACCACCTTTTTATATAAACCTTTAACCAACTGAATATTTAACTCATCCTCTTGTAGCTTATCTGTCAGTTTTTTTAAGTGTTCTTCATGCTCTGGAATTTCTTGTAGCCTCTGTGCTTAAGGAGTCAAACATTTGTTATGAGTTATAAGAATATTCTTGAAAAATTATGCACATTTGTCTGTTGTCTTTTCCACTGCTTCCACCAACCTCTCACCAGCTCTACTGCTAAAATTCACAATATCATATTCAATCTACATCTTTTTCACACATTTTTAAGGTGTGTTTTCTGGATACTCTACATTTGTTTCTAACCATCTCACTCAGCTTTGTAGGATCTCAGCAATTTCATGGGTTATGCACTTAAATGTAGTAGCCACTATTGAGATCTCCTGAAGTTGATCTTCATCTTGCTTGATCCAGAAAGCTTCTTCCACCAGCTTGACCTGTACTTGATATATTTTCCTTCTAAGTAAGAGAGCATGCTCCCTTAGAGGTACTATTTCTACTATCCTCTCATTGGTTGTCTTCAAAAGAAATTCCAAGGAACTATTCTGCACTTCAATCTCTGTCATTCGAACTTTCTACTCCTCTGCTCATTGATCAACTGTTGATTTCAGAACTTCAATTTCGGTTATCCTACTCTCCAACTTCTGCTTCTCCCTATCAAGATTCATTTTTGAATGCTTCAAATTATCCCTTTCCTCCCCAAAGATTTGGCAATATTATTGCATCTTTTCATAATATGAAACAGTAGCTTCATATTTTATTTTAGAATCTCAGCCTACTCTTTCCTCCTTTCTCAAAACTTATTTCATTTCTGCCATATTTCCTTTATACTGATCAATGGTTTCAGTAATCCTACTAATATTATGAGCATTTGCAATGGCGGTCGGAACACCCATGGAGGCCATTTGCTTGGGATCTTCTTCTAAATTTCTCATGATCATATTCTTAGTCATTGTGGTGATCCCAGGATGAGTTCCCATATTTAAAGTCTTTTCAGTTTTCCACACAATGGCTTTCCTTTTAGGTTCAAAAAATACATCCTCTAAGCATGCAAATTCATGTTGTTTAGAAGGGGTGAATGGCACTAACCTCAGTTCGATCATCATGAGATTCCCTCCGGTGAGTATATTGCTGGAAGTGGATGGGATATTTTTTGGATTGTCCAGAGTAGGACTATGTCCCTAATTTTCACCACCTAGGTTCTCTTGATCTTTCTTTCTTTTCTCTTATGTGGTTCTTTCTTGATCTTGTATCTCCTGATATAGATCGTGAGTTTCTTGAGCTATTGTTTTTTCTAGCTCTATAATATTTTCCAGGATAGCCTCTTCTTTCTTTTTCCTGGAAGCCTCTTCTTCTTCTTTCTCCCTCTGGGCTTCTTCTTCTAAAATATTTCTTGCTCCCTCTTCCAATCTCCGTGCAGTATCTTATTTTGTTTTCCTCGCAACTTCTTCTTCTTGACCCTTTGATTCTAGGAGACTGCTGCTACTGCTTTTTACTCCGACTGTCGTGGTTTTCTTTCTTAGTCATTTAATTAAAGCTATCATGTGATAGACATTCCTGTATACCTCTTTCTCCTTTTCCACATGGTCAGTGTATTCAAAATTTACCTTAAGGAGTGCTCGATGGGTTGCAACTTTTCTCTATGAGTCATTGCTATGAAAGTGTTTTTCTCTGAAATGAAAGATTTCCAGTTCTTTAATGAATTCTGGAGCATTCTTGACTTTGGTGAACTTATAACTCCCTACATAAAATGACAATGGTGGGAACATAGCTTTCTTAAGATCAAATAAGTGGCTTCCATAGTCATCCAAGAAAAGATGTCTTACAACTTCCTTATGAACTATGTAGTCTATAGCATATTTGGGAAACACTGAAGGTGATTTAGTTCCCCCATACATCCTAAGGCACGTGCCTCCTTCTTAGAAGAAGTAATATTTTGAATTCCTTGATCGACTCTAGGGATCCCTCAAATAAGCACTTGTACTCTTCTAGGAAAATTAGTTAGTATAAAGGTATCAAGAACTCTTCACATATCAACTTATAGTAATGGTACTTATGACCCCATAGTATCTAATAAGATGTATATTGTCACATACCCCAATTTTGTAAAATAATGTTAATTATTTTAATTTGATTTCCTAATACATTATGTTAAATTTAATGCTAAGTAGGAACTGACGACTCAACAGAGTCAAAAGGAATGGAATGTAATTCTGAATATTTTATTATTTTTAAATAAAATGTGGAGACAACAGCATGGGAGAGATGTTAATAAGAGGTTACTGGTCAAACTGGTGGAAGGAACTAGGTGGAGGGCAAAAGACAAGTGGCAGCATCCTCAAACACTTCCTATGTTGCAAGTGGCAACTTCCCTACATTTGGGGTCATGATCCCCCAAGAAAGTGGGATCAGAGCAGGTGGCTCAATAAATGACAACTAACCCAAAAAGACCTAGGCAATCTTTTAAAAGTACCCAATGAATAGAGCTGAGGCTACTCAAATATTTTCCAGAGAAGAATCATTCAAGTGGAAGGCTATTCAGGAAATTCATCTGGGAAAAAGGGAAAATAGTAAGGAAGGTGTTCTGAGAGGAATTCTGCAGTAACTTGGTCTGTTACAGCTTGTAAGCTGGGAGTACTTACTAATAAGTTCAGGATTTGTACTAAGTATGAAGAGTGGTACTTGATAATTGTTGCACCTAGTTCCGGCCAGGGAGATCAAAGAAAGCTCAAGGGTCCTGAGGAGTCGTTGTTTGAGCGCTCTCCAGGAGTTGGTAGGGAGGAATGACCTCCCATTGCTGTTGTTGTCCAAGTTCAAGAACAGGTTCTGTCATCCATTAATCTTTGTTTTAATATCTGTGTATGATTGAATGTTAGATTTGTAGTTTATGATATAAAGATTTTGATGGATTAGTAATGAAGTGTTCTTAGTTCATTCAGTAACAAAATATTTTTTGATGAGAATTACAACCCCGCCTATGTTTTTCCTCATCTGGAGTTACCAGACCGTACTCCAGCATAGGGGTGAAATTACAAATAAAGATAGTCTCATGAAAGTACAGAATAGAATGTTAATGGCTTTATAGAGTCTTTCTTTGTGTTGTTATCAGAAGAATTATTTCTTTGGTACAGGAGAAGTGTTACAGCCTAGATTGAAAATGTCAGTGTAGTAGGAATAGAGAAAGAAGCTATACTTCATGCTATTAGTAGTTTGCGTTAGCAGATAATGTTATTCCTTATATACAGTATCTTCTTTCAGTAATTTTGTTAATTATTTTAAATAAAGAGGAGAATGTAACAACTGCACTAAGTAGGATTAGATTAAATAGTCATGCTTTTAATTTTATAGATCATTCTTCCATATTAGGGTAGTATATCTCTATGTATACTACAGTAATAGATGATACAAAAATTTTAATAGAATTTCTTTTAAGTATAATTACTACAGAAGTATAAAATATCATAGAAACATACTCTCATATTATACACCTGCTGTTAACTAAATAAAAAGTTAATATCTAGTTAAAGAAATAGTGTTACTAAATAATAAAAAATAAAGAATTTACTTTTTACTTTGAACAATAAACAAACTATAGAGTTCTGTAATCAATTGATGTATTTAACAGACACATAAATACCACAGTAAAAACAGGGTTTTCTTATATCTCAAAGGATAAAATTATATATCAGCATTTATAGTTTTTATAAAACAAATTAATGTAAAGATCATGTACAGAAAACCTAGCTTATGTAAATTTAATAATATTACAGAATAAGAAAAAAAAAACTCAGTGGAATTAACACACAAAAATAAAGGCATTAAAGTAGCAGTATGCTCAAATTAATGAGCTTAACCATAAAAATGTTAGTATAAGTATTAATCCAACAAAATATAGAAGCTTAAATAAAATAAAGTTGTACTGTTCCTTTAAAGAAACAGTGAAATATTTTTATACATTTCAAGCTAGGGTTAAACCCTACCAGCTTTAAAACTTAAACAAACAAAGGATAATAATGCTTTCTCATCGATCCCGACTGACTATTATATATTTCAGTAATAACTCTACAAGTTAAGTACTACATTGAAAACACCAAATATATTAAGAAATTGTAAATAATATTAATATTGTCGGGATAGGGTGAACCCTATTACTCCAAAGTATAGAACCCAAATCGCAACTGAAGGAGTTTAGTACAGTACTGAGCTCTTAGCTTCAACAAAATTTACAGAACGGGGCATGTATAGCCTTTTATCATTTACTGATAAACATTCATAGTAACCACCTTAAAAATCAACTTTCCACTCACGGTCGAAGCCGGAGGACCCTGCACTAAGCATGGGTTTTAACAACTATTATAAACACCAAATTAAATAAACAAAATAATAAAAACCCACAAGGGTTATTCAGGCCATGGCGGCCAACCCACTTTATCCCGTAAGGGTGTGGACAAGGCAGAATAGCCATGGAAAAAGTCTAGGGCTTACTGTATGGTAGCAGTGATTCCAGCACTGTTCTGTCTATGCGAAAGGTGGAGCCGAAACCTGTTAAACAATAAGATTAATTTTGTTAAAACTCTACACAAAATAAGATTTTATTTATTAATAACCAGATAGTGAACAAAGGGAGAGTTACAGCACTCCTTACCTGGTAATTTAAGGAAGCATGACCACCCATAAACAGAAAAATAAATACCAGTGCGAAGAGTAAGGAACTCTTCATATTCTGCAAGAGGAAGAAGGTTACTACCCAGTAACGACCATCTACTACTAATGGTAGCAAGCACAGCAACACTTTTGCGCTCGGGTTGGCACTACTCTTCTAATCAAGGATTTGAACTGGGCTAGTAACGACAATGAAACCCTGGAACCGTGCTATTGAACCCTCAACCCAAGCATCAAACAATGAGAGAACTATACTTCTTTACTGTGTTTTAGAACAAACCCTTAAGGGTTAAAAAAAGCCAAAGGATCACCAGCAATGAGCGTAAGTGACAGAGCTGAAGAGATCTTCATAGCAGAGCGGCAAGAGGCTGTAGGTGACGGGAGAATGTCAAGATAGGGTTTAGTGCAAGGCTTTTAACTGTGTAGTACATGGCTATGGTAATGCCACGACATCAACAAATAATTTTACATGCGGTGGATGGATTCATATAGTTCGGGGAACGTTCCACCAAGAAATGATTCCAATCATTAGATACATCGAATTTTACACTTAGCCTTACTACAAGGGCAGCTTATCATTTCTACGCTGCATGAAAGAGAATAAATATTATTACTATGAACACTTAAACCTTACCATCATTAAGATCATGGGGAAAAACACAACAATACTTGTAAGTTTCGATATAAATATAACTTGAAACAAAACTTAACCTATGATCATTATGGCATAGATTTTGATATGATCTTTCTTGCTAAGAGACATTACTCACTCGAGCTTATAAAGGTATGTAAAGGAGGCTTATTCTTAATATAGTTATAGAACCTTAAAAGTAAAGATAAGCTATATTTGATCTTGAACATGGTAAACTATTACACCTCTTGTTTTCACACATTATACTTTCTTAATGCAATTATGATATATTAGTCCAATCAACAGCTATCACATAACGTAAAAGTATACTGTGGGTTGTTACAAGGAGGTTTATAGAGTAAAACTATGACAATTATTCTATTACTCAAAATAATCTCAAAGGTCTTATCTGTATTTATTAAAATAGCAAAGTTGGTAAAAAGATACAAAAGAAGAGAGTAGTAATATCTTCGTGGTGAAAGCTTTTGCTTAAGGAAAAATGTCCCTTAATCATGAATTATGATATGGTAAGGTTAAGCCACTAATCTCTTATCAAAAGGATCCACCATAATAAAATAGTTAGACCATAAATCTTTTATGCTATGCTTTCTTTTAAAAAAAATTTAGTCCCTTAAAGATATGCCCCTTTTTAGGAACATTAAAGGGGTGGAATAAAACTCTATGCATCAACATTGTATAGCCTTATCAAGAAGCGGCTTGAATTTAAAAAAATGTAAACTCATTTAAACTTCAAAGTTTGAAATTGGAAACAGTAGTATATAAACCTTTGTCATTTTACATTACGCTGTAAACGTAATTGTACACAATTGGAATTTTACCATAGATTTTATAACTCTGGTGCTCTTACTTTGTTTGTAAAGAATTAGTAAGGCATTTTTATACTTGGTGACTATGATAGATAATGAATAGTTTAGTAATCATTATGAACCATAAATTTACTTCTACTAGAAAGAAGGACAGTTAATGTTTTTACCTCAATAAGTTTTGGAATTTGCTTAGCATTTATATCTTTTACTGAGTTAATTTTATGCAATGAACTTATATCGTACTGCCTTAGAATCAACGGTAAGCAGCACCCAAACTTCTTACCTGTAGTCTGTAAGAACAGGATAAACTATCTGCATTAGCTCGAAAGCTAAGTAAGCCCATATTTTCATGACAGTTCCACCTTGTAGTCACAAAGAGAAAACAAGTCAGTAAACTAAAAAGAAATGTTCTGCCATTTAAATATGATAAAAAAAAAAGATAGCTCAGATAACGAATTCAGTAACATATAACTAATTAAATAATTAGTTTACTGTAATTGTGAAAAGTTTATGCTTTAAAAAAAATTTAAATTTTTTCAGAAAATTTGGGGTTAGGACATGTGGTATCAGAGCACAAGGTTCAAACACTAGGCCTTGATGCAGCCCAACTAGTTTCCAATAGAACAGGAAAGTAAAATAATATACTAACATATATTCTGTTTTATGTAAAGAAATAGAAAAAAATCTTTTTCTGGAATTTAATAGGCAGGTATGGAGAAGCTGGGAGAGTATGCTCAGGAGGAGTCTCCAGATACAAAGACAAGACAATTGCACAGAGAACCTTTTTTAGAGGAGGAGGCTGCCAACTCATCAGAGATATTGCAAACTGTAAAATATTTGAAGACTGAAATGGAATCAGTAAAGAAGGAGAATGAGAGGATTTTGAAGGCTCGGGAAGAGTTGAACCAAATTTTAAAAGAAAATTTTCAAACTGAAGGAAGGAGCAAAAGATTAGAATCTAAGGAGGTTAGTCATCAAAGAAGGTCTAAAAAGGTGAAGCTGGTGAAAACTGACAGCAGTTCATCATCTGAAGGGTTCGGTGAACAACAAAGCTACCACACTACTAGTGACAGTAGTGAGGCTGAGTTGTATGATAGAAAGAAGAAGTATAGACCATATGAGGAGATTTCAGGGGAGTTTAAAAAGATAAAGCCCCCAAATTTTAATGGAGAAACCGAAAAAGGGGAAGAAGCAGAGTCCTGGTTATTTGGGATGAGGAAGTATTTTCATATATACAATTATTCAAATCAGCTGAAGGCAAGAATGGCAATCTATAATCTCTCTGGAAAAGCAGACATATGGTGGCAAAATCTGAAGAGAGTCAAGGGTATCACGAAAAAAGAAGTTAATTGGAGTACTTTTAAAAGGTACTTCAAGAAGAAATTTTTGTCTGAACAATATTACGAAGAGAGAGCTAAAGAATTTTATGAATTGAAGTTAGGTTCAATGACTATGAAGGATTTGAACGGTAAATTCTTATGCTTGCTGAGGTATGTACCTTACTTAGTAGACGAGAAGCCTAAAGTACAACGATTTCTCAAGTGTCTACCATATCACATCAAGGACATAATTGAGTATGATAACCCGAAGACTCTGGAGGAAGCCATGTGTAAGGCTAATTTCTATTTTGAACAGAACAAGAAGAAAGAAGGCTTAGCCAACTGGAAGGCTAAGAAAAACAACAATCATCTTGAGTTTAAGAAGAAGGAATTTGTACCCTAGAAGAATTTCAAGAATAATAAGAATAAAAATGATTATAACAATAAGAATTTCCAGGGAAATAGAAATGGTGCTTCCAATAATTCGAATAATTTTAAGGGCAAGGAAGCTGCAAATAACCATGGGAATTTCACCAAGAGTTTTGAATGAAAGGAGCATGTTAAGTGCTAGGAATGTAATGGCCCGCACTATGCCTCGGTCTGTCCAAACCGGAAAAAGTCAGTCAGCAATATTCACACCATTCAGGAGGAAATGGCCATTGGAGAACTCACAAGGACTATGCCCAGAACAAATGTAGGATTGGAGAACCGCCAAGCTGATTATCAAACTTCCATGGTGGAAGTGGACGGTATGATTATCCAAACCCCTGTAACCATTTTAATTGATCCAGGAGCTAGTCTTAGCTACATTACACCTCAGATAGTGGAAGAATGTAATTTGTCTGTTAATAAGTTTGATAATTCTTGGTTAGTCCAACTAGCTACAGGGGCAAAAAGAAAAGTAACCTGCTTTGTAAAGGAATGTGCTTTACTTATGGATGAATTTAAAACTATAGTTAATCTTAATGTTTTGCCACTTGGCTCATATGATTTACTAATTGGCATGGATTGGTTAGAGCAGCATAAGGTAGTTTTAAACTGTTATGATAAAACCTTTATGTGCGTAAATAGTAATGAACAACCAGTAAAGGTTAAGGGTATTCCTAGGAAAACTGTAATTAGGTAGATTTCTGCTCTACAACTTAAAAGAGCAGTTAGAAGAGGATGTAAAGCCTATGTTGTAACTATTACAGATGAGGCAAGTAAATATGAAACAGATAAGTTAAAAATAGAAGATATTCCTGTTTTAAACGAATTTACTGATGTATTCCCAGAAGAAATTCCAGGATTAGCTCCCGGGAGAGAACTGGATTTCACTATTGAGCTGGTGCCAGGTGCGGTACCTAGCTCGAAAGCTCCGTATCGGATGAATATTTTAGAACTTAATGAGCTAAAATCACAGTTAAACGAGTTAATAGATAATAAGTACATTCAACCCAGTGTGTCTCCTTGGGGAGCACCGGTCATCTTTGTCAAAAAGAAAGACGGAACTATGTGATTATGCATAGATTACCGTCAACTAAACAAGATGACTATTAAAAATAGATATCCGTTGCCCCGCATAGATGATCTGTTTGATCAGCTGTGTGGAGCCACGGTGTTCTCAAAGATAGACCTGAGGTCAGGATATCATCAGGTAAGAATTAAAGACGAAGATATCTTCAATACAACCTTTAGAACAAGGTATGGACATTACAAGTTTGTCGTAATGCCATTTGGCTTATCAATGCCCCAGCTGTCTTTATGTGCTTAATGAATAATATAATGCATAAATACTTAGATAAATTTGTTTTCGTGTTTATCGACGACATCTTAATTTACTCTAAGACGGAAGAAGAACATAAAGAACACCTAAGGATAGTTTTACAAGAGCTGCGAGAGCAACAGCTCTTCGTGAAGTTTAGCAAGTGTGACTTCTTTAAGGATGAAATCTAGTACTTAGGTCATGTGGTGACTAAGGAACGGATCTCTGTTGATCCAGAAAAGATTCGAGCAATCGAATATTGGCCAGTTCCAAAAGATGTAATGGATGTTAGGTCATTCATGGGGGTTACTGGTTATTACCGGAGATTCATTGAAGGCTTTTCAAAGATAGCTAATCCGATCACTTCCTTGCAAAAGAAAGGCAAGAAATTTGATTGGAACTTAAAATGTGAAGAAAGTTTTAAGAAATTAAAAACCTTATTAACAAGTGCGTCTATTCTAAGAATAGCAGATCCTAATAAGGATTTTGTGGTATGCACAGATGCCTGTAATGATGGCTTAGGCGGTGTGCTGAATCAAGACGAGCATGTCATTGCCTATGAGTCCAGGAAGTTAAAAATTCACGAAAAGAATTATGCAACTTATGGTCTAGAACTTGCGGCTATTATACATGCCTTAAAAATGTGGCGACATCATTTAATAGGCAGAAAAATTATTTTAATGACTGATAATAAAGGACTGAAATATCTTTTAGATCATCCTAACTTAAATGCAAGACAAGCAAGGTGGTTAGCCTTCTTGAGTGAATATGATTTTGAAATCCAACACATAAAGTGTAAAGAAAATAAGGTGGCTGATGCTTTAAGCAGGAACGTAAAGTTGAACTTTACAGCAGCAATCAACACTTATGCTTCTGATTTAAATGAACAGCTTACAGAAGGGGTAAAAAAGGATGAATTTTATCAGAAATTGCAAATTACAGCTAAAGAAGAACCTACAGAAAGCCTAATAAAAGGTTATAGTCTAAATGAAGATGGATTTTATTATTTAAAGATAAACTGTATGTGCCTAATGTGCCTAAGGTTAAGTTGTTGATTCTGGACAAAGTCCATAAAACACCTTACTCAGGACATCCAGGTTACCAAAAGACTGTAACCATGCTAAGAAAATAATATTTCTGGCCTAATATGAAATCTGAAGTAGCTGAATACATTGCCAGATGTTTGGACTGTCAACAAGTGAAAACCGAACACCAACATCCGGCTAGTTTGCTACAACCTTTACCTATTCCCAGCTGGAAATGGGAAGTGATTAGCTTAGATTTTATTACTAGACTGCCCAGAAATCAGAATCAAAATGACTCAATTATGGTGGTGGTTGACAAGTTAAGTAAAGCAGCACATTTCATTCCTGTCAAAACTACTTACAAGGCTGCCAATATAGCTAATATATTCTTAAAGTAGATCTTTCGGTTTCATGGAGTACCGAAAGTTATCATTTCAGACAGGGATCTTAAATTCACAGGGAATTTATGGAAATCCTTGTTTAAGGGATTAAATACAACATTGAATCTTAGCACCTCCTTCCATCCTCAAACAGATGGAAAGACTGAAAGAGTGAATCAAGTGCTGGAATATTTATTAAGGATGTATGTTAAAGATCAGCCAGGTAAGTGGGAAGACTACCTGCATCTAGCAGAGTTTGCATATAATAATAACTATCAATCATCAGCTAAGTTTAGTCCATTTGAAATTTTGTATGGACGTAAATGCAACACTCCTATCTCCTGGAATAATCCTATAGATAGATTTGAGTTAGGACCAGAATTATTGAGGGAAATGGAGATAATTGTAAAACAAGTGCAGAAAAATTTGAAAGTGGCACAGGATCGGCAAAAGAGCCAAGCAGATTTGAAAAGAACTCCCAAAGAGTTCTAGGTAGGTGAGCACGTGTTTATAAAGGTAAGACCAAAGAAAATCTCTCTAAGACTGGGGAGTTGTGCAAAGCTAGCACCACGTTACTGTGGTCTGTTTGAAATTTTATCTAGAATTGATCAAGTTGCATATCAGCTAGCGTTACCACCTAACTTGAAAGTACATAATGTTTTTCATATCTCTGTTTTGAAAAAATATGTTCATGATGCTACTCATGTGGTTGATTGGAATGTTGTACAACTGGAACAAGAAGGAGAAATTCTGGTGGAACCGGACTGTATCCTCAGGAGGAGGGAAATTACTCTGCGGAACCGCACCATTGGACAAGTGAAGGTGAAATGGAAGCACCTTAGTCCTGAAGAGGATACCTGGGAACTGGAAAGTAAGATGCGGGAGGCATACCCGAATCTGTTCTAGGAGGTTGCAGAAGATGAAGAATAGGTAAAATTGAGGACGATGTTACATCTTAAGGGGGTGTGTATGTCACATACCCCAATTTTGTAAAATAATGTTAATTATTTTAATTTGATTTCCTAAGACATTATGTTAAATTTAATTCTAATCAAGAACTGATGACTCAGCAGAGTCAAAAGGAATGGAATGTAATTCTGAATATTTTATTATTTTTAAATAAAATGTGGAGACAATAGCATGGGAGAGATGTTAATAAGAGGTTACTGGTCAAACTGGTGGAAGGAACTAGGTGGAGGGAAAAAGACAAGTGGTAGCATTCTCAAGCACTTCCTATGTTGCAGGTGGCAACTTCCCTACATTTGGGGTCATGATCCCCCAAGAAAGTAGGATCAGAGCAGGTGGCTCAATAAATGACAACTAACCCAAAAAGACCTAGGCAATCTTTTAAAAGTACCCAATGAATAGAGCTGAGGCTGCTCAGATATTTTCCAGAGAAGAATCATTCAGGTGGAATGCTATTCAGGAAATTCATTGGGGAAAAAGGGAAAATAGTAAGGAAGGTGTTCTGAGAAGAATTCTGCAGTAACTTAGTCTGTTACAGCTTGTAAGCTGGGAGTACTTACTAATAAGTTCAGGATTTGTACTAAGTCTGAAGAGTGGTACTTGATAATTGATGCACCTAGTTCCAGCCAGGGAGATCAGAGCAAGCTCGGGGGTCCTGAGGAGTCATTGTTTGAGCTCTCTCCAGGAGTTGGTAGGGAGGAACGGCCTCCCATTGCTGTTGTTGTCCAAGTTCAAGAACAGGTTCTGTTATCCATTAATCTTTGTTTTAATATCTATGTATGATTGAATGTTAGATTTGTAGTTTATGATATAAAGATTTATTTGGATTAGTAATGAAGTGTTCTTAGTTCATTCGGTAACAAAATCTTTTTGATGAGAATTACAACCGCGCCTATGTTTTTCCTCATCTGGAGTTACCAGACCGTACTCCAGCATAGGGGTGAAATTACAAATTAAGATAGTCTGATGAAAGTACAGAATAGAATGTTAATGGTGTTATAGAGTATTTCTTTGTGTTGTTATCAGAAGAATTATTTCTTTCATACATGAGAAGTGTTACAGCCTAGATTGAAACTATCAGCGTAGTAGGAACAGAGAAAGAAGCTATACTTCATGCTATTAGTAGTTTGGGTTAGCAGATAAAGTTATTCCTTATATACAGTATCTTCTTTCAGTAATTTTTCTAATTATTTTAAACAAAGAGGAGAATGTAACAGCTGCACTAAGTAGGATTAGATTAAATAGGCATGCTTTTAATTTTATAGATCGTTCTTCCAGATTAGGGTAGTATATCTCTATGTATACTATAGTAATAGATGATACAAAAATTTTAATAGGATTTTTTTTAAGTATGATTACTACAGAAGTATAAAATATCATAGAAAAATACTCTCATATTATACACCTGCTGTTAACTAAATAAAAAGTTAATATCTAGTTAAAGAAATAGTGTTACTAAATAAAAAAAATAAAGAATTTACTTTTTACTTTGAACAATAAACAAACTATAGAGTTCTGTAATCAATTGATGTATTTAATAGACACATAAATACCACAGTAAAAACAGGGTTTTCTTATATCTCAAAGGATAAAATTATATATTAGCATTTATAGTTTTTATAAAACAAATTAATGTAAAGATCATGTACAGAAAACCTAGCTTATGTAAATTTAATAATATTACAGAATAAGAAAAAAAAAACTTAGTGGAATTAACACACAAAAAGAAAGGCATTAAAGTAGCAGTATGCTCGAATTAACGAGCTTAACCATAAAAATGTTAGTATAAGTATTAATCCAACAAAATACATAAGCTTAAATAAAATAATGTTGTATTGTTCCTTTAAAGAAACAGTGAAATATTTTTATACATTTCAAGTTAGGGTTAAACCCTACTAGCTTTAAAACTTAAACAAATAGAGGATAATAATGCTTGCTCATCGAGCCCGACTGACTATTATATATTTCAGTAATAACTATACAACTTAAGTACTACATTGAAAACACCAAATATATTAAGAAATTGTAAATAATATTAATATTGCCGGGATAGGGTGAACCCTATTACTCCAAAGTATACAACCAAAATCGCAACTGAAGGAGTTTAGTACAGTACTGAGCTCTTAGCTTCAACAAAATTTACAGAATGGGGCATGTACATCCTTTTATCATTTACTAATAAACATTCATAGTAACCACCTTAAAAATCAAATTTCCACTCACGGCCGAAGCCGGAGGACCCTGCACTAAGGAAGGGTTTTAACAACTATTATAAACACCAAATTAAATAAACAAAATAACAAAAACCCACAAGGGTTATTCAGGCGAGGGTGACCAACCCACTTTATCCCGTAAGGGTGTGGACAAGGCAGAATAGCCATGGAAAAAGTCCAGGGCTTACCGTATGCTAGCAACGATTCCAGCATTGTTCTGTCTACACAAAAGGTGGAGCCGAAACCTGTTAAACAATAAGATTATTTTTGTTAAAACTCTGCACAAAATAAGATTTTATTTATTAATAACCAGACAGTGAACGAAGGGAGAGTTACAACATTCCTTACCTGGTAATTTAAGGAAGCATGACCACCCACGAACAAAAAAATAACTACCAGTGCGAGGAGTAAGGAACTCTTCATATTCTACAAGAAGAAGAAGGTTACTACCCAGTAACAACCATCTACTACTAATGGAAACAAGAATAACAACACTTTTGCACTCGGGTCGGCACTACTCTTCTAATCAAGGATTCGAGCTGGGCTAGCAACGACAATGAAACCATGGAACCGCACTAATGAACCCTCAACCCAAGAATCAAACAATGAGAGAACTATACTTCTTTACTGTGTTTTAGAACAAACCCTTAAGGGTTAAAACAATCCAAAGGATCACCAGCAATTAGCGTAACTGACAGAGCCAAACAGAGCTTCATAGCAGAGCGACAGGAGGCCGTAGGCGATAGGAGAATGTCAAGATATGGTTTAGTGCAAGGATTTTAACTGTGTAGTACATGGCTATGGTAATTCCATGACATCAACAAATAATTTTACATGCAGTGGGTGGATTCATATAGTTCGGGGAACGTTCCACCAAGAAATGATTCCAATCATTAGATACATCGAAGTTTACACTTAGACTTGCTGTGAGGGAAGCTTATCATTTCTACGCTGCATGAAAGAGCATAAATATTATTACTATGAACACTTTAACCTTACAATCATTAAGATCGTGGGGACAAATACAACAATACTTGTAAGTTTTGATATAAATATAACTTGAAACAAAACTTAACCTATGATCATTATGGCATAGATTTTGATATGATCTTTCTTGCTAAGAGACATTACTCACTCGAGCTTATAAAGGTATGTAAAGGAGGCTTATTCTTAATATAGTTATAGAACCTTAAAAGTAAAGATAAGCTATATTTGATCGTGAACATGGTAAACTCTTCCACCTCTTGTTTTTCACACCTTATACTTTCTTAATGCAATTATGATATATTAGTCCAATCAACGGCTATCACATAACATAAAAGTATACTGTGGGTTGTTACAAGGAGGTTTATAGAGTAAAACTATGACAATTATTCTAGTACTCAAAATAATCTCAAAGGTCTTATCTATATTTATTAAAATAGCAAAGTTGGTAAAAAGATACAAAAGAAGAGAGTAGTAATCTCTTGGTGGTGAAAGCTTTTGCTTACGGAAAAATGTCCCTTAATCATGAATTATGATATGGTAAGGTTAAGCCACTAATCTCTTATCAAAAGGATCCACCATAATAAAGTAGTTAGACCATAAAGCTTTTACGCTATGCTTTCTTTTAAAAAAAAATTCGTCCCTTAAAGATATGCCCCTTTTTAGGAACATGAAAGGGGTGGAATAAAACTCTATGCTTCAACATTGTATAGCCTTATCAAGAAGCAACTTGAATAAAAAAAAATGTAAACTCATTTAAACTTCAAAGTTTGAAAATGGAAACAGTAGTATATAAACCTTTGTCATTTTACATTACGCTGTAAACGTAATTGTACACAATTGGAATTTTACCATAGATTTTATAACTCTTCTGCTCTTACTCTGTTTGTTAAGAATTAGTAAGGCATTTTTACACTTGGTGACTATGATAGATAATGAATAGTTCAATAATCATTATGAACCATAAATTAACTTCTACTAGAAAGAAGGACAGTTAATGTTTTTACCTCAATAAGTTTTGGAATTTTCTTATTTATATCCTTCACTGAGTTAATTTTATGCAACGAACTTATATCGGACTGCCTTACAATCAACCGTAAGCAACACTGAAACTTCTTACCTATAGTTTGTAAGAACAGGAAAAACTATCTGCATTAGCTCGAAAGCTAAGTAAGCCTAGATTTTCATGACAGTTCCACATTGTAGTCGCAAAGAGAAAACAAGTCAGTAAACTAAAAAGAATTGTTCTATCATTTAAATATTATAAAAAAAAAAGATAGCTCAGATAACGAATTCAGTAACATATAACTAATTAAATAATTAGTTTATTGTAATTGTGAAAAGTTTATGCTTTTAAAAAATTTTAAATTTTTTCGGAAAATTTGGGGTTAGGACATATATATAGGGGCTTTCCCTCCCTTCCATGTGTAGTTTAACCTTTCAAATTAGTGGAGGCAAAGTATGCAATCTATCAAAAAGGATCACATGTAAAATTCAGATTTCCTTTGGTGTAAGCCTTCTTGGGATGCAGTAATGGTAGTGGATAGGCTATTGGCCACTATATCAGCCCAGTTGAAAATAGTTCCTTTCATGGCCACATAGTAGATCAATGGGATCCATCCACACTTGTAGGTTCTACCATCAACCCTGCCGAAAATCCTGTTCAGCATCAACACTACCATTCTATACGGGGTAAGCAAATTAGCAGTTCTATACTCCTTTGACTGCTTATTTCTGAATGTCTTCCCCTCTGCTACCATCATCTTGGCTATACCAATGTAATCAAATTTTAAAATTTTTACCCATTTGGTTGTCATACTAATTTCTGAGGGAGGTAGGATGTATTCTTTTACAATAAACGTTGGTGTGAAGGATGCAATTCCTTTGTCCTCCACATTGTTCATTATTTTCTGTGCTGAATCCACTCTGGGAAAATTCCATTTGATAACCTCTGCATAAGGAAATAATTCTAGTCTAGTAGCCACTTCGGTGATTACATACCTTAGTATGTTGTCATATAGGGCTAGGTCTTCTAACCCTGCCTCTGGAACCCTTTTTTCTATAATCATATGATAAATTTGGCCCCATTCAAATTTAGGATCTAATCCTGTTACTGACTTGGTATATTCATACATCAATTCCAAAATTTTTGTGGGGAAGGATTCTGTATCTGATTCATAGTCTACGATCTTTTCCTTCTTTTTCCCTTTCTTTGTCATGTTGTCCATCATGAGCTATGACTGCAAATACCATAAAATTTGTTTCAACATTTCACATTTTTTAACAAAACTATGCATATCATGAAATGCTAGGAACACTAATTCTAAAACATAATTTAGCAACCTGCCTTACCCCACCATTATGATCCATCGGAACAAGGAAAACAAGATTCGGTGCAGAAAGGGAAAACTTTGGCAATGGAAACCTTGAGACATGGTGAGTCCTACTAGGACATATTTGGATTTACAAAAAAGGAAAATAACTCTAGGCGCATGAAACCCTTCTGCCTATAGTCATGAAAAGACCCTCCACAACTTATAGCCCGCAGGCAGTGTTCTTAAGCTTGATGGTGGTGATTCCCTAGGCTCAAAGACATCCAGCTCAACCTCTCGTAGCGGTAAGATACTATACCAAACACAAAACCTAAAAGGTTTGTTATAAATGGGGAAAACACCTCCTTTATTAACGCTCAACGAAGAGAACCAGGTGAACTCCATGCCGATGAAAATCTTGGGCCTCTGGAAACTGATCATGATATAACAGGTCTGTGGGTGAAAAATTCCTCTGAATAGACTATTGAGGCTCTGAGAGTAGGTAAGGCGGCGAGGGAGAGTTTGAAACCTAAAAGGAAACAACGAACCTAAAAAAGTGCAAGGGGAAAACCCCTTTTAAACCAAAACAAAACCTACCCACCCATTCTCGGGAAAACCATAAGCGACAGCTCGAAAATCGCAATTAAATTGCCAAACCAACAAAAGGTGAGTGGAACACATACCTGGCATATGAAAAACTAGACACGCAGTCAGAGATGCTTGATGAGGATGTGCCACATGAGCTCCAAAGGTGATCTCCACCAATTGCGCGAAATATTGAACAGGATAACTCGCAAAATATCACTGTAAAATGAACTGTGGTAAAAAATAATCCCAATGGCGTATAAATATAAATTTCACGGGTTAAAATCAATTAAGAGCAGTAGGTGAGATCATTTACACTCACACATTTAATACTCAAATGCCATTGGATCCAAACATATCATATCAAGCGGTTACTAATAAATCAAAGTAAGAACAACCCTAACAATGGCGGCTTGATAAACCCCAGCACAGTCGTAACCATTGGCTTAAGACTCAGTAATACGCCCACATTCCCTTTGCAGCTCGACAGTCAAGATAAAATCAGTAAGAAAAACTGGATGACAGCCACTGTAGTGGCTCCAAGACTAAAACTTCTTCGCCCAAGCGGCCCTAATGAGGATCAGGTCATCAATGAGGAAACTTCTTCGCTGTTGTGGCAACTAAAAGGGAAAGGAATCCACCGCAATGAGTCTCAAAAAATTGGTACAGGTTCCGATAATAAACTTGCACGCATGCATGTCATAGTGGAAAAAAGATAAGGAATCATCCGTCGAGGAGGGGCATAAAAATCAGATGAATTTCTTATTCTCAGCATAACATCTCACCCGTCGTTGTGGAACGAAACCAAAAAAAAAATCGATGCGGCAGAAAAGCTGACTCGAAAACGCTCAAGGAAATGAAAACCCCCATTATAGCGGCTCCATTAAATCAAAAGGAATGTAAACCAAAATATCAGCCATCGTAGCAGCCATGGACCTGAGAAACCGTCCATTGTAGCAGCTCCAAACATGAAAAACCATTCGCTATAGCGGGTTAAAAGAAAATTTTATGCCTTAGTAAAAGCCAAAAACTTGAGACTTTCCCATGATAAAATCAAACCATAAATGCTGGATCTTAAACTCAAAATTCCTAAGAAGCACAAATAGGATTTTAAAGGGGGTCCTAAAAATGTAAATTTTTTTGGGGAAATAGATGCATCAGCAACAATTGGCGACTAGTTGGTGAACACAGATCTCTGGAAAAAACTGACTTTCAAAATTAGACTTGCTTTATGGTATTCTTTTAAATCCACTATTCCCAAACTTCTGAAGATTTATTTAAGATGTCGAAACCTTTCTAGAATGCAAGATTTATAACTTTGACATTGATTATAGTCCACTAGGATAAGGGAACCAGGTTTTCAAAGTCTCGATAACTCTTTCGAGGCCAAGACTCTGGGGTTAATTTCCTTCTACATTCGGATTTCTTATAACTCGAACACCACAGGATCGTAACAGAGTGTGGAAGGACATACTCGCTTGTTCCTCATTCCCATGCATTTTGCATTCTTTTGATGCCTTTGGAATTTTTTCCTTTTGAGTCTTCTCGGATCTCTTATTTCATTTGAATCTTGGTTTAGGTTCTTCCATCCATAGTGTCCTTTTGTGTGAGAGATAGTTTTCTTTCATCTCACGGATGGAGAAGAACCTCTGAGCAATCTTATCCATTACTAATTTTATTTAGTATGTATTTTGATGTATGATTTCTTTCTGGGAGATTTGACTCTTTCAAGCCTTTTGGCTTTGATTTATGGCATGGGATCATTCTAAATACCATACACCTGTCCACTCTGCTTCCTTTCCATTGGTCCTTTGTTGTTAGCTTCCTAGGACATATCTTAATTTGAATTGGATGGAGCCCCAAAATAGTATTCTAGACTCTTCTTACCTTAGTTATTTAATAGGGGTTAAACAGGACTTCAATGTGTTCATATCATCCTTTTCAGATAGTCTATCAACTTAAAGAATCATAATTATGATACATGTATATTTAGTAAGCAACCTTTCATTCAAAATATTTATAGTTTTCCCAAAACTCCAATGTCCCCCAAATGCCAAACAACTATGCTGGCTTATTTGAAAACTGAAATAAAGCAAATAAAACAAACTGAAATAAATCAAACTCAAAGAAAGTAATTCAAATTAAGTGCAAAAAAAATCGAAACAAAAAATCAAAAGGGTTTATTTATGTACGAAAATTTTGAAAAGCTTCAAGTAAAATAAGTCTTGAGAACCAAACCATTAACTGGAATATTCTCTTCCCACCCCTGCAAATCTTGTAACTTGTATGTCGAGGGGCCTGCTTTTCTGCAATCTGAAATGGGCCTATCCATAAATGTTGAAACTTAGTGTGCTTACCCTTTTCATCATGCGGGTGATCCCAGTTTAGAACCAAATCTCCAACTTCAAACTCTTTATTCCTGGACTTGTGCTTGTCAAACCATATTTTCACAATCTCTTGTTGGTGTTTGAACCTTTCCTTAGACATGGATCTAGACTATTCTAATTTCAGCAGAATGTTGATTCGGGCTTGCAAAACCTCACTACTATACCCTCTAGACACTTGGGCTAATTGAGAAGAAGGTAATAAAATGTTAGGGGGCAGGATAGCTTCCTTTCCGTAAACTAAGGTATAGGGTGACACACCTAAGTATTTCTTGGGTGTAACTCGATCGGCCCAAAGTGCATTAGGAAGAGCTACATGCCATCTTCTTTGATTCTCTATGACAGACTTTTTTAGAATTGTAATGAGATTTTTATTAGTAGATTTACCTAACCCATTACCTTCTGGATAATAGTTAGCAGAATAATGTAATTTAATTCCATTCTCATTAGCAAATGCAGTAAGCTTGATTGAAAAGAAATAAGATTTGTTCTCAAAGACCACATAAATTGTTGGAATATCATAAACCCACTCATAAAATAATTAATCATTATTTGATTAATTTTCTACCCACTAGCTTAGATAGTTAGCATCCACTTGCACCTTAGAGTCAACACTTGCCATCTATATCCCAAGAATGATTTATTTCTGATTTTGGGTTGATCTTGACCACTTTATGGCCATCCAGAATTGGTAACTGCGCTTTACAGCAGATTCTTCTTTATTTTTTTTTATCCTTCTTTTATGTGGATAAGGTAAAGCTAGTCAACTAGGAAACTGGAAGCTTTTGTTTCCAACCCATCCTCCATTATTTTCTCTCCATATTCTAGGATTATCAAGTCTTTCCTTCACTCATCATTACTCACAAATGCTATTGCTAATTCATGAGGTGTTTGATATATTGGAAAAGTGCTTTATCCAACTATGGGGTTTATCATAATGAGTAAGTCTACTTTATGATCTAGCTTGATTTGTATTCTAGCAACTCTATTTTCCTTTATAAGGATGTATTACCTATGTAATAATATCAATTATCATTTATTGATCATTCATTAATGTGTCTTCATTAATTCTTCTTCTTCTCTCCTTATGCTAATTCTCTACAATTCTCTATGAGGTTAATTGTGTGCCTAGATCCTTAGCATATTTATGAAATTCCTTATGCCATCAAGGCTTTCGAATTTCTACATGGTATAAAAGCTCTACATGATATCATAGCTCTACATGATATCAAAGCTCTACATGATATCATATCTTTGAGAGTTCATTAATTAATCCTCTTTTCATATTTGTAGGTTTATTTTGCAGGTTCAACTTTGAATGGATTCAAGATTATTAGTTCCTCTTATTTCTCCATTCACAAGCTATTCAGAGTGGAAATTGAAGATGATTTCATCTCTAAAGAGACAAGGTCTCTATGAGATATCTATTGGAGCTAGTGAAGAGTCTTATGAAGAGCCAAGTGACTGGTTGAATGACTGTGATAAAGCAATTAGAGATATTTTTCTAGCTATCTCTCCAAGCATGCACTACCTTATTGATTCAGTTGAATACCCAAAGGATCTATGAACAACATTGGATAGAGTTTTGGGAAAAGACAATGAGGATCCTTCTAGCTATGTGGAGAGTTCCTCTAGCTCCTCAATGATTTATTTCTCTCTCAAGATGTCTCGTCCTCTACAATCTCTGATGAAGTTGATCATGAAGAAGAAGTTTCTCATACAGTTCCCGTCGCTACTACTCTCCTTGATTCAAATGCTTCCTCTTTCAATCAAGAAGCAAATATTGAAGAGCCATCTTTTTATGTGTCTCTTGATGTAGAAGATATTGATTCATATTCTTATGATGTTGTTGATGAAAAAGAAGTGACTAATGGAGCTTCTATTGCTATTTATGATCCACTCACACATTCAGTGTTCTCTATGTCTTCTATCATGGATTCTGAGATCCATATGCCAGACCTCTCACACTTTATGCATGCCTCTCTCCTTGATGGTGCGCAACTCGGTGACTTCCAGGATGTTTTCTTAGCCAAATAAAGTTCTTTTAGTGTCTTACCACTTACAATACTTGATCCCATGTGCTTCTGCAGCTCCTCCTTTGTTCTTGGCACTCATTTTCAAAGCCTCCTTGAAGATTTTGAACATCACTATCTTTCCTCCTCTCATACTTCTACCACAGAGGATTATTTACCAGTATATTCCCATGAGTCTATTGTTGTTCTTATTTGTGATCTCTTTGATTCTTTGGAAGCTATATCAACCCATGGATCCCACGCATTCGCACTCTTTTATCCTATGCCTTCGCTCCCCTCCTACAAGAACACTTGCACACATCCTCTTTGTGTAAATGAAGATGGAGACATTATACATTCTGGGTTGATCATGACCACTTTATGGCCATCCATAATTGGTAACTTCATTTTACAACAGATTCTGCTTTATTCTGCTTTATCCTGTTTTTCTGTGGATAAGGTAAAGCTAGTCAACTAGGAAACTGGCAGCTTTTGTTTACAACCCATCCTCCATTATTTTCTCTCCATATTCTAGGATTAGCGAGTCTTTCCTTCACTCATCATCACTCACACATGCTATTGATAATTCATGAGGTGCTTGGTAGATTGGGAAAGTGCTTTAGCCAACTATGGGTTTTATCATACTTAGTAAGTCTGCTTTATGATCTAGCTTGAGTTGTCTTCTAGCAACTCTATTTTCCTTTATAAGGATGTATTACCTATGTAATAATATCAATTATCATTTATTGATCATTCATTAATGTGTGTTCATTAATTCTTCTTCTTCTCTCCTTATGCTAATTCTGTACAATTCTCTATGAGGTTAATTGTGTGCCTAGATCGTTAGCTTGCTTATGAAATTCCTTATGCCATCAAGGCTTTAGAATTTCCGCAAAAAATTGGAACCCCAAACCTGGTCATAATATGGTCTTGCAAGAACTCCATCACAGCATCTTTGTTTACTTTCCGTAACAGGATAGATCCACCCATTTGGTAAAATAGTCTATAGCCATGAGGATGTACTTGTGTTGTAGGGAGAGAATTTAGATTAATCTATCCGATAATATCAATCCCCCATTGCTTGAAATTTTCATTAAAAATAACTGGTTGTAAAGGCACTAGTGCCTTTTCTTGTCTTCCATTGCTCCTTTAACACGTATCGCATTTCCTTACGTAAGCATGAATGCCTTTAAACAAAGTTGGCCAATAGTACCCAACTCTCAAAATCTTATGTGTCATAGAGTATCCTAAAAAATGAACTCCAGTAGGGCCATCATGCAACTCTTTCATGACTTTCGCTGCATCTTCTCGTTCTAAACATCTGAGAAAACTTCATCATAGTTTTTTCTCAACAACACTCCGTCGATTATCTAATAAGACACGTAATTTAAGCGCAATTCCCTTCTCTGCTTGGAATTCCAATGTTTGGGAAAATACCCATGTTGGAGATAGTGTATTAAGTCTCTATACAAAGATTCTGGGGCTGTAAATATGGGGCACACATCGATCATATGAAATTCAGTCTCATTTTTCCAATCATTTTCTTCATTGTCCTAACTTTCAGCCATCAATTTACATAGTACTTGTCCTTTGACAATAGTTTCTAGTTTAAATTCCAAGTCATACTCCTTCAATACAATGACCCAATTTTCTTGTCTTTCTCCTAACTCCTTCTATACAAAAAGATTGTGGATTTCTAGGTGAGGCACAATAACTTTGGTTCTGTTCTTCAGTATATATGGTCTGAATTGTTTTACCGCTTTAAAAACTGCATATGATTGTTTATCAACAATGGGATAATTCAACTCAGCACCTTGTAATCCATTTCTCATGAATGATAAGGGGTACTCATCTCCCCCTTATTCTTTCTACGTAAGCACTTTTGCTAACGAGTTGTCTGAAGCAAAAGTGTATAAGATGAAATCTTTCTCAAAATTTGGGATTTTGAGAGAGGGAACATGAGCTATTTCCTCTTTAATCTTGTCGAAGGCACCTTTCTCTAGGTCGGTCCATTTGAACTAAGCACTTTTCTTAATCATTTGTTGCAAAGGTTTTATTATCTAAGCAAAATCGGGCACAAACCTTCGCACAAAGTTTATGGTCCCCATAAAATATTGCATTCCTTTCTTATTGTGGGGAAAAGGGATCTGTGCTATATCTTTAATCCTTTCTAGGTCTATGGAGATCCCTTTCTTAGAAATTATATGACCTAGTATATTTCCTTCTAATACGGAAAAAACACTCTTTTTTGAATTTAAGGAGATGCCATATTTTCGACATCGATCAAAAGTTTGTTTTAGATGAAAAGTATGTTCTTCTCTTTTCTTGGAGAAAATTGTAACATCATGAAAATAAACTACTACACCGAGGCCAATAAAACCACGGAAATCTATGTCCATCGCCCTCTAGAAATTTGCTCCAGCGTTGATAAGACCAAAAGGAATCCTTCTATATGAAAACATCCCCCATTTAGCTCTAAAAGTGGTCTTCAGTCTGTCTTCTTCTGCTACCAACACTTGGTTGTAGCCTGAAAAACCATCTAGTAGAGAGAATAATTGTGATCCTAAGACCATATGAAATATCTGTTCCATGGGTGGGACTGGGTAGTTATCTTTATTGGAGGCACGATTCAAGTTTCTGAAGTCCACACAAAGTCTAATCCAACCAAACTTTTTCCTCACTGATAGTTATCTTTATCAGAGGCACAATTGAAGTTTCTGAAGTCCACACAAAGTCTAATCTCATTTCGAATGTCTCACTTTAAAAATAATTCTTGCATCAAGCAGCTTCCTCACTTTGCTTTGAATCAAAGGTTCTAACTTGGGATGCAACTTTCTGAATGACTGTTGGAATGGATTGACCCCTGCTTTAATTGGAACAACATGTTGTATAACGCGGGTGTCATATGTCTTAAGATCTTCATATTTCCAAGCAAAGACACATTTGTACTGTTTAAATAAGCTAATGAATTTTCTTCTTTCTTTGGGTGAGCAACACTTTCCCAAGTTTACTTATTTAGGCTTAGCTTCTTACCCTAAATTTATGAGCTCAAATTTCATAGATGAACTGTGCGTTTTGACATTGGTCAGTATTCTAAACTTTTCATTCAGATCAAACATTCCTTCCAAAGTTCTAACTCCTTTTTGTATGAAATTTCCACTTAGAATATTTTCTTAATGCTCCTCGTCACTGATTATAGCCCCTTTTAAATTCTCATCATTTGTTAGAAATTCTAAGATCTACGGGTCATCATCAAATAATGTTCGATTGGTGATGTTGTCTGGTATAGCAGGCCTAAAAATCAATTCGATGGAACATCGATTATTAGTAGGAAAAATCCTGGCAACTGAAGTAGCTAATAAATCGGCTGCTGCATTTTCTAGCATTGGAATTTAGACTATATTAAATGCATAGAAATTCATTAGAATATCCCACACTTCATTTTGATAACCTTTTAGATGCGGTGATAAACAATGGATTGTATTTCGAACTTGCTTAACAAGAATTTTAGAATCTCCATAGACTTTTAAACTTTTTATCTTGAATTCAATTGCCTTCTTTAATCCTTGTATTAATGCTTCATACTCGGCTGTGTTATTTGTGTATTCAAATTCCAATATACAAGAAATAAAAAAAAATTATTGTCTTCTAGATCCATCGGGATACAACCAACTCCTAATCCTTCTTGATTTTTTGAACCATCAAAATATAATACCCAAAACCTATCTGCTAATTCTACTGAACTATTTTTTCTTTCTACATCTGGTACTAAGCTAACTATGTTACAATCAATTTTATCAACCCACAAAAACTGAAGGAGCTCGGGCTGTGTATCTAATCCATTATCGGCATCCTCGGCTTGATAATTTTATGGTTCCAATTCAATGAAATAATTTCCCAAAACTGAGTGTGAAAAATTTAGTGGCTCATTCTTCCCTTCCAATTGTGTCACATTGTGTCTCATGTGCAATTCCCTCATTACTTTTATATGATTTCGACAACCTTGATAAAGAAACCACAAATGAGAGTAGTCAGTTGCAAAATATCTATCTAGTTTTGAAGACCAGTCTCGACTCAAAATCAGTCCATATTCCTCAGGGATGTCTACTATCATAATGTCTATAAATTGGCACACCCTTTCATCGGCAGCTAAACATATCAGCACAGCTGCCATTTCTCCTACCACCTTCACGGTTGTTTTGTCCAACTGTATAATCTTTCCATTAGATGGCTTGGTTTGTCCATTTATCCTTTTACACACCGACAACAGCATAACATTTACAGATGCCCCAGAGTCTACCAAACAATTGTGCACATTATGATTAAAATTTTCAAATGTAGGCAGAAATGGTAATGTTATGGATTTGGACTTTCCCCTAATACTAGCTTCACCGATTTCTTGTTTTGACTGAATAAAATCTTGGGGTTTATTGGTTGGTGGATCCAAGGATTCCAAAAGTTTCTTCTTCTGCTAGGGTAGATTGGACATCTCAAATAAATAAATATTATCCTTTTCTTTCTTGATGTCTTCTATTATATCATACCCCATCTCACAGTCTGTTGGGATTTTCTTAACACCTTCTACTTTACTTTCAGCATCCTTCATGGGATTACTGACAGTTGGAACATTTTTCCTTGTTATAACCAAATCAGGTAAAAGTGGAGTCTGAGTGTTATTTCTGACTTTCTTCATGTTTTCCTTGATTCTTTTCATTTTGGGTTGTAATGTGTTATATTCAATTAGTGGACCTTTGCTCCTAGTTGTGACATTCACATCTAATAGTTGTATCTCTTCATTAGGTTCTTCATATTCTAAACCTAGCATAGGTGCACAATCCCAGAATACCATGGTAGTCTCCTTGGGTGCTTCCCCTGAATCATGAACCTTTTCATCTTCAACCTCAAGCTCTGTTAACTTAGAGCCTAATAATTGATTCATAACCAACGTCATGGAACTAATCCATTGCAGGAAATTCTTCTCAGAGTGAGGTTGTTGATGAAATGTACAGAAATTGTCCATTCCAACTTCAGTGAGATTCATAATAGAAGGACTATGTGTAGGTGGCTAACATTGGACACTTTCTTCTCTTTTATTGAAGAAGGGTTTATACTGCTTTCTTCCTGAATTTTCCTCTTTGTCTTTCTCTAAGTCAACAATCTTGTTGGATAACTTTTGTACCATATTGACCACACTTTCTAACTCATTAGAATGTGCATCTTTGGGTCTTGTCGACAACAAAGGTTTTTAATCGTTGAATGGTCTAGTCTATGATTCCATATAATGTTTATTTACACTTTCGAGTTCACCTTCTATCTTCTCATCTTCATCATAAGTTTCTACTAAGGAGGGTTTCACTGATATTTTAACAAACATTGCTATATCAAAGCCAAGAGCTGAAGTGTAGTATTCAATCAGAGTTTCTTCAATGGGTTTTATGGATGCACTGAAATTATTTAAGTGAGAAACAAACCTTTGACTAAAGTCTCTCACCTTTTCTTTATTTTCCCTTTTAAGAGCCAACAATTCTTTCATTAGAGCAGGAGTAGTTCTTTGGGTAGAAAACTTGTTTTTAAATAGTCTTTTAAAAGTGTCCTAGTTTGTGATTGAATTGGCCTGTAAACCAAAATATCATGATGTTTCTTTACCTTTGAGAGGATGAGGAAAAAACCTACATACCACATCCTCATGTTCAACTACTAAAGCTTCCAAGGCCAGGGAAAAACTATGTAGATGATCATCCACATATATGCCTTCCCACGAATCAAATATAGGCAAAGAATTTTCATAATTCTATGGAAAAGCATGCACTGGAGGAGCCAAGTTCAGTGGTGTTCTATCCCTCCAAGCTAGTACAGGTGGATTATGTCGATTTGCATTAGGATTTGAACGTACATTTCCGACCATGATTTGTTTAGGAGACTAAGGTGGGGATTGGACAGGATATTGAAACAGAGAAATGTATGGGGATTCAGGTCTCAATTGGTCAAGAGGTTGGTCAATTTCTTGTAAATATAGATCTACCAACTCTTGAAAATTTCCTACTAAGATTGAATTTCCTGTGTAAACTAGATCTGTTCTACGAGTTGTTCTCCTTGGTAAATCCGGAATATTCGACAATCCTCCAAGATTCTTTGCATATGATCTTTTAATTATCCTTAAATAATTTAATACTTCAAGAGAAACAGGGTAAAGGTGTTCTCGGTATTCTGACTCAAGTTTAATTCTTCCTTCAGGAATGGATCCTTTGGGATAACTAGTTTCTGAACTATCACTAGTGAAATGATCTTAAGAAAACAAATTTCTTCAACCAGCCATGCACTAGCAGCCCTCCTTCTAGCACCAAAACTATTGATGCCCTGAAAATCCTAAGTATCGACAGTAGGGATTCTCCCCAATAATCGTTCCCAATTAGATCGCTTATCGTTTGGTATGGGGAATCCATCCGATTAATGGCTCGGATACCATAAGAATAAATGAAAGTTTAAATTCTATTTACCAGTTGCAAGTGCCTAGTTTAAATGCAATTTAAAAAGAAACAAAGGTTTCACAATGTGATGGATAGGTTCTTACCTCCCGTCTTATCCCCTTTGTCCTTGAACTATAGAAAGAAAATAATAGCTATTCTAAACTATCTAACCTATCCCCAGGGAGCAATATTATTATTTATATGAGTAATGTACTTCATTTTTGCACAAGAAATTTTTCAGATAGATGATAAATTTGGCATAAACACAGCATAAAAATTAACATAGAGATAGCTCAGTGTTTGTTACAACATTCATTACTCATTTGCTGCATAAGATTCATAACAAGAAAATGAAATCATTCAAAACATAGGAATAGTCCAGAAGTTAGAAGGATCTCACAAATTTACGTATTAATCTAAAGCAGAAATAGTTCCATATCCAACCATATACCCAACATGCATTTCAAACTTAAAAAACTCCTTCTCCAACAGAATTTTGATCTTCTTTATTATAACAAGAAGTAGTTCTTCTTACAACAACTACTTCACCATAAGAAAGCTAGAAAAGTCCTCTTCTCATTCAATCTATCTATATTTACACATTACAAAATGACCTTTGGTCTCCCTTCCCTTTAGGCTTCCTTAACTTTCAGTTACATAAAGTTTGTCTCTAGTGTATTCAAAAATAAATATATAATATTACAAATACATCCATGTGTGAATAGGACAAACTACTTTAGTGGATCTAGTCAGACTACTTATGAATTGGGTCCATTGTGAAGCATCTGAGGCAATTGTCTTGAACTCTGTGGGTTCTAAAAATATGACGGTGACCTCATGTTTTTCCAGCTATCCCTTTATGTCTGCTAGTCTCGTAGAGGTCACTCTCAACAGATTTTCTAGTAGACAGTTACTAACCACTGCTTGGGCCACTAGACTCTTTACCACCTTTGTATCTAAACCTTTAACAAGTTGAATATTTAACTCATCCTCTTGTAGCTTATCCTTTATTTGTTTTAAGTTCTCTTCATGCTCTAAAAATTCTTGTAGCCTTTGTGCTGAAGGAGTCAAACATTTTTTATGAGTTATAAGCATCTTCCTGAAAAATTCTACACATTTTTCTGTTGTCATTTCCACTACTTCCACCAATCTCTGCTGCTGAAATTCACAATATCATATTCAATCTATAGCTTTTCTGGACATTTTTCAAGTGTGTTTTTTAGGTGTTCTACATTTTTTTCTAACCATGTTAGCTGGCCTTGTAGGATCTTATCAATTTCCTGGGTTCTGTCCTTGAATGTAGTAGCCACTGTTGATATCTCCTGAAGTCGATATTCGACTTTCTTGATCCAGAAAGATTCTTCCGACATCTTGAACTTTACTTGATATATTTTCCTTCTAAGTAAGAGAGAATGCTCCCTTAAATGCGCTATGTCTACTTTCCTCTCATTGGATGCCTTCAAAAGAACTTCCAAGGAACTGTTCTGCGCTTCAAGCTCTGTGATTTGAACTCTATGCTCATCTGCTCATTGACCAGTTGTTGATTTCAGAACTTCCATTTATGTTATCCTGGTCTCCAACTTCTGCTATTCCCTATCAAGAGTCATGTTTTCCTGGTTCAAATTATCCCTTTCCTCCCCCAGAATTTGATAATATTGTTGCAACTTTTCATAATCTAAAAGAGTAGCTTTGTATTTTCTTTTAGACTCTCGGCCTATTCTTTCCTCCTTTCTTAGAACTTCTTTCATTTCTACCATATTTCCTTTATATTGATCAATGGTTTCAGTAATCCTTCTAATATTATGAGCATTTGCAGTGGTGGTTGCAACACCCATGGAGGCCATTTTCTTGGGATCTTCTTCTACATTTCTCACGACTGTCTTCTTAGTCGCTGTGGTGATCCCAAGTTGAGTTCCCATATTTAAAGTCTTTTTCAGTTTTCCACACAATGAATTTACTTTTAGTGTCTAAAAATACATCCTCTAAGCATGCCACTTCATGTTGTTTAGAAGGGGTGAATGGTACTAACCCCAGCTCGACCATCAGGAGATTCCCTTCGGTGAGTATATTGTTGGAAGTGGATGTGATATTTTTTGGATTGTCCCGAGTAGGACTCTATCCCTGATTTTCACCACCCAGGTCCTCTTGATCTTTCTTTCTTTGCTCTTCTGTGGTTCTTTCTTGATCTTGTATCTCCTGACCTAGATTGTGAGTTTCCTTAGCTATTTCTTTTTCTAGCTCTGTAATCTTTTCCAGGATAGCCTCTTCTTTCTTTTTTCTGGCAACCTCTTCTTATTCTTTCTCCCTCTAGGATTCTTTAGCTAAAATATTTCTCCCTCTCTCTGCTAATCTACATGCAGTGTCTTCTTTTGTTTTCCTCGCAACTTCTTCTTATTCTTGACCCTTTGATACTGGGAGACTGTTGCTACTGCTTTTTACTCCAACTATTGTGGTTTTCTTTCTTAGTCATTTATTTAAAGCTGTCATGCTACAAACATTCCTGTATACCTCTTCCTCCTTGTCCACATGGTCAATGTATTCAAATTTTACCTTAAGGAGTGCTCGATAGGTTGCAACTTTTCCCTGTGAGTCATTCCTGTGAAATATTTTTTCTCCAAAATGAAAGCTTTCTAGTTTAATGAATACTAGAGCATTCTTGACTCCAGTGAAATTATAACTCCCTACATAAAATGACAGTGACGAGAACACAACAACTTTCTTAAGATCAAATAAGTGGCTTCCATATCCATCCAAGAAAAGTTGTCTTACAACTTCCTTATGAACTATGTAGTCTGTATCATATCTAGGCAACAATGAAGGTGCTTTAGTGCCCCCATACATCCTAAGGTATGTGCTTTCTTTGGAGAAGAAGTAATCTTTGAATTCCTTTATCAACCCTAGGGATCCCTTAGATGTAGTCTTCTAGGAAAATTAGCTGGTATAAAGGTATCAAGAAATCTTCACTGATCAACTTATAGTAATTGTGGTACTTGTGTCCCCATAGTATCTAATAAGCTGTATAGATAGGGGATTTCTCTCCCTTCCATGTGTCGTTTAACCTTTGAAATGGGTGGAGGAAAAGTATGCAATCTATCAAAAAGGATCCCATGTAAAATTCATATTTCCTTTGGTGTAAGCCTTCTTGGGCTGTAGTAATGGTAGTGGATAGGTTGTTGGCCACTATATCAGCCCAATTGAAAAGTGTTCCTTTCATGGTGTTATAGAGAGAAATTCCTATGGCTTGGGGTACCACAACAGACAGCTTGACTCCAGAAATCAATCATTTATTATATGCAAGAGAAACCAAATATCTAACACTAAAGGATCTCGATTCGTACCTTATTCCAGACGGTTGATGTAGATCCCCGTTGAGCTTTTCCATCCAGCTTGTATTGATAAATTGCTATCTCAACACTCAGTAAACAAGATAAGCATGCTATATATAATTGTGTTAGACCCACTCTAGCATATATAATCAATAACATATAAGCATTTAAAATCATACATGGATCAAATACTCATTTAAATACACATTATTGGACAAGAAAAGATATTTCTATTGATATAAAACAGAGATTACAATCGTGACAACCTCTATCAGCACGTCTGCGAATCGAAGAAACTGAGTACTCCACTTGGGCCTCCACCACTTCAATCCTCCATCTCTCGATAGCAAGCTCACAAGCAAAAGGCAAGCTTGGGAAGAACACAAAGTGCTCCAAGGGACAAAGGGATGCAGACTCAAGTATAAGCTCCAGCAACAATGGACTATAGTTTTCTTGCTCTTCAATTCCTCCCCTTTCAATGTATCAAAAGGGTTCCTTATATAGCTCTTCAATGGGGTAATGGAAGGTCAAATCCAAGCGATCTCAAGGCATATGGAAGGTCAAGAGACAAGTGACTTGGATCCGCATCAAGGAAAACTCCAAAATCATTTGGCCTTTTGCACACATCCCGATGTACGCTGGTTTAAGGGTAAAATCCGTGTATATATGTGAGAAAGGGATTAAAAGTCGCATATGAAAATTATTGCATGTTTTTAGGGATGATCTAGGAAACATCAAAGGTACAAAAATGGTCCATGGGGTCTAAGGAGTCTGCAGAGGGACAAGGAAGGACATAAAAGTGTGATTCACCATGTGTGGAAAAATCAGCTATAACAGATGCCCCCTAATGTGTGAGGTTAGAGGGGTCATACAATGGAAGAAATACATTATAATTCCATCCCAGAAGTGGAGTGATGAAGAACCCAGTGGAAAAACCAGCCATCCAACAGTACAAAACAATAATGAAACTCTGCACATACTGTAAGTAGACATAGCAGTCTGGGATACATAAGAGTACAATGGCCATGAATAGGCATGACACAAAATATGACATGTGTGGTCATCGCCACGTACAATATAGATAGATCAGAATCTCCATGATGAAGATATACAAAGGATCATGATCTCCATGAATGATGAAGATATATAATGGATCAAGATCTCCATAACGGCTGGAAATGTGTGACATATACTGGAATCAAGTCACGAGAGCTGAAATCTCATGAACACTGGCACAATCAAGGAGGTATCATATATAAGATGCCACCAATATCGAAGGTCTTCTACACAAACCGCTACGAGTACATGTCCTACTATGTGAATAGAGGTGTCGAGGTTGAACATAGTAGTCCATCGTCTGATTATCGGTCATTGATGTATACCATTAACAGACGGGAGATCACCCATCGATAATGATAAGGGGAATCAATGTACTAGAGTGCAAACTAACAAGTGTGAATAAATGTGTTGAGGTCGAACACTTGAGATAATCCATCGATCAGGGGACATTGATGTATTCTCAAAAAAACTGTCGATGGTGAGAGAACCTGCCACTGATGACTGCAAGTCTCAAGGCACTCAAAAATGACTCTATATTCCTATCCCAGAATAAATGATCTGAAGTGGATGGGATGAAATCCACTGGAAGGAGGGAATTAAGGAAACCCCCATCATCCAAAGATGTATAATGTGGAAGGAATCGATCATAATGTGCATGAACCAGTAACTGTATCGGGAATGGCTGACATGCAAAGTCAAGATAACTGAGGAATGGCTGACTCAGGTTTCAACTTCCTTCGAATAAGAGCATAAAGGAAAATGGTGAC
Source organism: Pseudotsuga menziesii (assembly GCA_001517045.1). Taxonomy (NCBI): domain Eukaryota; kingdom Viridiplantae; phylum Streptophyta; class Pinopsida; order Pinales; family Pinaceae; genus Pseudotsuga; species Pseudotsuga menziesii. Next base: position 88,333 of record LPNX010157407.1, read on the forward strand.
TGAATGTAGGTAGCATAGACTTGATATACAAAACTGGGACATCTCTGTGACACAGGAGGCATCGACAAAGGTTCCATAGGGACTGGAAGCTTAATTAGTCGATGGAGATAAAATCAGAGAAACGAGTACAGCTCCTAAATTCAAACTATTACCCAACCAACGGATGTGATATACAGTGCTCTGTTCGAAGGTGACACGACTCGACTGCTGCCAAAGATAACATCTTTTCTTGTCCATCTTTTTGGTTTTTTTATTTTTTTAGACTTTTTAAAATATTTTGAAAAGCTTGAAAAAGAATAAAAGTGCTTTATAGTTATAGACTAGGAGGAGACGAGTGTCAGGGGGGAAACAAACTAGTTCCAAGCAGCGGAACATACCTATGCTCAATGAAAGGAAACACGTGTAGGATAGCAACACTCGAGGGAAAGTTCCCTCTCAATAAAAATAGGGAATCAAGCCGCAAATGATATATAAAATAGCTCTGCATGGCTAGACATGAGACAAGCTTGGGCTGTATGGCTGATACTCAAAGTCAGGGAAGCTGGCATAAGGCTCAATGAGGCAGGGAAAGCTCATGATAATGCAATTACAACTTGACATAGGGGAGTCCTGGGGAAACAAGCCATCAAAAGATCAAGAGGAGTATGAGGCTCTTGCGAAATGTCATGGTGATACTATACAACGGACTCCCACACCCTAAAGGACAAAATGTTGGCATGGGCGCCAAATGCAAACAAGGAGCTAACTAGGGCACCCATGTAAAGTCAAACTCTACCATTCACATCATGTCACTTCTAAAACAGCAAGAAGGTTCCGTGACAAGATAGAATGGGTTCGTACCTAAGGTTATAATGAAATGGTCATAAGGTCATGCAAAATGAAAACAAAGGTGAAATCTAACCTATATGCCAATTTAAACATCATCCCTGAGATTGGCATGAATGGGTCAAAACAATGGTCAAAACGACGCTCAAAACGGTCTCCTACATCATCAGATTAGTAAAAAAAATTCCAAAAGGGTCATAAATGGTCCAAAACTATAGAAAGGGGGTAAAAATTTTCAAAAATTTGAAAAATTTCTATAAATAGTAAAAAATTCAAAACATTATATATCATTTGAAATGTTTACCCAATTGAGCTCAGAACTTCAAACGCAAATTCCGGGAGTTTCGTCTGGCAGAATCTAACACCGTTTGTTCCAGGTAACTTCCCATGCCCTGCTCTTCCATTTGCATGTAATTTTTTTCAAATTCCATCGTAAAAAACGATTTCTAGGACACTCTAAGATATGCACCTTGGCCCACATAGAAATCAGGGGTTTTTCCACGTATAGGGCTGGCTATACGCAAAAAAATTGCCCAAAGTTGCATACATACACGAATGTGTTACAAATAGTCATGTATGCGGCAGGATGGTTCTAGAATTCAATGACCAGAATTCAATGTAAATGTGCAGTATGGTTCTAGAATGGAGGGAGAGAGAACACGAGGATGTAGAAGAGGTTGTACGGGGTGATCTAATGGCTCAATAAGCTCTTCGTGCATGCAAGTTCTACAATTTTTGGTGTCTTGGGGGCTTAAGGTCCAAACCAAGACTGATGCAGATGCTGGTAGACTACTGGGATCCTGACTTAGATTCTTTCCAGATCAACGAGATGTCCCTCACCATAAAGGTGGAGGACATATACTTCATTACAGGACTGTCCTGACGGGGGGAAGTGGTGAACCTACGTTCTCATGGGTCGGGAGGTGGCCTCACCATTGATGAGTATATTGTTGTATACTGTTATCTGGACATAGAGAAGGTTGGGAGTCAGATCCCAACAAACTCCATACAGGTACTGGGCCTAAAGGCCATACTACTGACTCTCGGCAGGATAGCATGGCTAGCCTCACTCCAACAGGCCTCACGGCCCTTGATGTTCTATGTAGTGGAGTGCATGAGACATATAGTTTACGATTGGAGTACTATGTTGTTGAGTAACATGAAGCAATAGATGAACGACTGGAAGATGGTTAGGGTACGAAACTTTGGTTTCAACAGTATACTGAGCACGTTATTCTTTGAGCGTGTTCTGCGACTCAATCCTAGAGTTGACATTCCTCTTCACGGGGTTCGAGATCTGGCCCAACGACATAGGGAAGATGCGATGCACATACTGGGTGAAGGTAGGGTGTCCAACCCCTATCCAGCTGATTTGTTTCCATGGTGGTGGTGACATATAGTTTCCATCGATGATTACCCCTATGCAGGGATATATTTTCAGGGAGATATCAACATGCCCCTACCACCAGGATCAGCATACGGTGACATTGGTAACGAATCCCAACCCTCTTTTTAAGTTTTTTGAATTATTAATTTTTTTTGTGTTTTTCGATATATAGACTAAAAAGACATGTTTTTGCGTGACAACACATAGTGACATCCCATCATATGTATGCGGATGTAGGACCACGGTTGCATGACAGTTTCCCTCATCATAGACAGAGGAGACAAGGAGATTACATCATGGGTGTTGATGCGGAGCAGATGCTCCAAAGCATCCACGCAAAATTTGTGTAGCTGACACATAGGGTACCCATGGCGTAAGTCAAGGACTTGCCTGAGGCCATGTAGCATCAGGTGGTGGGTGTACCACGAGCATGGGTGCGGTTATTTCGATGACTAGCTAGATTCGTGGTGACTTTCCATGATCAGAACCCCCCACCTCCTCCACAGGCTTAGATACCTGGGAGTGATACATTTTTGTACTACCGTGTATTATATTTTGGTGGCCCGGAAGCCCCATTTTTGTATTATTACACTTATGTATTATCACATTTTGGATGTTTAATGAATTTTTTTTATGATGATCGATTTTATTTATTTACATGTGTAAAAATGTATGTTTTTGATGAGCTTATGGTCTGTGAAACAAATGTCAATCTAACACATAGTTAGCATCTGAGTCAGCAACTTGATTATAAATTCTTGAAACATGTATGTATGTTATGTTGTCAAATTGTCGTTCTAACAATCTCACACGTAAGAATCTTCGTAATAATGCTGGATCCCTAACATGATATAAGCCATTCAGCTGTGACACTATTAACTACAAATCAAGATGTACCTCAAGAGAGAGAACACCATATGAAATGGCATCCCGTAGAAGCTTGATAATGGCACTATATTCAGCAACATTGTTTGAAGAGGGCTGTAAACATACACTTCCTGAAGACAATACCTAAGCCGTAGGAGTATAAATCACACAAGCAGTAGAGGTTGAGTGTTGAGTGTGATGGCTAGCATGATCAGTGAATCCTACATAAATGGAAGACTCCATTGACATCTGCCATAGGAAACGAAAGCTAATCAACAACCCAATCACCATAATAAAAACCTAACTATGCAAAATATTGTACAATAATATACAATAATCATCCCTGGTTGATAATCATGCATAGTACTTTTTAAGATAGAGCTGATTTCTAGGCTCCGCCAAGGTTGTCCCCTCGTAATATAATAACTCATAGGCACCCTTCTCTAACACACATTTGACAACGTAAGGACCATGACACATGGGGTTAAAATTTCCTGTCCCCAAGGGTTCTTTAGCTTGATCCTACAATAGGACCAAATATCCTTCACTAAACTTCTTCAGACAGACAAACTTATCATATTGGACCTTAACGCGATGCTTATTTACTTCTAGAGCCACTAGGGAATCTCGGCGCTGCTCATCAAGCTGCTCTAAGTGGCCCAAACATTCCTCCAATGGGAAAGTGTCTGGTAAGAGGTCTATGGCTAGCTTCAATGAAGGGATTTCGCATTCAACCGGCAAGATAGACTCCACTCCATGTACAAGCTGATATGGAGAAAAAATGGTGGCAGTATTAACCGCGGTTCTATAAGCCCACAAAGAAAGATATACCATGATATGCCAGTTGGTTTTGCTTTGTGCGATGGTTCATTGGAGAATCGACTTAAGTGATTTGTTCACTGCTTCAACCTGTCTATTCGCTTGAGGGTAATAAGAAGAGGAATGCTCCTACTTATACCCTAACTTCGAGGCCAACTCTTCCATCATTCGATTCTGAAAGTGGCTACCATGGTCAGTGACAAGCTCCTTCGGAATACCAAACCAAGTAATGATCTAGTTGAATATGAAATGCGCGGTTGTCTCACCGTCATATTTAACCATGGGCATAGCCTCATCCCATTTCATGAAATAGTCAATAGCCACTATAATATGATGATACCCCCCCAGCTAAAGCTGAGTTGCAATCCATGAAATCAAGACCCCACTTAGTGAAGGGACCGACAGTGATAATCGAATGTAACGGGGCAGGATGTGAGCGCATATTGTGTGCAAATACCTGGCAAGGGTGGCACTTCTTGACCACGTTGACACAATATTTAAAGATCGACGACCAGAAATAACCCGCTCTCAAGATTTTTTGGGCTATAGAAAGCTCAGATAAATGACCACCACACGCCCCTCCATGGCAATCATTGAGCGCAAGCCCAACCTCCTCATGAGTTAAACAATGACATAAAATGGAATCTACCCCACAGTGGTACAATGTGTTATCCACTATAAGGTAGTTCTTAGATACGTGACGTAACCGTCATCATTCATCCCATGAAAGGTGAGTAGGGACCTTCAATGTTTGTAAATATATGATGATATCCCCATACCATGGATCCAAAGTTGAGATCAAGAAAATGTGCTCATCGACAAACATATCTTCACAAACTTCCTCCTCCTCCTCTCTTGGGAAATCAAATATAAGCTCCGCAAAAATCAACGATTTTTTTGATTTTGTTGAAACAAACTCGAGATCGAATTCTTGCAAGATGAAAATCCACTTATTATACTTTCCCCCTATCATCCTTCTAGTGAGGACGAACTGAAATGGATTGACATCGGCCACCACCAAGGTCTGGCGAAGGAGAATATAGTGTCTCAATAATTGAACCGCATGAACAGTAGCTAAGGCAAGTTTTTCCACATGGGAATAATGAATCTCTGCATCTGTAAGGTTTCGAATCAAATAATATATGACATGCTCATGGAGCTCCTCATCCTCTTGAACCAAAACCATACCAATCGTCTCCATGGACGCGGCCACATGAAGCAAAAAGTCACGGCTATAGTCGGGTGGACTAATCATGAGGGCCGATGATAAGGCTCGTTTAAGTGCATCAGAGGACTCCTGGGCTCGCTCATCCTAGCAAAAGGTAGTGTCCTTCTTCAAAAGACTCATAAAGCCTCTAGTCAAATTAGAAAAATTAACCACGAATCTCCGCAAGAAATTTGCCATGCCTTGCAAACATTGAAGATGTGTAATGTTTATCAGGGGATACAATTGAAGTATTGCCTCAACCTTTAAGGGATCGACTCTTATACCCTCCTTGGAGACAATGAAACCTAACAAGCGACCATACTTCACACAAAAGACGCATTTATGAGGATTTAACCTAACCAAATAATGGCGACATCTTTCGGACACTAATCTCAAATGGTAGGAATGACGCATCCTTTGACGAGAATGAGAAGCAAGTTCATCCAAAAATACTTCAATAATCGATTTGAGATCATGTAAGATCAAGTTCATAGCCCACTGAAATGTGGCTCCGGTGTTTTTAAGGCCGAAAGGCATCTTTCGATATGCAAAGGTACCCCAAGGACAAATAAATGTGGTTTGATGTTGGTCCTCAAGTTTGATCTGTATCTGATTATATTCAGAAAAGCCGTCCATAATGGAAAATACCTCACTTCCCACACACTCATCCAGAATTTGATCAATAAATGGTGTGGGAAAATTATCCTTAGGACAGCCAGGATTCAAGTCATGGAAATCAATGCATATATGGATCTCTCCCTATTTGTTATCAACCGGAACTGTATTTGAAACCCACTCCATCAAGGGAACGGGATAGATAAAACCAACATTTAACAACTTTTCTATCTCAGCCTTAATCGCGGGTGCTTTTCTAGGATTCACCGCACGCAAATGTTGTCGAACAGGCTTAGCATTGGGATAATTTTTAATTTCATCTTCAACAATGCCAGGGTTGATACCTGGCATTTCCTCGTATGACCAAGCAAAGACATCACGAAACTCTTTGAACAGCTCGATATACTCTTAAATCTCAGCATGGAAACATTATTCCCCAATATAGACAGTCTCAATCTTGCCAGGATCATGAGAGATATTGATAGGGATGGCAGGAGATATATTCTCCATGTTTCCATCAGCCATTGGACCAGGAGAGCTCAATGGAACCACGGGACTACCAATTCTCTCACTAATAATCTCCCTAAAGTATTCACACTACAAATGGTTAAGCTCAGGAAGAAAATAAGATCTATGATTTAACTCTTCCCAAGGTGGCTCAACCCCAGACATAGCCTCAATAATAGCTTCATCTAATGGAAAAACACTATCAAGGCAATCATGTGTGTGAGAAGACTCAACTGCCCATGCAGGAAGCACATATGGGTCCTCCTCCTCCATTCGCGAAGAGGAAGGACTAGGCTCTGCAACACATTCAAGATTCGCTTGATATGCTATCATTGCTGCAGGAAATAGCATGTCTGTTTCGATAGGCTTACTCAAAGGACTCGGTGTAGGAAGGATCCAAGGATCTTCCATATGGGTAGTGCGAAAAGACACTGATCTCAATGAAGACGAAGCCCCATACAAACTAGAACCATACATTAAAATAGGTGCAGGACAACTAAAGCTTCCCATAAGGGATGGATACATGCCAACACCCACACTCCCAGTTGTCAGCTGAGAATGATTGATAATCGGGATAGAAGCTCCCGATGATGTAGTAACACCCGTATTTTTGAATGATGTCTGATCAATCATAACAATCTTCCCATTAAATGGAAAGCATACAAATCGAAATAAAGAAGAAGCTACGGCTTGCATACTATACATCCAATTCCTACCCAGTAACAGATTGTAATCAAGGGGCGCATCAAACACCTCGACCTCGATCGCGATGGTATTCCCTCCCAAACGAACCTTGAGAGAAGGAAGAATTCTGTGCGGCTGAAATGATCTACCATCAAAAGTAGTCAACATGGCATACGATTTAGACAAATGAAGGGAACCCAAACCCTTCCAGCATGACAAAGACATCACAGAAGCAGCAGCGCCTTTGTCAATCACGGTGCGTTTGATGGTCATGTTAAGACATTCTACATGAATCAAGAGAGACACATAGTAAGGCAAGCAAGGATGTAGTCTCGTGGTTTCAAATTTGATGATGGAGGAAGAGTTATCATAATTAACACCAAGAGTAGAAAGAAAAGCCTTTCTTTGTGAAGGACAATTCTGAAGTACTTCAAGTGCAGACATCACACAAGGAGTGTGACCCAAATCCTCAACAACAGAATAGTTCTAGGTGGCTCGGGCATTAGGATTGTGTCCGAAATTCTTTAGGACTCCCTTAGGGATGTGAGGTGCAACTTTAGGTTTATCCATAGGGTTTTCAATACGCAAAGGACTCCCGGGTGGAGCAGGTTCCTTTCCAAGGTCTAGTTGTGACGAACCATAGTCCTTCGCACAGGCCACAACCTTAGTAGCACGCACCATATTGATGCAACCATGACCACTACTGGCTTCTGGTGGATCTTGGTGTCGACCAAATTGATCATGGGTCCTCAAGTTCATGTTTTGATTATGTGGTAAAGGGTTGGTTAGCACAGTTGGGCCCTGTGCTATGAATCTTGAGGCGTCTTCCATACGAGGGCACAAGTGAGTGAGGTGGTCATCCTTACACAACTTGCAAGGAAACTTAACCTTACGTTTAGACTGCTTGTCCCCCCCATCATTGAGGGCATTCTTGTCATTATAATTGGCATTTTCATTCCTATTCCCACCCTTACGATTGTTTTTACCCTTTTTCTTATTCCTTCCGGGTTGCCGGTTACCCTTCTAGTCCAATGATTGCACTGAAACCACATTTGTCATTTGGGTGTACTGAGATGAAGCCGTGGCTTGTCCCGAGGTAGATTGGTTGATATACAATTGACTCACCTATTTCATAACTGAATCCACAAGTTTGGTACTTGTACAACCAACAATGCCATCGGCATGTGGTCCAGGTTTGACCTTAGGGTCGAAACTAGAATGCGAAGCGTTAGGAATGATCTCATATAACAATCTGGATTGAGCATAAATCAAATCCAATTCATATGCCCTAAAAATGTCTTGTTCCTCATTCTGAACTCTGGATGTAGAAACATCCTTCGCTATATAAGGCAGTAACGATTTAAGGAACCACTCAAGGAGAAACTCTAGAAGTATGAAGGATTTAATCAATATCTTTCATCTACACCACTCTTGGATATGGTCTGAGATATGCGTGGCTTTGTCTTACTGAAATGTCAACAAGAGTTCTATACCAACATCATAACGCACTGGTAGTTGGAAGTGATTAAGAAAAGTCATAGCTAGGTCATCGAACAAAACGAATGCCCCCCTAGGTAACTATATGTACCATTTCACTGCAAGTCCGATGAGGATGCGTTGAAACAGCATTAAACAGATCGAATCATCATGTAAGGAATTAGAAGAGCACCAAAGGTGAAATGTAGTGACATGTTCACTAGGATCTTCTCCTGGTTTTCCCTCGAATTTGGGAATGTTCGAGGGAATATTGGTAGGGACAACCGGCCAAGCCGGGTCATAAGATACCAGATTGTTCGTTAGTCTCTACAAGTCAGGAAAATTTAACGTTGCGAGGAAAGGGAGCCTAGGTTGAGCAGGTCAATGCCACACTCCATGATAGTTTTGGTTCACATAAGACTGATTACTATAACCACCATGGCCATGGCCATAGTATCTTCCTCCCATTTGACCCGTGTAGGGTGGCATGGAAGCACCATAATGTTGTGTACCTTGATTATTTGGAGCTACAGAGCCATAATTTGGGCAGTAAGAAGGTTGTTGATACCCGTACCCATAAGGTGAATAACTTTGTGCATACTGCGGTCCATAATATTGTCCATGAGAAGCTCAATAAGATATCCCCTGGGATGTCCCATGAGAAACTCCATTAGTAGGAATATGGGGAACTCCCTGCAATAGACCATATGATGTTCCAGAAGTAGGAATATGACCTCCCAAGACAACAGGAGGTACTTGAATCTGAGACACAACTACGCGAGTAGCAGCAGTATGAACATGACTAGTAGCAACATTTTGGCTTGAAGGAACACGTGAATGAGGGAGAGGAAAAGAATTTGAATAAATAGGGATAGAGGACGAAGGGACATGTGAAGTGATGTAAGTGGTGTTCCCTATAGTCACTCGTCTTGGTTCTGGTATCCTAATAGGACTACTAACACCAGGTCTAGGATGAACATGTGATGTAGCCTCCGTCGTCGGGATGGAGGGTGCAATGTGACTCATGCTCCCAAATATCTCCACATGGAAAGGAATAGGAGTGCCCCCAGGCGTAGTGTTATGTTCAAACTCTAACTCGGCATGGTGTGCCGGATCGTTTGGAGGGATACCAGACATACCATAACTAACGTAACTAGTGCTCGCAGGATCATGACGAGTCTCGTCGCCCGACATCCAATACCAATGACCTGTAAATGAGGGATCATACCTAGAGTGTGTACGTATATCATGTGAAGGATCATATCTAGAGTGTGTAGGTATATCAGGTGAAGGGTCATATACAGGAGTAGGATCTTCTTCCCCAACCTCATGAGGTGGAGAAGACAACTCATGAATTTCATATTCATGATCTTCCATTGTGTGTGAATCAATGTGAGAAGTAGTCCACCTAGACCGTCTATTTCTCTTTCCCAAAGGAGGAGGAGATGTAGAAGGCGGAAGTCCTACTAAATGACGAGAATGGTGAACTGCGGCACCCGAATCCATAATGACTCAAAAAAAATGAAAATACTCTTCTAATTATGCAAACCCTAAGCAAGCTACCATGCACAGAGCATACACCTATATAATCTAAATCTAATCATAAGAAAACAAGGGTAGGATATGTGAGCTCCCAAATGAAGCAGGTATGTCTCACCTAGGAGAGGCTTGAGACTCCCATACACAACAAGCAGAGGTTCGTAACCAATTATTGTGGCCCTCAGCTTCAACGCATATAGCAACTGTGCTGTCTGACCCCAACCTGGTCAAGACACCTACAGAATAGCCCCTGCGAAGCACCCCCTCAATAACCTAGGTAAGGCAACTAAGGTCACCTCAATATAATCAATGCTCAGGTAGGTAGTCATAGGTGGGATTGACCATATGGGAAGGGCCCCCAAATATGAATACAATCCTGGAAATATCTCCAGTGCTACTTAGTTATGACTAGGGTTCATCCCAATCAATAATCGCTCACACTGCCTCATGCTTGACTCCCTTGTAAGAGGAGGATCCTAAGAAACACTAATTATACCAAGGAATTTCACACTCTCACCTGGACAGAGACATACATGTTGTTGTTTACTAGTCTTGGAGAATTTACTCACAATTAACTATTCCAAGACCCTAAAACCTAATCTTGTTGGTGTACCCTATAAAAGAAAATAGTGTAATCCATTTTAATTAAGCGTTGATTTTATTTGGCTTATTGCTCAAAAACGGTAGATGATCATGCAACCAATGGTGTTATGATGCAACATGAATTAAAATGCACACATAACAATCAATGCAAATGCATTGTGTCTAATGAAAAACAGGGCATGCTAATATGTGAAATGCAAAATTTTATTCAAATGACAAATGCAGCCATTCCTATATGAAAGCTCGACTAATACTTCTCTAAGAAAACCTAGTGCAAGTACCATGCAAAATGCAAAGTGCAATGATGCAAAATGATGTAAAAGAAGCAAATATTTTTGGATTTTTTGAATAAAAATGAGATAATAAAGCAAAAGAATGACTCTACTAGCCCCAGAATTTGCAACCACTATCAAATAGCACTTACACAAAGCACTAAGGTAAAAGAGACTTGATGCACTAATCCCAAAACAAAAAATTGAAAATGCAATGACAAGAACATTCTTAAAAAATAAATTACCCTAAAAAGCGTCTCTGGTAAAAAATAGAGGTGTACATAGACTCTGGAAGCGTCTAAGGAGACTCATCAATCATCAAAACTCACCGAGCAACACTCAATATTCCTCTAAAAGGAAAAACTCAGGGCATACGTGACTGTCTACAGAAAACTCGCGTATGTACGCGGATATCTCAGTCAAAACCACGTGTACACGTGACTGTGAGGCAAAAAATTGCGTACAGGAAGAAAAAGAGATAAAAATGAAGGAAAATAGTTCAGCTGAGATAAAATTCACACCTATCAGACACTACCAGGAAAACATGCCCCCATACCCAACTCAGAAATAGAGAAATCAGAGCAATTCAAGAACATTGAATGACGATAAAACCCCCAAAGGAAAAATGACTAGGAACTTCCCATCGGAGTCACCAATTCTGTTATGGAGATAAATTCCTATGGCTTGGGGTACCACAATAGACAGCTTGAATCCAGAATTCATCCTTTCCTATATGCAAGAGAAACCAAATATCTAACACTAAAGGATCTCAATTCACACCTTATTCCGGACGGTTGATGTAGATCCCCATTGAGCTTTTCCACTCCATCTTGTATTGATAAATTGCTATCTCAACACTCAGCAAAAAAGATAAGCATGCTAGATATAATTGTGTTAGACCTACTCTAGCATATATAATCAATAACATATAAGCATTTAAAATCATCCATGGATCAAATACTCATTTAAATACACATTATTGGATAGGAAAAGATATTTATATTGATATAAAACAGAGATTACAATGGTGACAACCTCTATCGGCACGTCTGCGATTCGGAGAAACTAATTCCCCCACTTGGGCCTCCACCACTTCAATCCTCCATCTCTCTATAGCAAGCTCACAAGCAAAAGGAAAGCTTGGGAAGAACACAAAGTGCTCCAAGGGACAAAGGGATGTAGACTCAAGTATAAGCTCTGGCAACAATGGACTTTAGTTTTCTTGCTCTTCAATTCCTCCCCTTTCAATGTATCCAAAGGGTTCCTTATATAGCTCTTCAATGGGGTAATGGAAGGTCAAATCCGAGCGATCTCAAGGCATATGGAAGGTCAAGAGACAAGTGACTTGGATCCACATCAAGGAAAACTCCAAAATCATTTGGCCTTTTTCACACATCCCGATGTATGCGGGTTTAAGGGTCAAATCTGCGTATATACACGAAAAAGGGATTAGAAGTCGTGTATGGCTATTATTGCATGTTTTAAGGGATGATCTAGGAAACATCAAAGGTACAAAATTGGTCCATGGGATCTAAGGAGTCTGCAGAGGGACGGGGAAGGCCATAAAAGTGTGATTCAGCATGTGTAGTTAAATCAACTATAACACATGGACGCATTGTAGATAAGTGGGATCCATCCAAACTTGTAGGTTCTACCATCAGCCCTGCCGAAAATCCTGTTCAGCATCAGTACTACCATTCTGTACGGGGTACGCAAATTAGCAGTCTCGTACTCCCTAGACTACTTGTTTCTGAATTTCTTCCCCTCTGCTACCATCATCTTGGTTGTACTGATGTAATCAAATTTTAAATTTTTTACCCATTCGGTTGTCATACTAATTTCTGAGGGAGGTAGGATATATGCGTTTACAATAAATGCTGGTGTGAAGGATGTAATTCCTTTGTCCTCCACATTGTTCATTATTTTCCCTCTTGATTCCACTCTAGGTAGAATCCATCCGATAACATCTACGCAAGGAAACAGTCCTGGTCTAGTAGCCACTTTGGTGATTCCAGACCTTAGTATGTTGTCATATAGGGCTAGGTTTTCTAACCCTTCCTTTGGAACCCTTTTTCTACAAGCATATGGAAAATTTGGCCCCATTTAAATTCGGGTTCTATTCCTGTTACTTACTTGGTTTCTTCATATATCAATTCCACCCTTTGTGTGGGGGAGCCTTCTATATCTAAATCACACTCTACGGTCTTTGCCTTCTTTTTCCCTTTATTTGTCATGTTGTCCAACATGATCTGTGACTGCAAATAACATAAAATATGTCTCATCATTTCACATTTTTTAACAAAACTATACATATCATGAAATGCTAGGCACACTACTTCTAAAACATAACTTAACAACCTGCCTTACCCTGCCATTCTCATCCATTGGGACAGGGAAAACAAACTTCAGTGCAACGAGGGAAAACTTTGGTAATGGAAACTTTGAGACATGGTGAGTTTGACTAGGACATCTCTAGCTTTACAAAAATGGAAAATAACTCCACACATGTGAAACCCTTTTGCCTACAATCATGAAAATACCCTCCACAGCTCAGAGCCCAGAGGTAGTGTTCTTAAGCTTGATGGCAGTGATGCCCTAGGCTCAAAGACATCCGGCTCAACCTCTTGCAGTGGGAATATACTATACCAATCCCAAAACCTAAAAGGTTTGCTATAAACGTGGAAAACTTCTCCTTTATTAACGCCCAATGGAGAGAACCAGCTAAACTCCATGCTGATGAAAAATTCGAGCCTCTGGAGACTCATCATCATCTAACATGTTTGTGGGTGAAAAATGCCTCTGAACAAACTGGTGAGGATCTGAGAGTAGGTAAGGCGTCTAGGGCGAGTTTGAAACCTAAAATGAAATGACGAGAGCATTTACATCCGAACATGTAAGACTCAAACGTCATTGGCACCAAACATATCGTATCAGGCGGTTAGTAATAAGTCAAAGTAAGAATAGCCCTGGCAACGGTGGCTTTATAAACCCCAACACAGTCACAACCATCAGCTTAAGACTTAGTAATACACTCGCATTTCCTTTGCGGCTCAGCGGTCGAGATAAAATCAGCAAGAAAATATGAATGACAGCCGCCGTAGCGGATCCAAGACTAAAACTTCTTCACACAAGAGGGTCTGATGAGGATTGGGTCATCGATGAGGAAAATTTTCCACCATTGCGGAAGGTAAAAGGGAAAGGCATCCACCGCAGTGGGTCTCAAAAAATTGGAACAGGTTCCGATAATAAACTTGCATGCATGCCTACCATAGAGGCAAAAAGATAAGGAATTGTCCGACAAGGCAGGGTAGAAAAATCAGATGAAGTTATGATTCTCAACATAACATCTTACCCATCATTGCAGCACGAAACCAAAAAAAAATTTCGATGCGGCGGACAAGCTGACCCGACGACGCTTAAGGAAACGAAAACCCCCACTTTAGCAGCTTCATTAAATCAAACATAATGTAAACCAAAAGATCAACCGTGGACTTGAGAAAGCAAAAGATCGACCGTGGACCTGAGAAACCGTCCGCCGTAGCAACTCCAAACTTGAAAAACCATCTACTATAGCGGATCAAAAGAAAAATTTCTTCCTTAGTAAAAACCAAAAACTTCAGACTTTCCCATGATAAAATCAAACCATAAATGTTATATTTTAAACTCAAAATTCCTAAGAAGCACAACTAGGATTTTAAAGGGGTTCCTAAAAAATGTAAACTTTTTTTGGGAAATAGTTGCAGCAACAACAGTAGGTAAGACATATAGTACAAGATCTACAACAAGTTGTTGCAACAAAATATCGATAGTAGTTTTTAGTGTAGGATCTATAGTAGTGTTATGTAGAATATGATTTGCAACATTGAATTTGTTGTTAGGGTCCCAAGACACTTAGGAGTTAGTTAATATCAATTTTGTATAATGTATCTTTAGGTAAATCATGTTTCTTTAGCAAGCATTTGTACATATGTAATCCAATAGTCATGATATGTTATACACATAGAATGATTCAAAATTTCTTTCTCACCTTGATCTTAACAACCATAGATTTGTGTCTTAACACCTAATTGGTCCATAATCTTTATTTACATAACATGGAGGGTTGTTTGCTCAATGATCAATTGTGAGAAACTAATAGTAACATTATTTTCCTTTGCATAATAATATATCCTTAAGGACCTATTTGGATGGGTCCATACATTGTTTCCCTCTTCTAGGGTTTTAACCATGTAAAAACATCGATGTGTTGGTCTATAATATGTTTTTACAAGTGGTTGCTCAAGGTATTCGTTATTTTGGAAATATCATGTGTTTGTGGAACATCCACAACAATCACAATAAACTTGTTATTCAAGGGATAAATACAAACATGCCTAAATATCCTACTTGTACTCCCCTTTGTACTCCCCTTCGCTTTGATGCTTTTATATTTTTTCGAAGGATAACCTCATAAGCAGACCAAAGGGAATAGAAATATGAACATGTTAACACAAAACTAGCTAAATTTCAAGAAACATTGACATCAACTAGTTGGGGTATCTTGTTAAATTATGACAACAAATTAGTTAATACAAATATTGTTTACTTTTAGAAATGAGGATGGTTTACGTGAATTGATGGAATTTGCATAACCGGAGGCAGTTCTCTTAATTATGTAATGAATCCACGATAGTTATATTAACTATGTAACAGATCCAATCATGAATATAAATAAATGTAGTCCGAGAGGTGTGTAAAATGTGTGAGAGAATGAATGAAAAGCCTTGTAATAATATCCATTTTTAAATAAATGGCCATTACTTTACCCTGTGGATGTTTCCCTCAACCTGAGGGTTTCACCACATAAATTCTTGTTTTTATGTCTATGATTGTCGTTAATTCTTGCATTTACTTATTGTATTTGAACTCTGGTTTATCAAAAAGTGGTATCAGAGCAGCGGGTGGAGTCTGATACACCAGAACGGGAGAAAGGGCAGCCGCGACCATCATCTGTTGCATGGAAGGAAGTATTGTGTTCATCTATTGCGTGGAAGGAGGCCCATTCTGAAGGGTTCTGCAGTTGGGTACTGTTTTTTTTTAAATGACATAATAAATAAAGAATTTATTTTCCTGACAAGAACAATTTTTAAAAGTTTATTGTAAACATAAATTATTTAAAGAGTTTAAGTTTATGAATTTTTTTTTGAAGGAAATTATATATATATATATAATTCTGTAAACAACCATTTTTTGAAGGATTGTTTTTAAGAATATGAGTCAAGTAAAAGTTTTATGAGAAATAAGTGAAATTAAAAACAAAACAAAAAAGAAACTGAGGGCAAATACACACTACGCTAAATTTGAAATTGAGAAGTTTACGGGGAGGAATAATTTCTAATTATGGAAGGTTGGGTGGACATGGATGAGAGATCCCTTAGTGATATTCGACTATGTTTGGCCAACGATGTTTTATTCAACATGGTGTGAGAAAAAAAAACAAAAGGCTTTTGAGAATAGTTGGAAAGTCTCTATATGACAAAATTATTGATAAATAGAATCTTCTTACAATGACACCTATTCAGTTTATGAAGGAAGGTACAAAGATATCTCATCATTTGAATTATTTTAATACTCTTTTATTCCAGTTTTGTAGCATAAATGTGAAATGTGAAGATGTATATAAGGTGATTTTGTTGTTGTGATCTCTTCTTGAATGTTGGGATTATTTTGTAACCTCTCCCAATTTTAGCTCTACCAAAACCATTGAATTTGATACCGTTGTGGGAGCTTTGATTTATGAAGAAAATCGAAAGAAGTCCAATGTCGAAACCTCAAAATCAGAGGCTATGGTGGTCAAAGGGATAACCACTGAAAGAGGACAACATTCAAAGAGCACATCAAGGTCAAAATCAAGAGGTAAAAATGATAAATTAAAATGTTGGTACTGCAACAAGTCCGAACACTTTAAAAAAGATTGTTGGAAATGAAAGCAAGCATCCAAGGAAGAGAACTCTACAAAGGAGGAAGACACAACTGAGAAGAATTTAGGTATTGAATATGAGATATTGTATGATGAAATATTGTCCATAAGTTTTACTAATACCATCAGGTTTGGTTAATTGATTCTGGAGAATTCCATCACATGTGTTTACATCAAGATTGGTTTACTACATATAAATATTTAAATGACGGGATAATTTTTATGGGAAATGATGCCTCTTGTAAAACTATTGGGATAGGGAGTATCAAAATAAAATGTTTGGTGGGATTGTTAGAACACTAACATATGTGAGACATGTACTTGATCTTAGAAAAAGTTTGATCTCTTTGGGAGTTCTAGATTCCTGTGTATATAAAGGCACCGTTCAAGGTGGAGCTTTGAAGATATCAAAAGGTAGCTTGGTTGTTATGAAATGACATAGAGTCAGGAACCTATATAAACTTGAATGGAGTAAGGAAATCGGGCATACAACAATAGCATCAGATGCAACAGATTCTACTCTTTTATGGCACCAATGTTCTACTCTTTTATGGCACCAATGTTCGAGTCATATGAGCGAAAGAGGTATGAAGGTACTTGCTGATCAAAAGTTACTTCCTAGTTTAAAATCTATAAATTTGAAATTTTGTGAGAATTGCATTTATGCTAAAAAATCTAGACAAAAATTTAAACTTGGAAAACACACAAGTAAAGGTATCCTATCTATATTCACTCTGATCTATGGGGTCTATCTCCTAAAATTTCATGTGGAGGATCATCATATTCTGTCATTTTTATAGATGATTATTCTAGTAAAGTACGGATCTCTTTATTAAAAAGAAAAGATGATGTATTTGAGTCATTCAAACAGTTTAAATATTTAGTAGAGGAGATCATTAATAAGTCCATTAAATGTATTAGAACAGAGAATGGAACTGAATTTACTTCTAAGGAGTTTGATAACCATTGCAAGAAGGAAGGGATCAAGAGACATAAAACCAATGTCTACACTCCATAGTAGAATGGAATTGTTAAACGCATGAAAAAGACTCTCCTTGAAAGAAGAAGGAGCATGCTCAATAATGCAAATCTACAACAACAATTGTGGGGAGAAACATTTCTTATAGCATGCTACCTATTTTAAAGTATTGTAACTTTGAAAGATATTCCAGATGTGTTGATTGTATTCCTCCTTCGGGAGATGAGTTTGGTCTTGTTATTATTATTGAAAGAATCAATGTAAACCTTCAGATGTAAGTCAGGTCAATAGTACCCAAGTGTCAATATAATAAATGCTATTTGTGTTGTCTAGTTGGACAAGTGGGCCCAGTCAGTTAGAGAAGTTGGCCCTGTTAGGTTAGAGGTCAAGTCAAATGAAGAATATAAATAGGGAGGCACTCCCCTTCATTTGTACTTACTCACTCAAGTTGTTTTGCAAGAGAGAGAAAGATTAGTGCGACATAAAGAAGAGAGAAGTAGTCACTACTACATTTCGATCCAAAATCCGATGGAAAAATCCGACAGTGCGTGGATTTCTCTTTTTAAACGTACCAAAAATCACAAGGATAATTTTTTTTTTGTAAATGTGGCCACAAGCGTCAGTGAAGAGACAGCTATTCTCATAACCGGCGCTTAAGCTTCGGTTAAGCGACAACTCGTTAGTAAGCGTCGCTTAAGCGACGACGCCTTTTAGCCATATGTCCCTCCTCCATCCATTGGGTGATATGGAGCATCTCTATTATGTCCCTCTTGATTCTATTCCATATGAACTAAATCAAGGTGTATATCTTTAGCCATATGTTCTTTTTCCACATTTGGTCCCAAATCCCCCCCAATCATTGGAATTCCCTATCAATATGGAGTAGGATTCATTTAGAAATAAGTACCCCCCATCCTTGTATCCACATCATAATTGGTCAAGTTCATTTTTTACTTGTATTTGTCTTTGTTCAAGATTCACCCAAAACACTTCACAATCTAAGTAGACATGTAAGTTTGACCAATCATGCTTGGGAATCCACAATATGCATCTTCAATCAAGGATGCTAGATTTCCAAGATTGACTGACCTATATCTTATTATTTTCATGGAGGATTGGGATTAGTGACGATTTTTCTAGTCTTTCGATAAGCTTCAGAAGTTGTTTGCAAACATCATTTCAAAACAAGGCCATATGGCCATATCTAATTTTTTGGAAACAATGGTTTTCAATCAAAGCATGATTTGGAAATGAAATGTTCCAAATAAGAGAGTTAATTATATTTCCTTCTAGTCTTATCAAGTCCTAATTGACCACATCTGACACATAATTTTTCTTCCAAATATTACCCCATAGGGAATCCTTACTATGTAAACAATGCCACCAAATACTAGCCCCTACAATCGAACCTTCAATTTCAGGGTGGCTCTAAGTGAATGCATGTATATATTTTGAATATACATAGGCACTGATTGAAGAACACATTTGATTAGAGTTAATCAACTCGCAAGGTTGAGGGATAGGAATGTATAGCTTGAGAGTCTTTCTGGCAACCTGGAAAGAAGCTCCTCCCAAGAGATATTACAGAAATAATTATCGATTAGTGGAGAACCCATGTATTTGGATTAAAGGGATATCCTCTCAAAGTTGAGAATATGATAAATATTGTGTTGAACAATGAGGGGAGTACTGGAAAACAATATTTGATACTTACCTTTGTTTATCAATGCGCCTAAATCAACAAAAAAAAAATTAGGATATTTTTAATAGTTTTTCTTATTGAATGGAGGGGACACCCATGAGAATTGTGTCATCCATAAATCGAAGATGATAAGCAACTAGATCACTTCCATGAATTTGGAGGCCCTTAATGTAGTCTGGAACCATAATAGCTTTGTCTCTTCATCCTAATCCTTCAACCATAAGGATAAAAATTAAATGGGATAGTGGACCCCCTTGCTTTATACCTTGCAAAGGAGTGAAAGTTTACAAAGGAGATCCATTGACCAATATGGGAAAGGAAACATAGGACATTAGAGAGAAGATACAATTCATCCAACATGTTGAGAAAATGCTAGCAAAACCTAGTGAATATAATGACAATATATTTTATCAAAGACTTTGGACATGTCCAATTTCAATGACATGCCCACCTTCTTAAAGGTTTTCAGTGAATATATTGTCTAATGAGCAAAAATTATGCCTTCCATAATTTGTCGTCCTTCCACATACCGTGTTTTCTCGACTAAGAAAAATCCCTACGAATATGCAATCTCGCTATGAAAAGCTTCACATGGTCATGATTCCCTTGTGTTTATTGTATTCCCAGGATGTCAAACCCGCGGGCAACATACCCTTCAAGATCGAAGACTTGCCAGGCATTCAGACGATTACACTCTGGAGGAAATATGGCAACGAGGAGATAAAGGTTGAAGTTATGTCCAGGGACGTTGGCAACGATAATGATGAAGAAAACAGTGGCAGTGATACTAATTCGGGTAGAGTCCAAGTCAATTTAACGGTCTTTGTTTCTAAAGGAGAAGGTCCCTTCCTCGAGTTCATTTGCACTGGGTATTCTGACGGGGTTTCAATGGAGGGCATGGTTGTAAAGCAGAAGCAGGAAACCGAATTATATGCAGTTGACCCAATTCCATACGAGGGGCCTCCCTTCAAGTGAGTATCATGAAGCATAATTACTTGCGTGTTTTTCATAATTTTTTTTAGGGTTTGAATGGTTTTAAATATCTGGGGTTTCATATTTATGCGGTTCTTAGGGTTTTATGGTTTGTATTTCACGTTTGAATGTTTTTAAATATCTGGGGTTTCATATTTTATGTGGTTCTTAGGGCCCCCCCTAGTTTTGCAAGTTGTTGTTTTGTGATTTTTTATAGGTAAAATACTGAGATTTCAATGCCATAGAGAATTTGATTTACTCTAGAATCAGTATTGCAACTAGACAATGCCCACAGTCAATGAACTACTATGGCATCTCTGTAGATTTGAAAACTTATGTATGCCCATGTCATATGATGAGAAACCGAAAGAAGCAGTCCACATTGGCTCTCCAAACAACAACAGCTTGATTCTCATTCCCCAATCTTGTTCCATTTAGAACTATGTTAAATTTATATTCTAATTCTGCAAAGGATTATGATAAATTTTCAGGCTGAATTGGCAGCTCTAATTCAAAGGTTGAATATAATCAAATCTCAAGGAGCCATAAAGAACGCGGTTATTGGTGATTCCAATATCCATCTTTATGCTTAATGGGGAGGTTGTCTCAAAGAACCTCTACTTTTTCAAACATTTTCATCACCTTCGTATTGACCCTCTTTTCTAGATTTGATTGTTGGGCTTTGTAATCTCTCAAAATTATCGACAATCTAGAAAAGCATAGTCAGTTCCCCCCAATCAAAGTTGAACCATCATGATAAGAGAGGAAAATCAATCTGTAGGCTGATGTGAAACACAAAGATATACCTTTTGTCTGCACATCTCTACTGTGGAGATGGATAGTCTCTTCCAAAAACTTGAGCTCCAATATAACCCTCTACTTCTATTTGTTGCCTATACAACATGCCATGTTGTGATAGTACAAAAAGAACTAGCCGACCACGTAAGATGGGTACTAATACTGCATCAATAATTGAATCTTCCAATAATGTAAAATAATGAATAGGGCTAATGTTATCTTGGGACAGGTCATAAATCTTCACAAACTTGTTGGTCACCACCATGAGTTGAACCTGAGAACCAGGAAGCCAGGCTATTTGTCGAATGTAAGCACCTTGCAAAGAAATCTCAATTGCAAGACGGTCTATTATTTCATCTCGAGAATTGACAGTGAGAACTTGGCATTCCTCATACCCAGCTACAGCCAAATAGTTCTCATTTGCAGAGTTGAAAACAAGATGAACTAGTTCAAATTGAACTGAATTCCTGGAAAGAGGCTTCACATTAGACTTGTTTGCTATCACAGGTGCAACAGCTGGCTGTCCAATAAGTTGCCTCGCATCTAAGATTGTTACTTTGTCACCTTCTCCTACTGCAAGCCTGCCTCTGCTATTTATAGTAAGAAGAGATTTGACGATAGAGCCACTTGAAAGATGGGATTTAAGTTCCCTTGCATTAGAATATTTTGTTTTAATCTTCATGTCCAGAGATCCACTTTTATATGCCTTCCTTAATTGCAAAAGATCTGAATTGTAGGATAAAACCTTCTCATCACCCAAAACTATCCTCTCATCCTTTGGCAATACTGAATGACTAGCCTCGTTAATACCAGGAAGAAGTTGTCTACATAACCTCAAAACTTGGCCTTCAATATCCATATCCATAAAAAGTGATAGCAA
>LPNX010157438.1:5807-47262 GCA_001517045.1 Pseudotsuga menziesii
TACTGGGCTGTAGAGAGCCTCTCGGCGCAATAAAATGATAAGCCTTTTTACCTATCACGCTATTTCATTTCTAATCTAGTTGATTGCTCAGTCTACAATTTCATTTCTTGTTTAAAGGTTTTATTCATGTAAATGCTTGTAGCTTGTGGGTGGAATTAGTATTTCATGTGTAATGTTTATGGCTTATTGGGATGTGTTTGATCCTTAGTTTATCTAACTTGTGCATGATTCAATTCGGTATTAGCTTGTGAATGTTTATTACCTCCTTGCTGATGAAGTTTTAAACCAAAACCCTAAAAAAACCAATTTTATTCTATTTGCTTTTGGGATTGTGTTAGCTTGTTCTTGTGGTAGTCTAGGAACAATTTCTAGCACAAATACCTTCTATGATGGATCGAGAGAAAAGACGACGAATGTTTATATTGAGTATGGCCTCCAGATCCAAAATGATCTATCCTTCATTATCCAGTTTTGGTGAAATACTTTGTGCTCTAATGTTGGTGCCAATAACTTTTTTAAGACAAGATACATGAAATACTGGGTGAACACGAGAAGAAGGAGGAAGTTCCAATTTATAAGAAATGGAACCAATCTTTTGAAGAACCTACATGGCCCATAGAAATTTAAAGCCATCTTATTACGTCCTTTGAGTTTCAGAGAGGATTGCTTGTAAGGTTGTAGACAAAGAAAAACCATATCATCGACTTGAAAAGTGTGCTCAGAACGGTGTTGATCAACTTGTTGTTTCATTCAGTTTCTTTCCATATGAAGATTGTCTTGTAAAATGTGAAAAATATAATCTCGTTTTCGAAGAACCGTGTCAACTGCGTGAACTAGTAAACTGTCGGGGGTGTATGGAAGGAGAACTAGCGGTGCCTGACCATAAACTGATTCATATGGAGTCATTTTAGATGTGACATGGTAGGAGGAATTTATAATATTAATAAATTAAATTTAAAACAATTTAAAAAATATTAAACTAAAAATTGTTAAATTAAAAAGTATTTTCAAAATAATATAATTAATTAAATTTATTTGATTTAATTTTAATTTTTTTAAAAATTAAAAAATAAAACAATTCATTAAAAAAATAAAACATGTTTTAAAATACAAAAGTGATTACAAAATTACATGGTAAGAAATTTAATCTTACAATAAAGTAAAAAAATTAAAATAAGTTTATGAAAATCTTATTCCTACCTCCAAAAAAAAATCAAATATATTCATACAACTATATAATAAAAAATACTAGGTATTATGGTATTTTCTACTTGTTATGACACTTCCTTGCCTTGCAAATTATTGTGGTATTTTCTACTTGTTATGACACTTCTTTGCCTTGCAAATTATTGTGGTATTTTCTACTTGTTATGACACTTCCTTGCCTTGCAAATTATTGTGCCAAACAGAGACACTACCTGGGATAGAAAATGTTTTCATTATAAATGGATATAATGAGTTGACATCATAATAATATAAATTCTCACCATAAGGCTTATATGTATCTGCATGATCACCATAATAACCACGACGAATAAATGTATCTTCGTTCCTACTCGGTATATGGATAGACCACCCCTTTTCATCGTAATAGCTTAGACGATAGATCGTCATTGCCAGTGATGACAATGTAATGCAACCCACTACATATCCTCTCCAAAAAAATTATGATATTTTCTACATATGATTACATATCCTCATCAAAGTCAACCGTGATTTAATTACACTATTTATAATGATAAATATTTATAAGATCCTTTTTAATTGTAAATTAAAGTTTTTTTTAAAGATAGATCCAATATTAATTTTTAAATTATTTTAATTAAAAATAATAATCTTTATCAATTTATTTTGGAGTTTTATAATTTTTTTGTTTGTTTGCCACAAGCTTTTTTTATTTGTGAGGGTGGCCTTTGGTCTAAGAAACCAATACTTATGTGTATTTAAGCTACACCAACCCTAAAGTGGTTGGGTTTTGGGTGTCTCCCCTCAATTAGCTCACCCTTAAGGTGCCCCATGGCTCCATGTTCACCTCTCATTGGAATTGAACCTTGTTGAATTGTGAAAAAATCCCTGTCCAATTTTTTTAGACTTGAATCTCTATATTCAACAAAATGTTATTATTTGTTTTTATAAACTAGTTTTGTTTTACAATTTTATAAACTTTTAATATATACTTTTTAAAATAATAATATAATATCAAATTTGCAAAGTTGTCGTTTTAGATTTTCTAAAACTTCCTTAAAAAAATAAATTAAATGATTTTAATATATGATATTTTAAAGTAAACTTATTTTAAAATAATATCTTATAATCTTGCATTACTAATTTTTTATTGGTTAATTTATTAGCAATGACGTCTAACTTTGGAATTATTATCTTTTAGCATTTTTAATTTATTAGCATTAACATTTTAATTTTGAATTATCATTTTTATTAGTTTATTTATTAGCAATTATATATTAAAATATGGAAATTTTATGAATATTTTTAATATTTTATTATTAATTTAATTTATTACAATAAATATTAATCTATTTTATATAATTATAAGTTGAATTAATAAAAAAATTTAAAGTAAGCATCCAAAAAGTATTACAAGTAATAACTTTTTTATTTATAATTTTTTCATTGAATTGCTAAAGTCTAACCCCACTAATATTACTAAAAATTAAATTCATTTTAAATAATATTTTTTATTTAATCATTACTTATGATGATGATGGTGATGGTTGTTAAGGTTCGCTCCCATCATAGAAAGAAGTTTATAAAGAAGTGATCTAAAAGACCATATAGTTTTGAGAAGTAGAAGGTTATGGAGATATGCATTCTAGCAAAATGTAAAAAATACTATTTAATGTAGGAAATTCACCCATGATGTTTTAGGAATTTCCCTAGTCTTATTTCACTATGAAGCTCATGTGCTAGTTAGATCTTATCTTTGTTGTATTAATTTCTTCTTAGAAGTAGTTAAGACAAAGAAATATTTTTGATCTTCTAGTTTAGGGTTAATGGCCTCTTTATACTACTTTAATTTTTAAATTTTCTTTTAGCCTCTAACTATTTTTTAGCCTGCATATTTTCTTTGAACATAGATTTAATAATATTTTTAATGTGATAGATGTTTTGGAGAGTGACATTTTCATCAATCCTAGTATTTTATTAAAGCAATGAGAAGAAAATAAAATTACTTTAAAATAATATAATAGAGTTACATTATTTAATTATTAAGTTTTATTAAGACCAATTTTGTTTTATTAAAGTTAAAAAAGGTAATAATTACTTTGTTTTCTTTGTAATTTTATTTTTTTATGCTAAAACTTTTCAGAGAAGCATTCCTATATCACCATGGTTATGATAAGTTAGGAGGTTAGAATGATCAAAATTGCACTTTAATGTAGGAGTACATAGAACAATCTATGAATTAAGTTTTGAAATTGCACTTTAATGTAGGTGTACATAGGAAAAACTATGAAAAACTTTTTTTCATCTTCAATCCTCTTAGTACAACAAAGATAACAATTTTTTTTATCCTAATATGTTTTATGAATTGTTACCACTTGTTCAACTTCCTACTCCTATCTCATTATGAAGCTCATAAAAGCTTATCTTTATTTTTGCAATGTTGATTTTTTTATTGGTATTTTTGCAATGCTAATTTTCTTCTTTATGCTACCTATTTATTCTAATTTAAAAAACTGTAGATACTTTTGAATTTATATATTAGGTCGGTCAATTCCTTATATTATTATATATTAAGTTTGATCAATTCCTTATCTTATCTTAATTTTCTTCTATTACTATTTTTTTATAAGGCTACAATTTTTCCTTAAATTTAAATGTAATAATGCATTTAATATTATCACAATTTTGTAAATGATTTTTTCTTAAATTTTTAATGATTTAACCAAAAATATCAACCTCTTTTAACCAATAAATTAAAACTATTAAATTTTTATATCACTATTGCATTAGCTATTACTAATGAAAACAAATGATAGATAAAAAAAAAAAAAAAATAGTAGTTTATTTTATTATAAGTTTTTAAGTAATTTTTTATGGGAATCTTATTATTCATTTTTTTTACAAAATTTAAATTCTCAAATATATTCAGAACACACAAATTATATAAATTTAAGTACAATATAGTTTAAAAAAAATAAATCTAAAATTTCTACCATATTATATGAAAAATAAACTTTAAAAAACAAAAATTCAAATTTCTAGATTTACACTACTACTATTAAATTAATGAAAGATATAAAAAAATAAATTTAAATAACAGTATATAAAATACTTAAAAATATTATCCTTTCCCAACCACATTCTGTACGCAACCTCTATGACTTACGTGGATCCCTCGCCCTCGTGTTCTTCTCCACTATCTCGTTCCTTCCCCTCTCGTGGGCCAATGCGCTCACCTAATGGAAGAAAATGAGAGGGAGCTGATTTTTGTCCTTTTAGATTTATTTTTGTTTGGTCTTTAATATATATATGTTTTTCATGAGGAAGAGTGTTGTAGAAGTTTACTTCACCTATATTTATTTCATGTCATTATTTTAAAAAATAAAATTAGGAGATGAGGAATTATTTTAATTTTTTTTTAATTATCTGAATTAGTAGAAGTTAAGGCAGGGTAGCTAGTTAAGTTCTTATCATGTTGTTATTTATGTAGCAATAAAAATTAAAAAAGAAATATTATCCAACTTGTGTCTATTTAAATTTAAATTTTACACAAAAAAAAAAATTAATGGTGTATATAAATTTGTCATAAAATTTTTTGAGACAAAATTAATCTAACTTAAGCTATGTATGCAAACAAGTGAATAATATTAATTTGAAATAAATGTCGTTAATTAATACTAAATGAAATAAAATAATGAGAGATAGTTAGGTTCTATGATACAACCCAAATCTCATTAAAGGAATGCAAGGGTCTTCTTTAGGTTGCACCCATGAACTAGAACTATACGGTGTTCCCATGAAGATGGGTAACAGTTTTTTGCAAGAAGATGACACAATTATGTCAAAACTATGTTTGGTCGATTTGTTTTACCCTCGTCCCAACTTTAGAATCCTTGATTGAGGGATTTAAAAAGCACTCTATCGACCTATATAAAAATGCTCAATCGAGGGTTGGTAGAATCCTCTATTGAGGGTTTCACTAACCCTTGATGACCCGTTATTTACATAGCTCGATCTAGCACCCATAACTCGATCAAGCATCTCTAAACATTATCAGTAGAAAAGTTCAACAAACCACAACTTATTTCATTGCGTTTGTTGCATAGAATTTTGGTGAAAAGTTACTAGGGACAAGTTACAAATATGATATATATAATAACTGTGTACTTAGTGTTTGGAGATGGGAAAGTTTCTATTCATTCGAAGATATGGGTGCAGAGTAATTGAATTCATAGATGTGATTGATCAAATCTATTTTTGTTTGGTCTTTAATATATATATGAATAATGGATATCATATAAAATTATATATTTTAGCCTTTGTTTAACAGGTAACTATCTTCACAAAACTAAATAATTGATTATGCTTATGAGCATTCACTTACCAGATTACTTGTGACTATGGTAGTATTTAATTAATTCAAATTCTATATTTTTTTATATTGTGTGTTTCTAAATCCAGAAATAGATATAGCCATCTCAAATACACTCCATAATCTGTTGTTAAACACTATTCTTCTTTAAGATTTTAAATTTTTTTCAAAATTTGTACCAAATTCCCTGTAAATAATGCTGAAAGATCACCGATGAAGGTCCTCTTGCCTTCAAAATGGAGCTGTGGAGCTGACTACTGTTCGCAATGTAGTGCCACTAACCCCTCTGGTAGTATTCTTTCCAAATGGATGAGCGCCTCTGTTGGAAGGTCATATTTACGGATAATATGCTCTATATTTTTTCAGGGTTGACATCTCGATGCTCCTGTGACTCCTCGAGGATCGAGATGTTTGTATTTCATATAAAATATAAAATTTAATTTTATTTGTCATAAATATTTTAAAAGAAAAGTTCAAATAGATTTGTGGCCGAAACGATATCCTGCGTAGATTACGGCGATGACATGCAGTTGCAAGAGAGCAGTAGAAACATACTGACTGTACATCGTAGCCGTAGATATAGCCTCCGCGCAAACGCCTGCTGGAAGCCGATATTATTGTAATTATGAAGCATAGTAATAAATGCTCTCGTGGCTGTAGCTGTATTATGGGCAGTTGTATTTTAAGTCTAGTTTCAATAACCCACAGTGCAGCCGTCGCAGCATTTATTATTCTGCTCAATGTAAAATATTTTTTGCCAACCTCTTTTCACAACAAGGCCCAGCATAACCCACAGAAATGCTGATATCCAATAAAAATGCTCTAAATATTAAAAATTTAAATATAATAAATGTCAAAACTATGTACCTCGCTAGCATGCCTCCGCTTTTTTAAATTACCTTGCGCTATGTCACTGAGGCTGGGCAACATGTCCCCGACCGCTCTTATTTTATCAATGTGCGGAGGCTAAGAGAGGACAACCTAGAATTAAACCCAGACCAGCAGTAAAGTAACGGTTGGGAGCAGAAATCAGGTAAATTTATATATTTAGAGCATGGCAGAAATTTTATGGGCAAATTGCTTTTCTATTTTTTTTAGTCAAATACAATAAAAGAAAACTAACGGCTATAATAAGGATAGTTCTCAAAACTGTCAAGTTTGACAGACCGTTTCGGTTTCAAATTCCTATCTAACAGCTATAATAAGCATAGAACATAAGAGAACCCATATGATAACACATTCAGTGGGGGCTTTTATCCGGCACGCGCGTTCAGTGCCTCGGGCGAGAAGTAAGTCAACGGACGAAGTTTGGCATAGACAAAACGTGCGGGATATTCTCCCGGGTCAGAAAACTAAATTTCAGAACCTTCCAGAAGAGGATCCGAGGGACGGGTGAAGGTTCTTCTTCGATCGGGTGTTTCTTTCGTAACGGTTCCACTGCATTGATGGGGTGTTCTATTTGAATTTTCTAATAGTTACAACTACATATATTTAAAATTAAAAAATATTTTTCTTTTGATTTAAGCCACTTTTCAAACCTAGATGTGAAACATAGTAAGTAATATAACCATGTGAAAATAAAATTTAGTAAGTGCTTATGTGTTTAATATAGTTTTTTTAAATGTTGATTAAATAATATGTATGAGTTCTTTGATTTGTAAATCTTTTTTTAACTTTAAGTTTATATTTAGTAATAAGAAAAAACATATAGGATAAAAGTTTATGAATGTCATCATTGTTATGTAATGGTGAAGAAGTTATAAATGCTATAGGATTGGTGTTTTTTTTATCTTCACATGGATGATTAATTTTACTTTTATCTTAGTAATTGAATTTGGGTAATTAGTTTAGAAGTGAATTTTGTGGATGTATTTAAGGCATTTATGTTAAAGTGGTTTTATGTTTTAATTTTTTTAATATAAAAAACATCATAAATTCTTTCATCCTATAACTTTTTAGTAATTGTTCAATAATCCTTTTTACTATGGATCTTGTAAAACAATGTTGGAATATGAAGCTTATGTAGCAATATTCATTTTCTCTTATAATTAATTCTTTATCCCATCATAACTCGTTTTTAAATTTAGATGTCATAATACTTTTAATGTTAAAATTATCTTTTCCTCCCACTCTTCAAAGATTTCTGGCCACAAATTCTTTAAGACCTGAGTAAGCTAATAGTTAAAAACTTGGTATATCCGAAAAAATGACAACTTCAAAACCATTAAAAATAGGGTTGTTCATTAACCCGTGTGACAAAGGTAGTAGTATAAACCACCCCACTCACTAAAAAATGTACATGAAGTAATCCATGGGTGCGTTAGAATGATTTCATAATCTTCACAACATCCCTGGCAATGATGTCGATTGACATCCAGTCTTCTAAGAGCGGCGAGCAACAATCTTCCACTCAATTGGGAGTGCTTCTATCGTGTGAAGGTGGGGCATGTGTTGTCTGTGGAGCATTATTCTACCCGTCTGTCACCTAGTCGACGCAATAAAGAATTTTCATGGTGGGTTAATGCTTAGTAGAATATAAATACTGAGAAAATGCAGGCTTGCAATACATATCTATGGAACCAATATTAGATCAGTGAAACATTTATCCAAATATGGGTTCAATTATAAAGATATCTTCTGAAACACTTATCCAAATATGGGTTCAATTTTAAAGATATCTTCTGACATGTTGCATTCGATATGACAAAATGATTCATTCATTCAATTATTTGACAAAATGACAGAATGATTCAAACTGTTACAAAATATTTCCCATCATTTAATATTTCGTGACGTTACAAAATGATTCACTCCATACCCATGGATTATACGGTAAAAAACTGAACAAAGATAATAATTTAATATCTCGCGACGTGACAAAATGGTTCACTCCATACCCATGGATTATGGATTATATGGTAAAAAACTGAACAAAGATAATAACAAAATCAAGGCAGGGAACTTATTATGTAATGCATGTTTCACCCGGCAAGAACTTATTATGCGAGGGATGTTTTTTATCCACAGAGTTGTTGAGATTATATATATATATATAGATATATTGGCATATTCAGGTAGGTTGTGGTTGGATCATGTCAATAGGGATGAAATGGTTGAGAGATAATGATAAAATGAAAGAAAGTTTGGAATATTTTATTCATCATATTTTTGTGGTTAAACTAGTTCAACTCTTAGCTATCTATACCTAGCTACATGTTATCATGGGTATTCTTCGTGTTATCCATTTATCACCTATGAGTTTTTTTTAATATATATTTATATTTATAATCTCACATTCTTCTAGTTATCTGCCAAGAAATGTTAGTTATCCATTTATCAACTATGAGTTATCCCTACATCGCTAATAGTTATCCATTCATCACCTAGGAGTTATCCATTCATCAGATATGAGTTATCCATGCATGGCTACTAGTTATCCATTCATCAGCTACCGGTTATTTTTTATTTCAAATTTTGAATGACTGTCATCCTGGTTCATAGTCTAATTCTCGTTCATAGATGAAAAAGAATAGGCTGTATTCCACCCCAATTCTCAAATAAAAACACCTATCGGCTTAATTATTTTATAAGTAATTTTTAGGTTCATAAAAGTTTTTATTTGAGATTTGGGGTGGACTCAGACATATGCTTTTTCATCCAATGATGAAGATGAGACAAGTGTAATGGCAGTTGTTCAAAATTGTAGCTAGCTAATGAATAGATAAGTGTTAGTTAGCTAATGAATCGATAAGTGTTAGCTAGCTAATGAATAGATAATTGGTAGCAATGCATGGATTACTCATAGTTGATGAATGGATAACTAATAGTTCATGGCACATAACTACAAGAATTTGAGATAAAATATAAAAAATAATATAAAAAATAACTAATATTTGATAAATGGATAACATGAAGAATGTATGTGATAACATGTAGCTAAGCATAGACAACTCACCATCTAATCTTTCAACCAGATCCAGCCACAAACTATATGGATATGCTAGTTTTTATTATTATTAAAAAAATTGTAATACTAATAAATTAAATTTAAAAACAATTAAAATAATATGAAACTAAAAATTGTTAAATTAAAAAAACATTTTAAAAATTATATAGATAATTAAATTTAGTTGATTTAATTTTAAATTTATTAAAATTAAAAAAAAAAACAAATTAAAAAAATATATATATATTTTAATATACAAAATTGAATAAAAAGATATATTTAAAAACATTTAACCAATGATAAAAAATTAAAATAAATGTTGAAAAATCTTATTCCTAACCCCATAAAATCAAATATATTCATAAAACTATATAATAAAAAATACTTGGTATTATGATGTTCTCTACTTGTGATAACATATCCTCTTAATATATTATGATATTTTTTACCCATGATTACATATCCTCACCAAAGTCAACATTGATTTAGCTACAAAATTTATAATGACAAATCTTTATAAGATCTTTTTTATTGTAAATTAAAGGTCTTCTAGATACTTGTAATATTAATTTTAAATTATTTTAATTAAACAATTAATATTTAACAAATTTCAATTTAAAAAAAAATAATATATAGGAAAATGTTTTTTAGATTTTTATATTTTTTTTGGTTACTATAATATTTTTTATTTGTGAGGATGGCTTTTGATCTAAGAAATCATGATTATGAGTATTTAAGCTATACCAACCTCAATACCAACTTTAAGTGGTTGGATTTTGGGTGTCTCCTCCAACTAGCTCAGCCCTAAGGAGGAGAACATGGATCCATTCATGTCTCCATGAGTCACCAGATCATCACTACCTCAAGGTGCCCCATGGCTCCATGTTCACCCCTCATTGGAATTGAACCTTGTTGAGTTGTGGAAAATTTCTTCCTTTAAGCTTGAATCTCTATATTCAACAAAATGTTATTATTTTCTTTTATAAACCAATTTTGTTTTACAAGTTTGTAAAATTTTAATATATAGTTTTAAAATACATATAATTTTTTAACTAATAATATAATATCAAGTTTGCAAAGTTGTTATCTTAGATTTCCTAAAACTTCCTTAAAAAATTTAAATAATTATAATAGATGATATTTTAGAGCAAAAACTTATTTTAAAATAGCATCTTAATCTTACATTATTATTTTTTATTGGTTAATTTATTAGCAATGACATTTTAATTTTGAATTATTATTTTTTAGTAGTTAATTTATTAGTGTTACATCCTAATTTTGAATTATCATTTTTATTATTTAATTTATAAGCAATTATATGTTAAAATATATAAATTTTATGAATATCTTTAATATTTTATTATTAATTTAATTTATTACAATTAATATTAATCTATTTTATATAATTAAAAGGTTAATTAATAATTTTGTTTTAAAGTAAGCATCAAAAAATATTTAAACTAATAACTTATAAAACTGAACAAAGATAATAACAAAATCAAGGCGGGGACCTTATTATGTAATCCATGTTTTCATGCGGACAACTTATTATGGGATGGATGTTTTTTTACCCTGGGGTAGGTCAGATTATATATACATATATTATTTAATAATTCATTTTTTTATTATTATTCGAGAAATTGTAATTCTAATAAATTGAATTTAAAAAAGTTTAAAAAATATAAAATGAACAATTGTTAAATTAAAAAAATATGTTAAAAATCATAATTAAATTTATTTACTTCATTTTAAATTTATTAAAATTAAAAAAAATCTATTTTTTTAAATAAAACATATTTTAATATATAAAACTGAATAAAAAATTACATTTTCAAAAATTTAATCTTACAATAAAATAAAATAAATATATTATTCCTAATCCCATAAAAATCAAATATATTCATACAACTAAATAATAAAAAATACTAAGTATTATGATATTTTCTACTTGTGATGACATATCCCCTATGATATTTTATATTTTATACATGATATTATGATATTTTCTACTTATGATTACATATTCTCAAAGTCAACCTTGATTTAATTACACTATTTATAATGTTAAATATTTATAAGATTTTTTTAATTAAGTCAACCTTGATTTAATTACACTATTTATAATGTTAAATATTTATAAGATTTTTTTAATTGTAAATTAAAGGTTTTTTTTTACAATTAACATTAATTTTTAAATTATTTTAATTAAAAATAATAATAATATTTAACAAATCTTTTTTTTGATGTTATAATTTTTTTTGTTTGCCACAATCTTTTTTATTTGTGGGAGTGGCATTTGGTTTAAGAAACCATAACTTATGGGTATTTAAGCCACACCAATCCTAAAGTGGTTGGATTTTGGGTGTCTCTTCTCAACTAGCTCAGCTTTAAGGTGGAGGACATGGATCCACTTATGTGTCCATGAGTCACTAGATCATCACTACCTCAATGTGCTCCATGGCTCAATGTTCGCCCCTCATTGAAATTGAACCTTGTTGAATTGTGGAAAACTCCCTACTCTTCACCAATGGATGGAACCCCTTTCCTTAAATCTCTATATTCAACAACAAAATGTTATTATTTGTTTTTATAAACTAGTTTTGTTTTACAATTTCCAAAAATTTTAATATATAATTTTAAAAATACATATAATTTTTTAAATAATAACATAATATCAAATTTACAAAGTTGTTATTTTAGATTTCCTAAACCTTCCTTATATAAATTAAATGATTTTAATAGATGATATTTTAAAGTAAAAACTTGGTTTAATATAGTATCTTAATTTTGCATTATTAATTTGTATTTGTTAATGTATTAGTAATGATATCTTTGTTTTGATTTATTATCTTTTAGTAGTTAATTTATTAGCAGTAACATATTAATTTTGAATTATTATTTTTATTTATTAATTTATTAGCAATTATATATTAAAATATGGAATTTTTATGAAGCATTAAAAAAGTATTTGAATTATTAACTATTTATTTACAATTTTTTCATCTCATGCTCCAAGTCTAACTTTATGAATATTAGTAAAAGTGAAATTCATTTTAAATAATATATTTTATTTAATCATTAGATGATGATGGCTATGGTGGTTAAGGTTTACTCTCATCATAAAAATAAGTTTATAAAGAAGCGATCTAAAAGATTACATAGTTTTGACATGTAGAAGGTTAGAGAGGTATGCATTGTAACAAAATGTATTAAATATTATCTAATGTAGGAAATTCACCCATGTTATTTTAGGAATTGCCTTAGCCTTATTTCACTATGAAGCTCATGCTATATTATTTTCTTCTACGAACTAGTAAAGACAAAGAAATATGATTGATCTTCTAGTTTAGGGTTAATGACCTCTTTATACTTTAATTTTCTTTTAGCCTCTAATTATTTTTTATCCCACATATTTTCTTTAAACATAGATGTAATAATATTTTTAATGTGATTGATATTTTGGAGAGTGATATTTTTATCAATCCGAATATTTTACTAAATTAATAAAAAAAATAAGTTTGCTTTAAAATAATATAATAAAGTTACAATATTTAATTATTAACTTTTATTAAGACCAACTTTGTTTTAATGGATCTAAAAATAGGTAAATAATTACTTTGTTTTCTTTATAATTTTATTTTTATATTCTAAAACCTTTAAGAGAAGTACTCCTATATCACCATGGTTATGATAAGTTAGGAGGTTAGAATGATCAATATTATAATAATTTTTTTGAAATTGCATTTTAATGTAGGTGTACATAGAACAATCTATGAAATAAGTTTCGAAATTGCACTTTAATGTAGGTGTACATAGGACAATCTATGAAAAAACTTTTTTTCATCTCGAATCTTCTTAGTATCACAGAGATAACAAATTCTTATATCCTAACATGTTTTAGGAATTGTTAGGACTTGTTCAACTTCCTACTCCTATCTCATTATGAAGCTGTCTTTATTTTTTGCAATGTCGGTTTTCTTCTTTGTGCTAACTATTTATGCTAGTTAAAACATGTAGATACTTTTGGATTTATATATTAAAGTTGATCAATTCCTTATATTATCTTAATTTTTTTATTGGTAACTTTTTTTTTTATGAAACTATAACTTCTCTTCACTATTTTGTAAATGATTTTTTCTTACATTTTTAATAATTTAACCAAAACATATCAACCTCTTTTAATCTATAAAATAAAACTATTAATTTTTTAACTCACTATTCCATTCCATTAACTATTAGTAATGGAAAAAATTATCTCCTAAAAAATAAAAAAAAATACCCTTCCATTTAAGGACTCATGCATCATGAAATGAACCCATGTAGGATTTACTCCCTCTTCTCTATAATATCCCTTTCTCCCTTTTAAAAAAAATTTAAATAATAAACAACAAAAATTAATAATATTAAAAATATTTAATTTAAAAAATTAAAAATAATAATTTATTTGTTATATGTTTTTAGGTGATTTTTTTTATCTAAATCTTGATCATTTTTTTTATAAAATATAAATAAATTTAACTACGATATGCTTTAAAAAAAAAAAAAATCTAAACTCTCTATCATATTATATGAAAAATAAGCTTTAAAAAACAAAAATTAAAATTTTTATATTTAAACTACAACAATTAAAAATACCAAAATTAAATTAATAAAAATATAAAAAATGTTATTAAAATTATCCTTTCCCAACCACATTCGGTACGCAACCTCTATGACCTACGTGGATCCCTCGCCCTCGTGTTCTTGTACACTATCTCGTTCCTTCCCCTCCGGTGAGCCAATGCGCTCGCCTAATGGAAGAAAATGAGAGGGAGCTAATTTCATTTTTAACTACTTGTCTTTTTAAATTTATTTTTGTTTGGTCTTTTATATATATATATTTTTTTTTTCATGCATAAGAGCGTTGTTGAAGTTTACTTCACTCATATTTATTTCATATCATTAATTTAAAAAAGTAAAAATTAAAATAAAATTAGTAGTGAAGAATTATTTTGAATTTTTTTTTTAATTATTTGAAGCCAAGGTAAGGTAGTTAGGTATGTTGTTATTTATGCAGCAACAAAAATTTAAATGAAAGTATTTGGTAGCTTATGTCTACTTAAATTTAAACTAGAACTATAGGGTGTTCCAATGAAGATGGGCAACACTTTTTGGCAAGCAGATGATGCAATTATGCCAAAACTATGCTCGGTCGAGATTTCTAAAGCCCTCGATCGAGGGATTAAAAAATCACTCTATCAAGCTATATAAAAATGCTCAATCGAGGGTTTGCTAAAACCCTCGATCGAGGGTTTTACTAACCCTTGATCAACTGCTATTTACATAGATCGATCGAGCACCCATAGCTCGATCAAGCATCTCTAATGATATCACTATAAAATTTCAGCAAACCACAAGTTATTTCATTGCGTTTGTTGCATAGAAATTTAGTGAAAAGCTATTAGGCACAAGTTACAAATATGATAGATATAATAGTTGTGTAATTAGTGTTTAGAGATGAGAAAGTTTCTATTCATTTGAAGATACGGGTGCAGAGTAATTGAATTCATAGATGTGATTGAAAAAATCTATTACTACAATTACCTCATTACCCATAATTGCAAAAAAAAATTTAGAGGAATTGGCAATAGTGATGCGTTTACTTGATTCGTTTTCAAGGTATTTATCATTACCCACATGCATCAATTTTTTCTTTCTTTATGATATTATATTTTATTAAATGTTATTATCATATAATTCTATGTTTTCATTTCAATGAATTCAAAAAGTTTGATGGACCTTAAACGATACTAATTTAAAAGAAAATTGATTAATAAATATTTTAGGTGTCCATGCCACGATCATCAAATGTGGACACCCATTTTTTTTTTAATTTAAATACTCGACCAAGCTATTGAGCTCGATCAAGCTTTCATGCTAACCATGGTTCAACCCTTGGTCGAGCTATTTGAAAATCCATTCAAAACCTTGATCGAGGGTTTTAAAGACTTTGATCGAGCTTTTAGCTCGATTGAGGACTTAAAATACAGTCCTATAGCACTTTTTTGTAGTTTCAATTTTTATGCCCTCTTCACAAGACCTAAACTATGTCTTAGGATGCACCTTAGGTGGCAGACTTCATACTAGTAAATTCGTCCACGAATTGTCTTTCCATTGACATATAATTTACGTGTTTTAGAGTTTGTCTATGGTATTTTTTTAATTTTCTTTACAAACTTACTTTTGAAAACCATGTCCACAACTTCGAAGCAGTGTAAAGAAAAATCAACAAAAAAGTGCATAACTAAAAAATTTCAAAAAAACATATGAATGAAAGAAACGAGTCCTCTTCAAAAGGGTATTTTTTGTTTTTTGATTTTTTTACCAGTTATTTTTTTTTACGTGCACACACAAGTGTGTACAAAATGCGATTAAAATTTTCATTTGTCTCTTTCAAAAAGTAATAAAAAAATACAATT
This sequence comes from Pseudotsuga menziesii, assembly GCA_001517045.1. Lineage (NCBI taxonomy): Eukaryota > Viridiplantae > Streptophyta > Pinopsida > Pinales > Pinaceae > Pseudotsuga > Pseudotsuga menziesii. Next base: position 21,769 of record LPNX010157438.1, read on the forward strand.
TTCATAAGAAACTTAAAAAAAATATCAATGCCCGAGTGCATTTTGTGTATATTGTATATCTATATACTATTTTAAAAATTATGCATTTATCACTAAAAATTTTTATGTGCACACAAGTTAGTTGTTAAATTTTTCTAAAATTTATGAGGAGAAGTCTATCATTAAATGCAATTTTGACATATTAAATGATATTATTATTTTTTCAAACAAAAATCATGTGGAAAGGCAACATAATTCCGTACATTTTTTTTTGTTGCATCTCACAATTCACATGTAAAATATGAGTTTTGAGGGGTTCAATTCAATATATCAGTAAAAAAATGACTTTTCGTCGTCATTTTTTGCCAAAGTGTTACCCATCTTCATGGATTCACCTTCCACATTTAATAAATCACCCATGATGTCATTTTTTCTTCTTCTCCATTAAACCTAGAACTGAAACATTAGGGGATTTTTTAGGTTTAAAATGGTCCTTTTAAAGGAAATAATAAAATAAAAGTTAAGATTATAAAAAAAGACTTCTGATTTTTGGAGGGGAAAAATAAAACTATTTATTTTATTTTATTTTCGATGTATTTATTTATCGGTTTATGTAAATTTCATGTTTGAGCACTTGTTGGATGTGGAATTTAATTTTTCATCCAATGCATACTCACATCACATACTTTTGAGGTACTCACAACATGGAAAATGAAAAATTCAATAAAAAACACATTTTAATACTTTTAATTGAATTTTTTGTTTTCCATACTGTGGGTGCCTCAAAAGTATGCAATGAGTATACCTTGGATACATATTTAAATTATGCATGCAATGAATGCCCAAACATGAATTTGGCTAAACCAATAAGGAGATATGTTGAAAATACAATAAAAAAAAATAGGGGCACCATTGCTTCAAGGGATGTAGTATTGCCAACATTTCCTTCTTATAAATGGGATTTTTTAAGTTCTTTCCCTTGATTGGATGCCTTGTGAAGGAAAGAGGGTGTCCTTCTTGCATTAGTACAACGCCAATTCCATTTCCTGAAGCATCACATTCCACAATAAAGGTTTTTGTGAAGTATGGTGTCGCCAAAATAGGAGCTTTACATATTTACTCTTTGAATTGTTTAAAGTCTTGAGTTTCATATGGAGTCCAAGAAAATTCATCTTTCATTAGTAATGTTGTTAGAGGAGCTGTTAGTCTTCAACAGTTCCGAACAAAATTGTGGTAGTACCCTGTAAGACCTAAGAATCCTTGAATATTCTTTAGTGTTTTTGGAATCGACTAGTCCATCATGGATTTAATTTTGTTAGGGTCTACCTTGACACCTTGATGAGATACAATATCAACCAAATATTGTACCTCATTTATCACAAGGAAACATTTTGAGGGTTTTGCATACAGTTCTTTCTCCTTTAGTAGTTGTAGTGCCCTATCAACATTTCAAGACATTCTTCCCAAGACTTGCTATATATTACTATATCATCAAATAATATCATCAGAAAATTTCTAAGGAAAGGCTTGAAAATAGAATTCGTCAAACCTTGAGATGTGGAAGACACATTTGTGAGACTAAATGGCATGACCAAAAAGTAATCATAGTGACCTTCATGAGTTCTAAATGTTGTTTTGGGGATGTCTTCATCTTTCAAATCTGATGATACCCGGAACAAAGATCTAACTTTGTGAAGACAATTGCTACAGTGTAATTCATCTAACAATTCATCCATGACAGGATTGGGAAACTTATCTTTAATGGTGATCTTGTTGAGCTCTCTATAAACAGGACACATACGCCATGATTCATCTGGCTTAGGTACCATATCCACTGGTGCAGAGTAAGAACTTTGGGTAGGCCTAGCTATGTCGGCCTTTAACATATCAACAAACATACACTCAATTTCACTCTTATGTCTATAGGGATACTGATAAGGCCTGATGTCAGGATGAACACTACCTGGAATTAAGTGGATAGCATGATCAAAGTATTGAATAACTAGAATACCTTTGGGAATATCTTCAAATACCTTGGAATGCTTATTATGACCCATCAGAGATATGGGGAGATAGGAAACTTTGAGGTTTGAACATATAATGAGCATAATTGTGCAACTACACCGTGATGTCCCTTTTTCAACAACTTTGTCATAACATTAGAGCTTATCACCTTGCTTGGTTTTCCTGTGATACCATTTAACTCATATTTTTTTCCTTCCCATGAAAATTTCATGAAAAGTTTTTGAAAATTAAAAGCCACTATTCCAAATGATTGTAACCATTAGACACCTAATACCCAAGGGTTATGGTAAGACCCAAGAACCTTGGAACCCTACAATTCATTGACGGTATGTGGTGTGAAAAGAAAAGGAAAAGATGGAAATGGATTTTCTTTTTGGGTCTAGTTAGCTTCATTTTGGGAGATTCATGGCTTGCACAGGCCTTATTGTGTTTTTATGGTAGAATTTCTTGTGTTTTTCCTTACAATGTAAATCGCAGGGATTTTAACTGTTTTCAAAACCTACGGGTTATGTTAGGGTTTTATACAGTGTTGATCTCTATTAAATCCCTTTTGTTATAGACCCTGGAGTCTGTGGGAAAATGTATTACAGTCATTTGGAAAAATATTTGAGAATTTGTAAACTCCTAGTAGAGTTTTGAAATCAACAAACCTTGCGATTTTGTTCCTAGCTTGGTTTAAACTGTTGTATAAAATGATATTATTGTTTAAAATCATTACTATGTATATTTGTTTATAAAAAATGTAAAGGGAAATTCCTTGCTCTCGATATACAATATATTATTTACTGTCCAAGTTTGAATGAATATTTGGGTTTTGAGTTTTATTCCAAGTTTTGTTAAAATCGTTGGTAAAAGAAATTTGTTCTTGTCTTGTTTCAACCCTAGAGTGTTGTCATTCTAAAACGTTGTTCAGATTCCTTGTCTACCTTGGTTTGCTCCTTTGTTATTGCTCTAGGTTTTATTCTGTAACTAAAATATTGATTAATAATATTGCTTTGTATAAATTTGTTATTTTGTTTATTTTTTAGTGAATAAATTCTTTTTATTTTACTATATTCAAACTCTTGTTGAAATACATCACGTTGGGCTTCAACATTGGTCACTTCCCATTATTTGTGGTAAGGGTTTAGGATTCGATGTAGGTTTAATAATTTTCTTGGAGAAAATAACCCTACGAGCCTTGAACTCTTGACATGTACTAAAATAACATGAAGACTTTGTTTTTTATTTAAAGCTACTATTCTTTAATGGAAAGTGTTTTAACCCTAACTGTTTTGAAAATTAAAAATATAATCCCTTCAACTGTATGCAAAAGATATTGAGTAATTTATTAAGCTTTTTGGCTGTAAAAGATTTATACAGGATAAATGCAAATATTCATATATATATATATATATATATATATATATATATATATATGGGTACTAACCATTACGGAGAAAACTTCCTATGGCTTGGGGTACCACAACAGATAGAGTAACCGTAGAAATCAATCCTTTCCCATATGTAAGAGAAACACAACATCTAACACTAAGGGATCCCGAAACATACCTTATTCTAGATGTTTGATGTAGATCCCCATTGAGCTTTTCCACTCTCGCTTGTATTAGCAATTTGCTCTCTCAACATTCAACAAACAAGACAAGCATGCTATATAATGGTGTTAGGCTTACTCTAGCATATATAATCAATAACATGTAAGCATTTAAAAGCATCCATGGAGTCAATATTCATTTAAATACACATTATTGGATAGGAAAATATATTTCTATTAATATAAATAAGAGATTACAATAGTGACAACCTCTATCGGCACGTCTGCGAACTGGAGAAACTGAGTCCTCCACCTGGGCCTCCACCACTTCAATCCTCCATCTCTAGATAGTAAGCTCACAAGCAAAGGAAATCTTGGGAAGAACACAAAGTGCTCCAAGGGACAAAGGGATGCAGACTCAACTATAAGCTTCGGCAACAATGGACTATAGTTTTCTTGGTCTTCAATTCCTCCTCTTTCAATGTATCCAAAGGGTTCCTTATATAGTTCTTCAATGGGGTGATGGAAGGTCAAATCAGAGCGATCTCAAGGCATTTGGAAGGCCAAGAGACAAGTGACTCAGATCCACATCAAGGAAAAATCCAAAACTATTTGGCCTTTTGCACACATCCCGATGTACGCGGGTTTGAGGGTCATATCCATGTATATATGCGAGAATAGGTTTAAAAGTCACGTATGGAAAATAATGCATGTGTTTAGGGATGATCTTGGAAACATCAAAGGTACAAAAATGGACCATGGGGTCTAAAGAGTCTGTAGAGGGATAGGGAAGTCCATAAAGGTGTGATCCACAATGTGTGGTAAAATCAGTTGTAACAGATGCACCCTAATGTGTGAGGTCAGAGGGGTGATACGATGGCCGAAATACATTATAAGTCCATCCCAGAAGTGGAGTGGTGAAGAACTAGGTGGAAGAACCATCCATCCAACAATATAATATAATAATAAAACTTTGCACATGACTGCAAGTACATACAGCAGTCCCGGATACATAAGAGTACAATGGCCATGAATAGGCATGATACAAAATATGACATGTGTGGTCATCACCATGTACAATATAGATAGATCAGAATCTCCCTGATGAAGATATACAAAAGATCATGATATTCATGAAAGCTAAAGATATACAATGGATCAAGATCTCCATAATGGCTGAAGATATCTGACATACACTGGAATCAAGTCATGAGAGTTGCAATCTCATGAACATTGGCACGATCAAGGAGGTAGCATATATGAAATGCCACCAATTTGGAAGGTCTTCTACATAATGGTCTATGAGTACATGTACTACTATGTGAATAGAGGTGTCAAGGTCGAGCATAGTAGTCCGTCATCTGATTACCGGTCATTGACGTATACCCTTAACAGATGCGAGATCACCCACCGATAATAAAAATGGGTATCAAGGTACTAGAGTGAAAACTAACTAGTGTGAATAAATGTGTTGACGTCGAACACTTGAGAGAATCCATCGACCAGGGGACATTAATGTATTCCCAAAACTGTCAATGGTGAGAGAACCTTCCACTGATGACTGCAAGTCTTAAGGCACTCAAAATGACTCTAGATTCCTATCCCAGAATAAATGATTTGAAATCGATGGAATGAAATATGCTGGAAGGAGAGCATTAAGGCATCCCTCATCATCCAACATGAGGTACTTACCAAAGCTGTATAATGTGGAAGGACTCGATCATAATGTGCACGAATGAGTAACAGTACCGGGAATGGCCGACATGCAAAGTCAAGAGAATTGAGGAATGGCTGACTCAGGTTTCAACTTCCTTCGAACAAGACCATAAAGGTGAATGATAACTGAATGTAGGTAGCATAGACTCAATATACAAAACTGGGACATCTCTGCGACACAGGAGGCATCGACATAGGCTCCATGGGGACTGGAAGCTTAACCAGTCGGTGGAGATAAACTCAGAGAAACGAGTACAGCTCCTAAAGTCAAATTATTAACCCAACAAATGGATGTGATATACAGTGCTTTGTTTGAAGGAGACACGACTCGACTGCTGCCAAAGATAACATCTTTTCCTATCCGTCTTTTTGGTTTTTTGATTTTTTTGGAATTTTTCAAATATTTTGAAAAGCTTGAAAAAGAATAAAAGTGCTTTATAGTTACAGACTAGGAGGAGACGAGTGTCAAGGGGAAAACAAACTAGTTCCAAGCAGCATAACATACCTATGCTCAATGCAAGGACACATGTGTAGGATAACGACACTTGGGGGGAAGTTCCTTCCCGGTAAAAATTGGGAATCAAGCTACAAAGGATATGTAAAATGGCTCTGCATGGCTAGACATGAGACAAGATCGGGCTATATAGCTGATAATCAAAGTTAGGGAAGCTGACATAACGCTCAATAAGGCAAGCAAAACTCATGATAGTGCAATTACAACTTGACATAAGGGAGTCCTAGGAAAATAGGGACAGCAAAAAGATCAAGAGGAGTATGAGGCTCTTGTGCAAAGTCATGGTGATACTATACAAAGGACTCCCACACCCTAATGGAAAAATGTCGGCATGGGTGCCAAATGCAAAACAAGAACTAACTAGGGAACCCATGTATGGTCAAGCTCTACCATTCACATCATGTCACTTCTGAAAGCAATAAGAAGGTTTCGTGACAATATAGAATGTGTTTGTACCCAAGGTTATAATGAAGCGGTCATAAGGTCATGCAAAGTGCAAACGGATTTGAAACCTAACCTATGTGCCAGTTTAGACATAATACCTGAAATCAGCATGAACGGGTCAAAACCACGGTCAAAACGGCGCTCAAAATAGACTCCTACATCATCAAATTAGTTCAAAACGGTCCAAAATGGTGTGAAACGGTCCAAAACTATAGAAAGTGGGTAAAAAATATCAAAAAATTCAAAAAAATTCTATAAATAGTAAAAAGTTCAAAAATTCCATATCATTTGAAATTTCTACCCATTTGAGCTCAAAACTTCCAATGCAAATTCTGGGAGCTTCGTCCAGCGAAATTTGACACCGTTTGTTCCAGGTAACTCCTCATGTCCTCCTCTTCCCATTTCATGCAAATTTTTTCAGTTTCCATGGTCAATTTTATTTTTTAGGCCAATCTAAAATAGGCGTTTCGGCTCACGTGGATATTGGGGTTTTTTCTGTGTATAGGGCTGGCCATACGTGGAAAAACCTCCTAAAACCGCATACATACGCGACTGTTTTGCAAACAGTCATGTATGCAGTCGTGCATAAGGATTTTTAAGGTAAACAATAACCAAAAATCATGTTTTATGTGCAGGATGGTTCTAGAATGGAGGGAGAGGGAACATGGAGATGTAGAAGAGGTTTTTCAAGGTGACTTAATGGCCCAACAAGCTCTAAGTGCATGCGGTTTGTATAAGTTTTGGTGTCTTGGTAGCCTGAGGGCTAAACTAAGACTCCTACAGATGCTAGTAGATTACTGGGATCCAGAATCAGAGTCTTTTCACATCAACGGGATGTCTCTCACTATAGAAATTCATGACATATATTTTATTACTGGATTATCCCGATGTGGAGAGGTGGTGAACCTATGCTCTCGTGGGCCCAGAGGTGGCCTTACTATCGATGAGTACATTGCGGTATACTACTTTCTGGACATAGAAAAGGTTGGGAGTCAAATCCCGACAAACTCGATGCAGGTACTGGGACTGAAGGCCATACTATTGGCACTCAGCAGGATAGCCGGTCTAGCTTCACTCCACCAGGCCTCGCGGCCATTGATTTTCTATGCAGTGGAGTGTATGAGACCCACAGTATATGACTGGAGCACTGCGCTATTGAGCAACATGAAGCAGCAGCTCAGTAACTGCAAGATGGGAAGGGTGAGAAACTTCGGTTTTGGTAGCATACTGAGCACGTTCTTCTTTGAGCGTGTACTTGGGATAATCCCTAGAGTGGACATTCCTCCACACGAAGTTTGAGATCCGGCCCATCAACGTTGGGAAAATGTTATGCGCAGGCTGGGTGGAGGTAGAGTGGCTAACCGCTACCCAACGGACTTCTTTCCATGGTGGCGGTGGCAGATCATTGCCATTGATGACTATCCCTATGTAGGGATACATTTCCGGGGAGATCCATAAATGCCCCTACCACCAGGAGTGGCATATGGTGACATAGATAACGAATCCCAAACCATCTTTTTAATTTTTTTGAATTATTAATTTTTTTGTGTTTTTTAATATATTGACTCAAAAGAGATGTTTTGGTGTGATGACACATAGTGACAATCTGCCATGTGTATGCAGATGTTGGGCCATGGAGACCTGATGGTTTCCCTCATCATAGATGGAGGGGAAGAGGAGATGACATCATGGGTGTGGATGTGGAGCAGATGCTCGAAAGCATCCACATAAACTTTGTATGCTTGACACATAGGGTACCCATGATGCAAGTCGAGGACTTACCTGAGGCCATGCAACGCCAGGTGGTTGGTGTACCACGGGCATGGGTTCGATTATTTCGATGACTAGATAGAGTCGTGGTGTGCTACCACGATCAAAAACCCCCTCCACCACATCAGGCTTAGAGACCTAAGAGTGCTTCATTTTTGTACTACCATGTATTATATTTTGGTGGCTCGAAAGCCCCAATTTTGTATTATGACACTTATGTATTATGACATCACATTTTGGATGTTTAATGAAAAACTTTTATGATGATCAATTTTATTTATTTACATGTGTGTAACAATGTATGTTTGTGATGTGCTTATGGTATATGAAACAAATGCCAATCTAACACATAGTTATCATATGAGTCAGCAACTTGATTAAAAATTCTTGAAACATGTATGTATGCTATGTTCTCAAATTGTTGTTCTAGCAATCTCACCCATAAGAATCTTTGTAAAAATGTCGGATACCTAATATGATACAATCCATTAAGCTGTGAAACCACTAACTGTGAATCAAGACGTACCTCAAGAGAGAAAACACCATGTGAAATGGCATCCTGCAATAACTCGATAACGACACTATATTCAAAAACATTGTTCAAAGAAGGCTGTAAACATACGCCTCCTGAAGACAATACCTAACTCGTAGGAGTATAAATCACCCAAGTAGCCGAAGCTGAGATTTGATTGTGGCGGCTAGCACCATCAGCGAATCCTATGTAAGCGAAAGACTCCATCGACATATGCCATAAGAAATGAAAGCTAATCAACAAACCCGATCACCATAAGAAAAAACCTACCTATGCAAAAACTATACAATAATATACAATAATCAGCCCTGGCTGAAGATCATGCATAGTATTTTTTAAGATAGAGCCCATTTCTAGGCTTCACCAAGGATGTCCCTTCATAATCCGCTAGCTCATAGGCGCCTTTCTCTAACACAAGTTTGACTACGTAAGGACCATGCCACATGGGATTAAACTTCCCTGCCCCCAAGGGTTCCTTAGCTTGATACCATAAAAGGACCAAATCACCTTCACTAAACCTCCTTGGATAGATAGACTTATCATATTGGACCTTAACGCGATGCTTATTAACTTCTAGAGCCACTAAGGCATCCCGACGCTGCTCATCAAGATGCTCTAAGTGAACCAAATGTTCCTCCAATGCAGAAGTGTATGGTAAAAGCTCTATAGATAGCTTCAACGAAGGGATTTTGCATTCAACTGGCAAGACATACTCCACCCCATGTACGAGCTGATATGGAGAGAAACTGGTGGTAGTCTTAACCACGGTTCTATAGGCCCACAAAGAAGGATATAACATGATATGCCAATTCATCTTGCTTTGTGTGATGGTTCATTGGAGAATGGACTTAAGTGATTTATTCACTGCTTCAACCTATCCATTTGCCTGAGAGTAATAGGAAGAGGAGTGCTCCTGCTTATACCCTAACTTCAAAGCCAGCTCTTCCATCTTTCTATTCTGAAAGTGCCCACCATGTTCAGTGATAAGATCTTTCGAAATACCAAACCAAGTAATAATTTGGTTGAAAACGAAATGTGCGGCTATCTCACCATTGAATTTAATCATGGACATAGCCTCTGCCCATTTCGTGAAATAATCAACAGCCACTATAATGTGATGATACCCCCCAGCCGAAGTTGGGTTGCAATCCATGAAGTCAATCCCCCACTTGGTGAAGGGACCGGCAGTGATAATCGGATGTAATGGGGAAGTATGTGAGTGCATATTGCGTGCAAACACCTGGCAAGGGTGACACTTCTTGACCGCATTGACACAATCTTTGAAGATCGATGGCCAAAAATATCCCGCTATCAAGATTTTTTGGGCTGTAGAAAGCCCAGATGAATGACCACCACATGCCCCTCCATGGCAATCATTCAGCACAACCTCGGCCTCATCATGGGTTAAGCAACGACATAAAATGTAATCTACCCCACAGTTATACAAAGTATTATCCACTATAAGGTAGTTCTTAGATACATGACGTAATCGTCGTCGCTCATCCCATGAAAGGTGAGTAGGTACCTTCAATGTTTGCAAATATACAATGATATCCCCATACCATGGATCCAAAGTTGAGATAAGGAAAATATGCTCATCGACAAACGTATTCTCATAAACCTCCTCCTCCTCTACACTTGGAATTTCAAAAATGAGCTTCGCAAAGATTAACGATTTCTTTGATTTCACCGAAACAAATTTGAGATCGAATTCTTGCAAAATAAAAATCCACTTATTATATTTCCCCCCGATCATCCTTCTAGTGAGGATGAATTGAAATGGATTGACATGAGCTACCACCAAGGTCTGGCGAAGGGGAATGTAATGTCTCAATCTTTGAACCGCATGAACGGTTGTTACAGAGAAAACTTCCTATGGCTTGGGGTACCACAATAGACAGAGTAACCGCAAAAATCAATCCTTTCTGATATGCAAGAGACACCAAACATCTAACACTAAAGGATCTCGATACATACCTTATTCCGAATGGTTGATGTAGATCCCTGTTGAGTTTTTCCATTCTTGCTTGTATAATTAATTTGCTCCCTCAACATTTAGCAAACAAGACAAGCATGCTATATATAATTGTGTTAGACCTACTCTAGCCTATATAATCAATAACATATAAGCATTTAAAAACATCCATGGATTCAATACTCATTTAAATACACATTATTGGACAGGAAAAGATATTTCTATTAATATAAAACAAAGATTACAATAGTGACAACCTCTATCGACACATCTACGAATTGGAGAAACTTAGTCCTCCACCTGGGCCTCCACCACTTCAATCCTCCATCTCTCGATAGCAAGCTCACAAGCAAAGGAAAGATTGGGAAGAACACAAAGTGCTCTAAGGGGCAAAGGGATGTAGACTCAAGTATAAGCTCCAGTAAAAATGGACTATAGTTTTCTTGCTCTTCAATTCCTCTCCCTTCAATGTATCCAAAGGGTTCCTTATATAGTGCTTCAATGGGGTAATGCAAGGTCAAATCCAAGTGATCTCAAGGCATGTAGAAGGCCAAGAGACAAGTGACTCGGATCCACATCAAGGAAAACTCCAAAACTATTTGGCCTTTTGCACACATCCGTGTATATATGCAAGAACAGGTTTAAAAGTCGCGTATAGAAAATAAGACATGTTTTTAGGGATGATCTTGGAAACATCAAAGGTACACAAATGGTCCATGGGGTCTAAAGAGTCTGCAAAGGGACAAGGAAGGCCATAAAGGTGTGATCCACCATGTGTGGTAAAATCAACCGTAACAGATGTCCCCTAATGTGTGAGATTAGAGGGGTGATACAATGGCCGAAATACATTATAAGTCCATCCCAAAAGTGGAGTGATGAAGAACCAGGTGGAAGAACCAATCATCCAACAGTGCAATATAATGATCAAACTTTGCACATAACTGTAAGTAGATATAGCAGTCCTGGATACATAAGAGTACGATGGCCATGAATAGGCATGATACAAAATAAGACATGTGTGGTCATCGCCATGTACAATATAGATAGATCAGAATCTCCATGATGAAGATATACAAAGGATCATGATCTCCATGAAGGCTGAAGATATATAATGGATCAAGATCTCCATAATGGCTGGAAATCTCTGACATACACTGGAACCAAGTCATGAGAGCTGAAATCTCATGAACACTGACACGATCAAGGAGGTAGCATATATGAAATGCCACCAATCTGGAAGGTCTTCTACACAATTCGCTACGAGTACATGTCTTACTATGCAAATAGAGGCGTCGAGGTCAAACATAGTAGTCCATCATCTAATTACCGGTCATTGATGTATACCGTTAACAGACTCGATATCACCCACCGATAATGAAAATGGGAATCAAGGTACTAGAGTGCAAACTAGCAAGTGTGAATAAAGGTGTTGAGGTCGAACATTTGAAAGGATCCATCGATTAGGGGACATTGACGTATTCCCAAAAATTGTCGATGGCAAGAGAACCTGCCACTGATTACTGCAAGTATCAAGGCACTCAAAAATGACTCTAGATTCCTATCCCAGAATAAATGATCTGAATTCAATGGGATGAAATCTACTGGAAGGAGGGAATTAAGGTATCCCCCATCATCCAACACGAGGTATTCAACAAAGTTGTATAATGTGGAAGGACCTGATCATAATGTGCACGAACCAATATCAGTACCGGGAATGGCTGACATGCAAAGTTAAGAGAACTGAGGAATGGCTGACTCAGGTTTCAACTTCCTTTGAACAAGAGCATAAAGGTGAATGGTGACTGAATTTAGGCAGCATAGACTCGATATACAAAACTGGGACATCTCTGTGACAAAGGAGGCATTGACAGAGGCTCCATAGGGACTAGAAGCTTAACCAGTTGGTGGAGATTAACTTAGAGAAACGAGTACAGCTCATAAAGTCAAACTATTAACCCAACCAATAGATGTGATATACATTGCTCTGTTTGAAGGCAACACGAATCGACTGCTGCCAAAGATAACATCTTTTCTTGTCCAGATTTTTGGTTTTTTGATTTTTTGGACTTTTTTCAAATATTTTTAAAAGCTTGAAAAAGAATAAAAGTGCTTTATAGTTACAGACTAGGAGGAGACGAGTGTCAATGAGCAAAAAAACTAGTCCCAAGCAGCGGAACATGCCTATACTCAATGCAAGGATACATGTGTAGGATAATGGCACTCAGGGGAAAGTCCCCTCCCGGTAAAAATGGGGAATCAAGCTGCAAAAGATATATAAAATGTCTCTGCATGGCTAGACATGAGACAAGCTCGGGCTATATGGCTGATAATCAAAGTCAGGGAAGTCGGCATAAGGCTCAATGAGGTAGGAAAAACTCATGATATTGCAATTACAACTTGACATAAGGGAGTCCTGGGGACAAAGGCTAGCAAAAAGATCAAGAGGAGTATGAGGCTCTTACGCAAAGACATGGCAATACTATACAAAGGACTCCCATACACTAAAGGGAAAAAATGTCGGCATGGGCACCAAATACAACAAAGGAGCTAACTAGGGCACCCATGTATGGTCAAGCTCTACCATTCACATCATGCCACTTCTAAAACAACAAGAAGGTTTCGTAACAAGATAGAATGGGTTCGTACCTAAGGTTATAATGAAATGGTCATAAGGTCATGAAAAATGCACATGAATGTGAAATCTAACCTATATGCCAGTTTAGACATAATACCTAAAAGAGGCACAAACGAGTCACAACAATGGTCAAAATGACGCTCAAAACGGTCTCCTACATCATTAGATTAGTCCAAAACAGTCCAAAATGGTTAGAAACGGTTCAAAACTATAGAAAGGGGGTAAAAAAAAATTTAAAATTTCAAAAATTTTCTATAAATAGTAAAAATTCAAAAATTACATATCATTTGAAATTTTTACCCATTTGAGCTTAGAAATTCAATTGCGAATTCCGAAAGCTTCGTCCGACGAAATTCGACACCGTTTGTTCTAGGTAACTCCTCATGTCCTCCTCTTCCATTTTCATGTAAATTTTTTCAATTTCCATGGTCAACTTTTTACTTTTAGGCCAGTATATATTAGTCTTTTCAGCCCATGCATAAATCAGGGCTTTTTTGTGTATAGGGCTGGCTATAGGCAGAAAAACCTCCCAAACCCATGTACATATGCAGCTGTTTTGCAAACAGTCGCGTATGCGACCGCGCACATGGTTTTTTAAGGTATATAATGACCAAAAATTATTTTTAATGTGCAAGATGGTCCTAGAATGGAGGGAGAGGGAACATGGAGACGTAGAAGAGGCTTTCTGGGGTGATATGATGGCTCAAAAAGCTCTACATGCATGTGGCTAAACAAGGTTTGGTGTCTTGGTAGCCTGAGGGCCAAACCAAGACTCCTGCAGATGCTAATAGACTACTAGGATCCAGACTCAGAGTCTTTCCATATCGACGGGATGTCCCTCACTATAGAGGTGGAGGACATATATTTCATTATAGGATTGTCCCGATGGGGAGAGGTGGTGAACCTACGTTCTCGTAGGCCTGGGGGTGGCCTCACCATTGATGAGTACATTGCAGTATACTGTTTTCTGGATATGAAAAAGGTTGGGAGTCAGATCTCGACAAACTCCATCCAGGTACTAGGCCTAAAGGCCATACTATTGGCACTCGGCAGAATAGTTGGGCTAGCATCACTCCACCAAGCCTCGTGGCCATTGATGTTCTATGCAGTGGAGTACATGAGGCCCACAATTTACGATTGGAGTACAATGTTGTTGAGTAACATGAAGCAGCAGCTCAGTGATTGCAAGATGCGAAGGGTACGAAACTTCGGTTTCGGCAGTATACTGAGCATGTTCTTCTTTGAGCGTGTTCCAGGGCTAAGCCCTAGAGCTGATGTTCCTCCTCACGGGGTTCGAGATCCAGCCCAACGACGTTGGGCAGATGCTATGTGCATACTGGGCGAAGGTAGGGTGTCCAACCCCTACCTAGCTGATTTCTTTTCATGGTGGCGGCGATAGATTATTGCCATCGATGATTACCCTTATGCAGGGATAGATTTTTGGGAAGATCCTGACATGCCCCTACCACCCGGAGTAGCATATGGTGATATTGGTAATGAATCCCAAACCCTCCTTTTAAGTTTTTTGAATTATACATTTTTTTTTGTGTTTTTTGATATATAGACTCAAAAAACAAAATTTGGTGTGACGACACATAATGACAACCTGTCATATGTATGCAGATGTTGGACCATGGCGGCCTGATGGCTTCTCTCGTCATAGACAGAGGGGAAGAGCAGATGATATCATGGGTGTGGATGCGGAGTGGACGCTCCAAAGAATCCACACAAACTTTGTATGATTGACACATCGGGTACCCATGGCACAAGTTGAGGACTTTCCTGAGGCCATGCAGTGTCAGGTGGTTGGGGTACCATGAGCATGGGTTCGGTTATTTCGATGACTAGCTAGAGCCGTGGTGTGCTGCCATGATCAGAACCCCCCTCCTCCTCCACAGGATTAGAGTTCTGAGAGTGATTCATTTTTGTACTACCGTGTATTATATTTTGGTGGCTCGGAAGCCCCATTTTTGTATTATGACACTAATGTATTATGACATCACATTTTGGATGTTTAATGAAAAAACTTTTATGATGATCGATTTTATTTATTTACATGTGTGTAAAAATGTATGTTTGTGAAGTGCTTATGGTCTATGAAACAAATGCCAATCTAACACATAGTTAGCATATGAGTCAGCAACTTGATTATAAATTCTGGAAACATGTATGTATGTTATGTTGTCAAATTGTCGTTCTAACAATATCACATGTAAGAATCTTTGTAATAATGTTGGATCCCTAACACGATACAAGCCATTAAGACGTGACACTACTAACTATGAATCAAGACGTACCTCAAGAGAGAGAACACCATGTGAAATGGAATCCTGTAATAGCTCAATAACGGCACTATACTCAGCAACATTGTTCAAACAAGGTCGTAAACATACACCTCCTAAAGACAATACCTGACCCGTAGGAGTATAAATCACCCAGGAAATAGAGGCTGAGTGTTGAGTATGATGGCTAGCACCATTAGCGAATCCTATGAAAGCGGAAGACTCCATTGACATCTGCCATAAGAAACGAAAGCTAATCAACAAACCCGATCACCATAATAAAACCTAACTATGCAAAAAAACTGTACAATAATATACAATAATCAGCCCTAGCTGAAGATCACACATAGTATTTTTTAACATAGAGCCCATTTCTAGGCTCCGCCAAGGATGTCCCTTCATAATATACCAACTCATAGGCACCCTTCTCTAACACACGTTTGACCACGTAAGGACCATGCCACATGGGATTAAACTTCCCTGCCCCTACAGTTTCTTTAGCTTGATCCCATAAAAGAACCAAATATCCTTCACTAAACCTCCTTGGACAGACAGACTTATCATACTAGACCTTCGCGACGTTTATTCACCTCTAGAGCCACTAAAGCATCTCGACATTGCTCATCAAGCTGCTCTAAGTGCACCAAACGTTCTTCCAATGCGAAAGTGACTGGTAAAAGCTCTATAACTAGTTTCAATGAATGGATTTCACATTCAACTGGCAAGACAGACTCCACTCCATGTACGAGCTGATATGGAGAAAAACTAGTGGTAGTCTTAACCACGGTCCTATATGCCCACAAAGCAAGATATAACATGATATGCCAATTTGTTTTGCTTTGTGCGATGGTTCGTTGGAGAATGGACTTAAGTGATTTGTTCACTGCTTCAACCTATCCATTCACCTGAAGGTAATAAGAAGAGGATTTTTCTTGCTTACACCCTAGCTTTGAGGCAAACTCTTCCATCATTCAATTATGAAAGTGCCTACCATGGTCAATGAAAATCTCTTTCGAAATACCGAACCGAGTAATAATTTGGTTGAATACGAAATGCGCGGCTGTCTCATCGTCGGATTTAATCGTGGGCATAGCCTCAGCCCATTTCGTGAAATAATCAACGACCACTATAATATGACGATGACCCCCAGTTGAAGCTGGGTTGCAATCCATGAAGTCAAGCCCCCACTTGGTGAAGGGACTGGCGGTGATAATCAGATGTAACGAGGCAGGATGCGAGTGCATATTGCGTGCAAACACCTGGCAAGGGTGACACTTCTTGACCATTTTAAAACAATCTTTAAAGATCGATAGCCAAAAATATCCTGCTCTCAATATTTTTTGGGCTGTAGAAAGCCTAGATAAATGATCACCACACACCCCTCCGTGGCAATCATTCAACAAAATCTCAGCCTCCTCATGGGTTAAACAACAACGTAAAATAGAATCTACCCCATGGTGGTACAAAGTGTTATCCACTATAAGGTAGTTCTTAGATACGTGACATAATCATCGTCGCTCATCCCGTGAAAGGTGAATAGGGACCTTCAATGTTTGTAAATATACGATAATATCCCCATACCATGGATCCAAAGTTAAGATAAGGAAGATATGCTCATCGATAAATGTATCCTCATAAAATTCCTCCTCCTCCTCACTTGGGAATTCAGAAATGAGCTCCGCAAAAATTAACGATTTCTTCGATTTCGCCAAAACAAATTCGAGATCGAATTCTTGCAAAATAACAATCCATTTATTATACTTTCCCCCGATCATCCTTCTAGTGAGGACGAACTAAAATGGATTGACATGAGCTAGCACCAAGTTCTGGCGAAGGAGAATGTAGTGTCTCAATCTTTGAACTGCATGAACAGTAGATAAGAAAAGTTTCTCCACATGGGAATTACAGATTTCTGCATCTATAAGGTTTCGGCTCAAATAATATATGACATGCTCATGGAGCTCCTCATCCTCCTGAACCAAAACCATACCAATCATCTCCATGGATGCAGCCACATAAATAAAAAAGTCATGGCTATAGTTGGGTGGACTAAGCACGGGGGCCGATGCTAAGGCTCGCTTAAGAGCATCAAAGGACTCCTGGGCTCGCTCATCCTAGCAAAAGGTAGTGTCCTTCTTCAAAAGACACATAAAGCCCTTAGTAAAATGGGCAAATTTAACCATGCATCTTCGTAAGAAGTTTTCCATGCCTTGCAAACATCGAAAATGTCTAATATTTATCGAGGGAGACAATTGAAGTATTGTCTCAACCTTTAAGGGATTAACTCTTATAGCCTCTTTAGAAACAATGAATCCTAGAAAATGGCCTGAATTCAAGCAAAAGATTCACTTATGAGGATTTAACCTAACCTGGTAGTGGTGGAACCTTTCGAACACTAATCTCAAATGGTAGGAATGATGTGCTCTCAGCCAAGAATGAGCAGCAAGGTCATCTAAAAAGACTTCAATAATCGATTTGAGATCGTGAAAAATCGAGGTCATATCCCACTGAAATGTGGCTCCGACATTTTTAAGATCTAAAGGCATCTTCCGATATGCAAACGTACCCCAAGGACAAATAAATGCAGTTTTGTGTTGATCCTCGGGTTTAATTTGAATCTGATTATATCTGGAAAAGTCGTCCATGAAGGAAAATACCCTACTTTCTGCACACTCATCCAAAATCTGATCAATAAATGGTGTGGGAAAATTATCCTTAGGACATGCATGATTTAAATCGCGGAAATCAGTACATATACAAATCGTTCCCTGCTTCTTATCAACCAGAACGGGGTTTGAAACCCACTCCGTTAAGGGAACGGGATAGATAAAGCTGTCTTTCAACAACTTTTCTATCTCAACCTTAATTGCGGGTGCTTTTCTAGGATTCACCACACACAAACGTTGTCGAACATGATTCACATTCGAATAGGTCTTAATTTCATCTTCGACAATATGAGGGTCAATACCTAGCATTTCCTCGTATGACCAAGCAAAGATATCATGAAACTCTTTGAACAGCTCGATATACTCTAGAATCTTAGCATGGGAAAATTCTGCCCCAATATAGACATTCTTAATCTTGCCAGGATCACGAGAGATACTAATAGGAATCGTAGGTGATATATTCGCCATGTTTCCATTAGCCATTTGACCAGGAGAGCTTAATGAAACCATGAGACTACCAATATTCTCGCTAAGAATCTCCCTAAAGTCCTCATGCTCCAAATGGTCAAGCTCGGGAAGAAAATAAGATCTATGATGTAACTCTTCCCAAGGTGGCTCAAGTCTAAACATGGCCTCAATAATAGCTTCATCTGATGGAAAAACACTATCAAGGCAGTCATGTACATGAGAGGACTCAGCTGCCCATGCAGGAAGCACATACGGGTCCTCCTCTTCCGTCCGCGAAGAGGATGGACTAGGCCCTGCAACACAATCAATATTTGCTTGATATGCAATCATTGCTGCAGGAAACGACACGTCCATTTCGATAGGTCCGTTCGAAAGACTCAGTAGAGGAAGAATCCAAGGATCTTCCATATGGGAAGTGCAAAAAGACACCGAATTCAATGAAGATGAAGCCCCATCGAAACTAGATCCAATCATAAGGACGGGTGTAGGACAACTAGATGTCCCCATAAGGGATGGATACATACCTACACCCACACTCCTAGTTGCTAGCTAAGAGTGGTCGATAATCGGGATCAAAGCTCCCGACAATGCACTAACACTCGGATTTTTGAATGATGTTTGATCAATCGTAACAATATTCCCATTAAATGGAAAGCATACAACTTAAAATAGAGAAGAGGTTGTGGCTTGCATACTATACATCCAATTCCGACCCAGTAAAATATTGTAATCAAGGGGCCCATCAACCACCTCGACCTCAATCGCGACGGTCTTCCCTCCCAAACGGACCTTAAGAGAAGGGAGTATTCTATGTGGTCGAAACGATGTACCATCAAAGGCAGTCAACATGGTAGTGGATTTAGACAACTCGGGAGAACCCAAACCCTTCCAACACGACAAAGACATCACGGAAGTAGCAACGCCTTCATCAATCATAGTGTGTTTGACGGTCATGTTAAGAAATTCCACATGAATCAAGAGAGACACGTAGTAAGGCAAGCAAGGCTGTAGTTACATGGTTTCAAATTTGATGACGGAAGAAGAGTTATCATCATTCACTCCAAGAGCAGAAAGCAAAGCTTTCCTTTGCGACAAACAACTCTGAATAACTTCAAGCGTAGACATCACACAAGGAGTTTGGCCGAAATCCTCGACAACAGAATAGTTCTAGGTGGCCCAGGCATTAGGATTGTGCCCCAAATGCTTTAAGACTCCCTTAGGAATGCAAGGTGCACTCTCAGGTTTATCCATAGGATTTTCAATATGCAAAAGACTCTCGGTAGGAGGAGGTTCTTTCCCAAGGTCTGGTTGTGATGAACCATAGTCTTTCGCACGAGTCACAACCTTAGTAGCATGTACCATGTTGATGCTCCGATGACCAGTACTGGTTTCTGGTGGATTTTGATCTCCACCCGATGCAGAATGAGAATCATGGGTCCTCGAGTTCATATTTTGATTATGGGGTAAAGGAAGGGTCAACACAGCTGGGCCTTGTGCTATGAACCTCGAGGCATCTTCCATACGAGGGCATAAGTGAGTGAGGTGGTCATCTTTACACAATTTGCAAGGAAAATTAAACTTACGTTTAGACTGCTTATCCCCCCCAGCATTACGGTCATTCTTGTCATTAAAATTGGCATTTTCATTCTTGTTCCCACCCTTACTATTGTTTTTAACCTTTTTCTTATTTCTTCTGAGCTACTAGTTGCCCTTTTGGTCCGACGATTGCACAGAAAGTACACTCGCCATTTGGGTGGGTGGAGATGAAGCTGTAGCTTGTCCCGACACGGATTGGTTAATAGATAATTGACTCACTTGTTTTGTAATCGAGTCAGCAAGTTTGACACTTGTACATCCCACAATTCCATCGGCATGTGGTACAGGCTTGAGACTCCCATACACAACAAGCGGAGGTTCGTAACCAATTATTGTGGCCCTTAGCTTCAACGCATATAGTGATTGTGCTGTCCGACCCCAACCTGGTTGGGACACCTACAGAATAACCCACTAGTACAAGTGATCAATTTTTCCACGGCCAAAACGTGGCAATTTCCATGGAGAAGCGTGGAAATTGCCACGTCTATGTATTTTTTTCTCGTGGAAACAATTTCGTCGCAATAGCGATGACCCATTAATTGCGTGGTAAGAGCGACGATGTTCTATTTTGCTATGTGTATATTTCCATGGGTAGGCCGTCTCTATAGCGACGGGAAGACGTCGCAATTGCGATGGAAAGACGTCGCAATTGCAACGGCCCTTCCCAAAATGAAAAAAACAAACCCCAATACCTGTGACGGTCAGACGTCGCTATATCGATGGAAAGACGTCGCAAATTTCCATGGCAAGCCGTCGCTATAGCGACGCCCTCTGTAATTTAAAAAAAATATATATATGGGCATTTTAGGCACCAAAAGTAGTTTTCTGACAGAACATTTTTCTTATAAAGATTACTTTGGTGGGTAGCTTCCAGGAGTGAACATGTACCAAAATAAGAACAATAGAAGAGAGATTAATTATGTTCACTTCTTGACCTAGTTTGAGACTCACTAAATCAACCAACAATCACGACTTCTTCTGTCCTTGTTATCATACCTACCTAGCACAGAATGGGATGGTATTGAAGCTTCCAAAGCATCATGAGATATTGTAGTAGAGATTTGTATTTTCCATCCAGATCTGCTAATAAAAATGTTAAAAGGGAAAAATTTGTGACAACAAAGTGTCATTTCCCACACAACATTTAGGCATATTTACACTTAGTTACCTTATTTTCATTTCAAAAAATCTGTAGCTCAAACACATTGTAGGCTATAGCATATTTGCTCAATAGCTTGCGTAGATTGTACCTCATGGAAAGCACCCCACCACCATCCAAAAAAACTGCTAACAAATCTGCAAGAAAATCATAAGCATTTAACAAACCTAACAAGCATTAAAAAGTGTGAATTGCATTTTTCAATATACCGAAGTGCACTTTTTCAACATGCTCACCCATCTCTGAGTGGAGCACTAAAATGTAGTGACTTGTCTCGCAGCTGAAATCCTTTCTTAACATGCTTCCATTTTCCTGTAAGACATGCGATTTTGTACAAATAAGTCTCACAACTAAAATTGCAAGTTACGGTGGTACATTCAGTGCCAAAAAACTAAAGGAAATCTATATAATTTCAGCACAAATACTGAGATGCTCAAAGAGACAGAACTTGTTGCTCAAATCCAACCTTCAAGTTTCAAATCACTTGATACTTGGGCTTTCCCTGAGGACTTAGGCCCTCCAATATCCAAACTAGATCCTTTTAAGAGAAATTGCCTGGAGAAAAGGAATCTATTGGTCCTTCTTCGGCCTTGCCTCAAGTCCAGTGGTTCCTTCTTCACTGGCACTATTCAGTGAAAATGAAAGTTCAGATAAAATATAAATTAAAAAAGAATCAACTAATATCTATAATAGAAATACACTGCAGCAGAAAATAAGCATACACTCTAGTTTGGCATGTTCCTTTCATTATTCAAATTGCAAGATGTAAGTGAATCAATGCCCATCTAAAATCTAGAGGCAAACAGACATGCACTTGCAAAACAGAATTGAACTTGAGAAAATTAGACTTAACTTGCACAAAGTACTATTAATTTCAAACTTAATGACAAAGACAATTCAATTTGTATTCCTGTTAGACAATGCAACTCAAACAAAATACCCAAACAAAAATGTCACCCCATAAGTAATTAGGGTATAAACTATTATACCTAATAGCACTCATTTGCAAAGGCTGCAAGGGTTTCTAGTGTGTTGAAGGTGAAGGTAGATGCATGTTCAAGGGTGATTTCAATATCCATTATTGAGCAAACAATGGCATGCATAATGAGGCAAGGAAGCTTCATTTATAGTGAGCAGGGCCATACAGTACAGCAGCAGCATGAGTCTGGGCTACTATATATTCAGCATGAGTCATTTTAGGAGATGAACATTTGGCTGGGTAGAAACATGAATCTGGGCTACTATATATTCACTAGTTGGACTTCTACCTGAGTTCTGGGCACACACATCCATTGAAGAGGAAGCTGGAATCTTCATTCTATCCCTAACTAAGTATAACATGGTTTGACCTTAACAACACATAGTTAACCAATTCATTAACCTAAAAACTTCAACACTTGAGATAATGAAATCCTCATACCTTCAAGGGATAGGGATTCACGGATTGTAGTTTGATCTATGAAATCCTCATACAAAAGAAGATGCTTGCTTTCACTAGACAAGAAAAGTATAGGATACCTAACAGAACTTGAACAAGAAGACACACCTTGCTTCGATCCATTAGCATTGCAGTCTGTCATTGTGCTATGGGTTTCCTTGCTTTGAGTTCGCTAGGTGTTTTTAACCCCTCATCTTGTGCACTTGACCCTATGCTATCACTGATAGAAAACATGGTATTTTTCTATGTAGCAGTGGCATCTTGAGCCTACGTTATGATAGTACACCTCTATTTTTCCGTCGGCCCATTATGTCACATACTTGGAAGAGGTTGTTGATTGGGTTTAACATGTTCTTTTAACAGACTTAAGACAGTTTTGGCACACTCTCCAAGGGTATTCTTGAACATTTCATAAGGCAGCCTTGTGGATTGTATTGACACACTTTCATAGGTTCTTTTGGGGATATTTTTGGTTGCATATTCACCTAGTATATTGTAGATGATGAAGAGTGTTGTTGCAGGACTATTTAAAGGATTTTGTAAGACTATTGTAAGGGTTCCCTGGCATATTTTGAAGGACTGTGTGAAGGATTCATTACAGACTTTGGAGAGTGTTTATGACTAATTTAGACAAATTTAAAGTAAGTCTTCCAAGGCACTAAAAGACATATTTTGATTGTTTGTATGAGTATATTTGTGTTAACCATAGGGGGAATCCCTAGGTGACTTTAGGGGTCAATTAACAAACAAAACAAGGATCGTTAACACTTAGATCAAAATAAAACTCTGCTGTCCTGAATAATGTCGCTAATAAATATGAAAAACAGCAAGCAGAAAATGATCTCATAACTGGAAAATGCACTCAAGCTCTCAAGCTCTCTATTCAATTGTTTGGGTGAATCCTTCAGCTTTTTGAGTTTGCTGACAAGTACCGAGGAAATTATGACAGCAACATCACTGTTGTAAGAAAGTATTATGGGTCTCTTAGTGGATATAATGTAAGTGTTTCTGTTGCAAGAAAGTAACGTGGTACAATTACATGAAAAAATAGGCATTTGACTTGGGTTTATGATGTTTTGGTTTGGGTGGGTGTAGGATGAACTGCTATGGGCAGCAACATGGCTTCATGAAGCAACAGGAGATCAGTACTATTTGAACTATGTGATAGACAATGCAGAGTCACTAGGTGAAACAACGTGGGCTGTGAAAGAATTCAACTGGGGTGTTAAATATGCAGGGATTCAAGTGCTTACATCCAAGGTCACAGTTTGAAATGATAAATTAACCTATTTTTTAATGGTTGTGATATTAAAATAATTAATCATGATTTTAAATCTCAATCTGTCCAGTGAACCTAAGCTGGTTAGTTGTAATCATCCATGCCATCAACTTGCATACAATGCATATCTCAATTCCAAATGATAAATAGGTAGTTTGGACTGCTTATCCACTCAATTATTTGAGAAAGAATTTTTTCTTACAATTCACATTATATCTGGTTTGTAATCAGTTACTCATGCAAGGTAGAGGTGCCCAAAACCAGGCAGTCATGGAACAATACCAAGAAAAAGCTGAGTATTTCATGTGTGCATGCCTACAAAAGAATGGATACAATGTACAATGAACACCAGGTTGGACTTCATCAATTTGCCTTCAAGAATACATAGCACATGCATGCCTTTATCTTGATAGCTAAGCCGCAACGTGAACTAATGGAGTGCTTCTGTGTATTCAGGCGGGCTATTGTATTAGCAGAAATGGAACAACATCCATGTTGTGACAAGTGCCTCATTCCTTCTCACTGTCTACTCTAATTATTTGTCTTCTGCTGGCAAAAAACTACAATGCCCTGGTGGAGAAGTGGAGCCATTTGAACTGTTAGCATTGGCCAAGTCACAAGGATAATAATCATAAACCCATGATAGCCTAAATTTCATTTGGGAACAATTTTAACTGATGGGTCTTCCTGTGCACTAAGATAAATCAGAGTGCAGAAGTTAGAAAGTCTCAATTCCTAATCAGGCTTCCTTTGGCTAAACTTTGCTCTTCTAGGTCGATTACATACTAGGTGACAATCCAAGAGCCACAAGCTACATGGTGGGGTATGGGACAAACTATCCGCGTCAGGTCCATCACAGAGCTGCCTCCATTGTATCATAAAAAGAGAATTCATCATTTATCAGTTGTAGAGGAGGATATTATACATGGTTCGATGGCCAACAAAGTGACCCCAATGTTTTAGTTGGTGCTCTTGTTGGAGGACCTGACCAAAATGATAACTTTGTTGACCGAAGAGACAACTATCAGCAGACATAACCTACAACCTACAACAATAGCCCAATTGTGGGAGTTTTAGCTAGACTTCAAGGTGGAAATGCAGGTATCATTGTCTTACTGGATGCTATTAGTTTGGTTTGTGTGTTTTAGTAATGTTGATGGTGGTGTTTTAATGGTTGTTCTTCTGGCAGTTGTTGTGTCTGCTCCTGGATCAGGTTCGGGATCTTCTGCTCCAACTGCAGTTCCGAAGCCAAAGAGAAAGCCAAATCTAGAGCCAACACCAAGGCCCTCTCCTGCTCCTATACAGAGCTCTTCTCCTCCAACTTCCCCACAGAGTAAATTTCTTAATCCCAAGTTTAGGCTTCCAAAATCTAACTTTAGCAGGGATGAGCAAAGGAGAAAGACAATGCTGGTAAAAGTTCAAATTTAATGTCATATTAAAAGAAACAAATTCATCTGGGCCAAATAGGGAGTTCAATATAAG
>LPNX010157438.1:47529-73266 GCA_001517045.1 Pseudotsuga menziesii
GGCATCTCAATCTCAGAGAACAGGGGGAATAGAGAAGGATGTCAGCCCAACAGCTGTAGGAGAAATCATTTCAAACATGAAATGCTTACCTAAGTTACCTTTTGATATATATGTTCCTAGATGCAAGAGAAAAAAGGCACACTCAAGATCATCTTCTCTTCAAAGAGTTGAAGCTTTGCATGCTTCTCCTGTAGAAGAGCAAAACAATCCATCACTGCAGGACTACAACGGATTGAATAAAATGAAAAACACCCACCACAAATTCCACAAATGGGCTTCATAAATAGATAGAAATGGCAAGGGTAATCAATTAAGCCAAGGCTAATATTCTGAGGAATCAAGTATACTTAAATCACAACAACCTCCATACATGGGAAAAGTAAGCTTTCAATGAATTTTTTTCTTCAATTTCTGAGCAGCACATATACATTGGGTTTCTATGAAATAAGCTTGATAGTGAAGGCTCATGTGGCCCATGGGTTGGAACCATATAACTGTTAAGTAACAATCAACAATTGATAATCATCACAAATATTTAAATTCAATTGGGCTTGTCATTATTCCTTTTTTTCCAAGTAAGGAATCTGTTACAAAATTACTCCCCGCCCCAAGTAAACCTACAAGCAGAAGTGATCCTGATACATACTAAATATACACTACCTCTTTAAGAGATTGGTTCTGTACAGATAGAAATCTGACAAATACCTGTCAAACTATAGAGGACCTACCTTGGAGGCTACTTGTTTACCTATGGATTAGGCAATGTAACCTTGAACGAAGGAGGGTTGATGCTACCCTTTTGTCTTGACTCATCTGATAAGGTCCGGTCTCTTCTACCCAGTTTCTCTTTCTCATGGGTTGTCTTCTTCTATTTGAGGATTACAATCTTGTTGGATTCTTATTCTTCATTTCCAGCAGAAAATATATCTTCCATAGGTTAATTTCTGAACTAGGTAGACTGTTTCCTGCTTTCTGAAAACTGCCTCTGGTCATTGCGGTAGAATTTGGTTGAGACTGGTTTTTAGCACTAATTTGAGTAAATTTTTCTCATCCTTTGTTGGCTTAGCTATTATAAATAAAATTACAACTCAATTACGAACTTAATGGCAGACTTTGAAACTGAATACTCTGTTTTCAAAGTCTAGCATTTGTGTCCATTTATAATTTCCTACCTCTAGGATTACCCTATCTGGAAGTTTTTTACTCAATTCCACTTATGCAGACAGTCTGGTGTATCAAAGGAGTTCACTATCTTTTCTACATTCAGCATAGCTGATAAAGTGCCCTAGGAATTGCCAGTTGCCTTTATAACCTATGTTTTCCAAAGGTGTATGGGGTGGTTTTTAAAGTCTGACCTGCAGGAAGAGTAGTTGTGGGTGTCTTGGCTGGGTTCAACAATGGAAACCAAGGCTTCACAGAGAGGCCAGCTCTGGCCAATAACCAAGGGCCTTCATCTAGTCCTCGCTTCTCATCTTTAATATTCTAAAAGACTAAAACTAAACAGTTACAAAACCTGAAGCAGAAAATCTTGCCACAAAATTCCATGCGCAACATTACAAGAATATCCATATGATGGGAATTCATTCCACATTAATACCTTTTTCCTTCAAGATGGCCAAAAACCGTTTAGTTTGCATACCAAATCATTTTCTTTGTACTCTTCCAAGGATGCCAGAACATCTTTTGACATTAAAGTAAACTACTGGGACCTTTAATTCTACCACCAGAAAACTTCCTTTGGAGAGGTCTTTCTAGATTGGTTCTTTGAGTGGAAAGAGCCCTAGAACTACTTGGACCATGGCTTTGACAAGAAGGGAATCCACACAATTTCAAGGTAGTGGATTTAAAGGGTTAGGCTTTAGAGGAAGCCCTAACCCAAATGCGATGGCAAAATCAGCAAACGTGCCTTGTGACTACACTGAGCCTACTTGTTGGAGAATAATGCTCCAGTCAGTTATCTATTGCTATGATTTAGAATTGTGTTGTGTATGCGGACAACTTAGCTGTTGAGGAAGAGGGTTTAAAAAGGGAGTCGTCTTAAATAGTCACTGTATCAAAACCTGTAAGTTCCCCAGCCCCAACCAAAGTACTCCAAATCCAGTTTCCCCATACACAACAGTCTGTGAGAAGGGGGCATCAAGTCAAATAAAAAATGAAATGGGTTCAGATGAACTTACTGCTCTGAAATCCACCATAGAGTCTGAGCAAGAATACCAATGGAACGAGCATGGATAGCAGCACCAAACCCACAGCTGCAACTCCAAATTTCCTCCATCCCTTCTTCATAGACATAATTTCCTTACGAAAACGCTAATCACTGGGTGCTATTTTCCCTCCTTGCCTGCACCATCAGATCTGGAGGTTTAATGCCCACAAACTCATGAGTGGGTGAACAGAAATTTATCAATATGTGTGGGGAAAGGAAATTACCCACCCATTGTTGTCTGTTGGATAAGGGGCATTAAAGTGAATGACTCCCTACCCCAGTATTGTGGGTGAAAACCTATATAAACATGAGCTAAGAATAGGGTAAAGATGCACTGCACATGGACACTCAGGCTTTGACCCCTCTAAATCTGCTCCAACCCTAACCCTATTCTTGTGTGTGAAATGAAAATTCCTCTAAAACCTCGTTCATTTCCAGGGTAAAGGTGAATCGAATATGCACAAATGCAAATACTTAACGGTGAATACTTATCTAGCCTTTGTGAAAGCCCATCTGTTGGATAAAGTGCATTGAAAGTAAAGACTGAATTGAGTACGCTGAATATCGAAAATAACAAAGACTCTTCCAAACCTGCTCCAAAGCCAACCCGTTCTTATGGATGGAAACCCTCTTAACCTGGTCCAAGTCAAGCCATCGATATAAAACTGGGCAAAATTTCCACCCCATTGTTCCGTGTTGGATAAAACTTCATTGAATGTAAAAAATGTCTTGGGTGATTTGATTATGGACACTACCAAAAACCCATCCAAATCTAAGGAAAGCCGATACCATGTTAGGTAATCCATTTTCAGGTGAAGGGTTGTGGTCTAGGGATAAATAAAATAAGTGGGGCTTTTTAAGCAGTCATGTATCAGCTTTACTTTTCTCTTCAGGAGACTATAACATCTATGGTTTCTCAAAGGCTTTCTCTGCTTGGTCGTGTATTATATCAGCTGTCTCCTATATAAAAATGAGATCTATATAGAAATGAGTGTCATAAACATACTTAATGCTCCTCTGCTATTAGTACTCATGCTTCGAATTTTTAAAAGATCCTTCATACTCTAGCAAGGTATCGGACCTGAGTTCGTGCTAATTAATACGAAAATTGAATGTCAAGTAAAAAATCCAAAATATTCCTCAAGCTGCACACTACAGCTCCTGGGTATTATACCTCTATTTAAATACATTTTGTGTTAATAAAAATGAAAATTGAAACTTGGAGGTGCACATTATATGGTTTTGTGGTAATAAATGGGTAAATTCATAGTAACAAAAATTACCTGTGCATGACACTCATCCAAGTCATGAAGAATCTCAACATCATTGAGAAAAACCTGCACTCCATACCAATCAGACATATTCGGATGTAGGGGAATGCATAAGAAGTCAGCAATACCTAAACCAATAGCTACATAAGCACCAGTTTCTCCATGGAGACCCGTATCAGTGTCTATAAACACTTTCCAAATTCCAGCAGCATTCTGGAACGAACTGTATCAAGTATCCCAGTGCAAAAATGGTTAAATAAATGTCATTCTGCTCAAACAAGGATATTAAATCTAACAAGAAGACATTTTTAGAACTGAACTCACTCGAGTAGAACTGCCATGATATCTTGGCGCTGAGTATCAGAAAACACAATGGAATGCTCAAGGTCAATACCGCTAGGGCATAGGTACATGTTAGTTGGCAATCTGGAATTAACTTGGTCCAATGGGATAGCGATTTCTTCAATGTCTATGCTTTTCATGGCCTTGGCCTTCTCCAGTGGACTATTCTCAGCAACTTCCTGTGTTTAACACCAACAACCCCGTAGATAAACCCTAAATAAATCCTAAAACCCTCCACCTATGTGAAAAACAAGAATAAAACATCCAGATTGTCCATTTTTTTTAAATTGTCCAAATTAAGCTGGAAGCTAGATATTTTGTTGTCCTTTGATCGTAATTTCTGAATCCCACAGGAGTTGCCTCGATGAGTGGCAGATTTCGGGTGAGCTCTGTTTCCCTGGGGCTAGGGTCAACAGTTGGATACCCTGCCACCATCCCCGTTATTCCTGAACGCAAAATATATATGGCCCTGTTACTCTCCTCTCCTGCCCGTGAAAACCCAACTATATTCTCCTCTCCAAGACCCCTTGACCTAGCTTCGACCCAGCTTGTTGCGTTTGACTGCCAAATAAACGCGGGCTTATCCAAAAACCATGATTCCTGAACGCAAAAGATATATGGCCCTGTTACTCTCCTCTCCTGCCCATGAAAACCCAGCTATATTCTCCTCTCCAAGACCCCTCGACCCAGCTTCGACCCAGCTTGTTGCGTTTGACTGCCAAATAAACGTGGGCTTATCCAAAAAACAAACTTAATATTACCTTCTCGTGGATATAGCGACGAAATTTGGGGGTAAAAATGCATAAACGTGGAAAACTAACGTGGAAAAATCCACCCATATTACCTTCTCGTGGATATAGCGACGAAAGTCGGGGCTTCCTTAAAAAAAATTGTAAAAATGCATAATTTACCCTTGATTTTTCCACGAAAGTAAAAAAACGTGGAAAACTAACATGGAAAAATCCGCCCATATGTACTAGTGACCTCTGCGAAGTACCCCCTCGATAACCTAGGTAAGGAAACTAAGATTGCCTCAATATAATCAATGCTCAGGCGTACAGTCACAGGTGGGATTGACCATATGGGCAGGGTAGAAAATCCCGAAACTCTCGAAAAAGCCCCGAGATATGAATACAATCCTGGAAATATCTCCAGTGCTACTCAGTTATGACTAGGGGTCATCCCAATCAATAACCGCTCACACTGCCTCGTGCTTAACTCCCTTGTAAGAGGAGGATCCTGAGAAACACTAATTATACCAAGCAATTTCACACTCTCACCTGGACAGACACATACATGTTGTTGTTTAGTGGCCTTGGAGAATTTACTCACAATGAACTATTCCAAGACCCTAAAACCTAATGTTGTTGGTGCACCCTATAAAAGAAAAGAGTGTAATTCATTTTATTATGCGTTGATTTTAATTGGCTTATTACTCAAAAGGGTAAATGATCATGCAACTAATGGTGTTATGACGTAACAAGAAGTAAAATGCACACCTAACAATCAATGCAAATGCACTGTGTCAAATGAAAAATGGGGTATGCTACTACGTGAAATGCAAAATTTTCCTTCAAATGAAAAATGCAATCATTCCTATATGAAAATATGACTAGTACTTTTCCAAGCAAACCTAGTGCAAATACCATGTAAAATGCAAAATGCAAAAATGCATCATGATGCAGAAAGCAAATATTTTTGTATTTTTTGAATTAAAATGAGATAATGAAGCAAAATAATGACTCTACCACCCCCAAACTTTGCAAGCACTATCAGACAAATCCTAAGCAAAGCACCAAGGTAAAAGAGACCTAATGCACTAATCCCAAAACAAAAAAATAGAAAATGCAATGACAAGAACATTTAAAAAAATTATAACTAAAAGACATCTCTGGTCAGAAACAGAGGTGTATACAAACTCTAGAAGCATCCAAGGAGACTCAGCAATAATCAAAACTCACCCAGCAACACTTAATATTCCCCTAAAAATCAAAACTCGGGGCATACATGACTGTGTGCAGAAAACCCGCGTATATACGCGGATATCCCAGTAAAAACCGCGTTGAAACATGACTGTGAAAAAAAAACTCACGTATAGGAAGAAAAAGAGATAAAAAGAAGGTAAAATAGACAAGATGAGATAAAATTTTCTCCTATCAGACACTACTAGAAAAACATGCCCCTATACCCGACTCAGAAACAGAGAAATCAGAGCAATTCAAGAACATTGAATGCCGATAAAAACCCTCAAAGGAAATGACTAGGAACTCCCCAGTATGGTCGCCGATTCTGTTATGGAGAAAACTTTTTATGGCTTGGGCTACCACAACAGATAGAGTAACCGCAGAAATCAATCCTTTTCGATATGCAAGAGAAACCAAACATCTAACACTAAAGGATATCGATACATACCTTATTCCGGATGGTTGATGTAGATACCCATTGAGCTTTTCCACTCTCTCTTGTATAAGTAATTTGCTCCCTCAACATTCAACAAACAAGACAAGCATGCTATATATAATTGTGTTATACCTACTCTAGCATATATAATCAATAACATATAAGCATTTAAAAACATCCATGGATTCAATACTAATTTAAATACACATTATTGGACAGGAAAAGATATTTCTATTAATATAAAACATAGATTACAATAGTGACAACCTCTATCGGCACGTCTGCGAATTAGAGAAACTTAGTCCTCCACCTGGGCCTCCACCACTTCAATCCTCCATCTCTTGATAGAAAGCTCACAAGCAAAGGCAAGCTTGGGAAGAACACAAAGTGCTCCAAGGGACAAAGGGATGCAGACTCAAGTATAAGCTTCGGCAACAATGGACTATAGTTTTCTTGCTCTTCAATTCGTCTCCCTTCAATGTATCCAAAGGGTTCCTTATATAGTGCTTAAATGGGGTAATGGAAGGTCAAATCTGAGCAATCTCAAGGCATGTAGAAGGCCAAGAGATAAGTGACTCGAATACACATCAAGGAAAACTCCAAAACTATTTGGCTTTTTGCACACATCCCGATGTATGCGGGTTTGGGGGTCCAATCTGCATATATACACGAGAACAGGTTTAAAAGTTGCATATAGAAAATAAGACATGTTTTTAGGGATGATATTGGAAACATCAAAGGTACAAAAATGGTCCATGGGGTCTAAAGAGTCTACAAAGGGACAAGGAAGGCCATATAGGTGTGATCCACCATGTGTGGTAAAACCAGCTGTAACAATGGTGGCCAAGGCAAGTTTCTCCACATGAGAATAACAGATTTCCCCATCAATAAGGTTTTGGCTCAAATAATATATGACATGCTCGTGGAGATCCTCATCTTCCTGAACCAAAACCATATCAATCGTCTCCATGGATGCGGCCACATAAATAGAAAAATCATGGCTATAATCAGGTGGACTAAGAATGGGGGCCGATGCTAAGGATTTCTTAAGAGCATCAAAAGACTCCTGGGCTCGCTCATGCCAACAAAAAGTAGTGTCCTTCTTTAAAAGACGCATAAAGCCTTTAGTCAAATTGAAAAAATTAACCACAAATCTCTGCAAGAAATTTTCCATGCCTTGCAAACACTGAAGATGTCTAATATTACACAGGGGAGAGAATTGAAGTATTGCCTCAACCCTTAAGGGATCGACTCTTATGCCCTCCTTGGATATAATGAACCCTAGCAAGCGACCAACAGTTACGCTAAATATGCACTTATGAGGATTTAATCTAACCTAGTAATGGCAGCATCTCTCGAATACTAATCTCAAATGGTATGGATGACCCACTCTCAGACGAGAATGAGAAGCAAGATCATCCAAATACACTTCGATAATAGTTTTGAGATCATGAAAAATTAAGGTCATAGCCCGCTGAAATGTGGCTCCAGCATTTTTACGACTGAAAGGCATATTTCGATATGCAAACGTACCCCAAGGAAAAATAAATGCAGTTTTATGTTGATCCTCGGGTTTGATCCGAATCTGATTATATTTGAAAAAACCATCCATGAAGGAGAATACCTCGCGTCCTACACACTCATCCAAAATCTGATCAATAAATGGTGTGGGAAAATTATCCTTAGGACAAGAACGATTTAAATCACGGAAATCAGTGCATATATGGATCGCTCCCTACTTCTTATCAACCGGAATGGGATTTGAAACCCACTCCATCAAGGGAACGGGATAGATAAAACAGACTTTTAACAAATTTTCTATCTCAGCCTTAATAGTGGGTGGTTTTCTAGGATTCACCACACATAAACGTCATCGAACGGGTTTAGCATTCGAATAGGTCTTAATTTCATGTTCAACAATACGAGGGTTGATACCTAGAATTTCCTCATATGACCAAGAAAATATGTCACGAAACTCTTTAAATATCTCGATATACTCCTTGATTTCATCAGGGGAACAATCGTCCCCAATGTAGACGTTCTCAACTTTGCCAGGATCGTGAGAAATATTGATAGGAATAGTAGGTGATAAATTCACCGTGTTCCCATCAGCCATCTGACTAGGAGATCTCAATGGAACCACGGGACTTCCAATCTTCTTGCTAAGAATATCCCTAAAGTCCTCACACTCCATACGGTTAAGCTCGAGAAGAAAATATGATCTATGATGCAACTCTTCCCAAGGTGGCTCAACCCCAGACATGGCCTCAATAATGGCTTCATATGATAAAAAAACATCACCAAGACAATCATGCGTGTGAGAGGACTCAACTTCCCATGCAGGAAGCACATATGGGTCCTCCTCCTCTGTCCACGAAGAGGGAGGACTAGGTTCTGCAGCACAATCAAGATTCGCTTGATATTCTATCATTGTTGTAGGGAACGACACATCTATTTCGACAGGTCCATTCGAACAACTCAGTGAAGAAAGAATCCAAGGATATTCCATATGAGTCGTGCGAAAAGACATCGAATTCAATGAAGATGAAGCCCCACCGAAACTAGATCCGATCATAATATTGGGCCCAGGACAGCTAAAGGTCCCCATACGAGATGGATACATACCCACACCCACACTCCTAGTTCCTGGCTAAGAATGATCGATAATCGCGATAGACGCTCTTGATGATGCACTAAAACTCAGATTACAGAATGATTTCTAATCAATAGTAACAATCTTCCCATTAAATGGAAAGCATACTACTCGAAAGAGAGAAGAGGCCACGACTTTCATACGATACATCCAATTCCGGCCCAGTGACAGATTGTAGTCAACGGGGGCATCAACCACCTTGACCTCGATCGTGACGGTCTTCGATGCAATTTCAGGTTTATCCATGGGGTTTTCGATATGCAAAGGGCTCTCAGGTGGAGTGGGTTCTTTTCCAAGGTCTGGTTGTGACAAACCATAATCTTTCACACAAGTCACAACCTTAGTAGCACGTACCATGTTGATGCAACCATGACCAGTATTGGCTTCTGACGGATTTTGATCTCCACCTGATGCACAATGAGGATCATTGGTCCTCGAGTTCATATTTTGATTATGGGGTAAAGGATTAGTTAGCACAACTGGGCCCTGTGCTATGAATCTCGAGGAATCTTCCATATGATGGCACAAGTGAGTGAGCTAGTCCTCCTTACATAATTTACAAGGAAACTTAACCTTACATTTAGACTGCTTGTCCCCCCAGCATTGCGGGCATTCTTGTCATTAAAATTAGCATTTTTGTTCTTGTTCCCACCCTTACGATTATTTTTACCCTTTTTCTTATTCCTTTCGGGCTGCTGGTTTCCCTTTTGGTTCGACGATTGCACGAAAGGTACACTTGCTGTTTGGGTGCGTTGAGACGAAGCTGTGGCTTGTCCCAAAGCGGATTGATTAATAGACAATTGGCTCACTTGTTTTACAACCGACTCTGCAGCTTTGGCACTTGTACAACCCACAATGCCATCAGCATGTGGTCCAGGCTTGATCTTGGGATCGAAACTAGAACGCGGGGTGTTAGGTATGATCTCATACAAAAGTCTAGATTGAGTAGATCAAATCCAACTCTTGTGCCCTAAAGATTGCTTGTTCCTCATTTTGGACTCCGGATGTAGAAAAATCCTTCATGATGTAAGGTGACAACGACTTGAGGAACCACTCAAGGAGAAATTCTGGTGGTATAAAGGATTTAATCAATCTCTTTCATCTACACCACTCTTGAATGTGATCCGAGATATGTGTGGCTTTGTCTTGTCGAAATGTCGACAAGAGTTCTGTACCAATGTCGTAATGCAAGGGTAGCTTAAATTGATTGAGGAAAGTCATGGAAAGGTCATCGAACAAAATGAATGCCCCCATAGGTAACTCTATATACCATTTCGTTGCAGGCCCGATGAGGGTGCGTTGAAATATCCTTAAATCGGATGAGTCATCATGTAAGGAATTGGAAGAGCACCGAAGGTGAAAAGTAGTGACATGTTCACTAGGATCTTCTCTTGCTTTACCCTTGAACTTGGGAATGTCCGAGGGAAGCTTGTTAGGGACAGCCGACCAAGCCGGGTCATGAGATACCGGATCATTCATAAGTCTCGATAAATCAGGTAAGTTCAACGTTGTGAGGAAAGAGAGCCTAGGTTGAGCTGGTCTATGTTACGCTCCCTGAAATTTCTGGTTCATATAAGGCTGATTACTGTAAATACCATGGCCTTGGCCATAATATCATCCTCCCATTTGACCCGTGTAGGGCTGCATGGAAGCATTATGACGTGGTGTTCCTCGACTATGTGGTGCTACAAATCCATAATTAGAAGAGTAAGCAGGTTGTTGATACCCATACCCATAGGGTTGATAGTTTTGTCCATACCGCATTCCATAAGACTATCCATGAGAAGCTCCATAAGGTGTCCCATGGGATGTCCCATGAGAAGCTCCATAGTTAGGAATATGGGGAACTCCTTGCGATGGACCGTGAGACGATCTAGAAATAGGAATATGAACTCCCAAGACAACGAGAGGTAATTGACTTTGAGATATTATCGTGAGAGTAGTCACAGTACAAACATGGCTAGTATTGATATTCCAGCCCGAAGGACCACGTGAATGAGGGGGAGGAAGGGTTGTCAAAAATGCATTCGAAGGAGTAGGGTTTGAGAACGAAGGGACATGTGAAGGGATGTAAGTGGTGTTCCCTATGGTCATGCGTCTCGGTTCTGGTATCTGCATATGACTACTAACACTAGGTCCACGATGGACATGTGAGGTAGCTTCCATCACCAGGATGGAAGGTACAATGTGAATAGTACTCCCAAATATCTCCACATGGAAAGGAATAGGAGTGCCCCCAGGCCCTCAGGCATAGTGCTAGGTTCAATATCTAACTTGGCATGATGTGCTGGATCGTGTGCAGGGATATCAGGCATGCCATAATGAATATAACTAGTGATTGTGGGTTCATGATGAGTCTCGTCACCTAGTAACCAATACTAACGACCTGTGAATGAGAGACCATAACCAAAATATGAAGGTATTTCTGGTGAAGGATCATATATAGGAGTAGAATCTACATCCCCAACCTTGTGAGGTGGAGAAGACATCTTAAGAATCTCATCCTCGTGATCTCCCATCATGTGTGAATCAATGTGAGAAGTATTCCACCCGGACTGTCTATTTCTCTCTCCCAAAGGAGGAGGAGACGTGCAAGGCAGAAGTCCTACTAAACGAGGAGAACGGTGAAGTGCTGCACTCGAATCCACATTGACTCAAAAAACGAGAAAGACTCTATCTAATTACGCAAATCCTAGGAAAACTAGCATGCATAGAGCATACACCTATAATAAAATGTCAAGCCAAATCACAAGCAAACAAGGGTAGGATATGTGAGCTCCCGAATGAAGCAGGTATGTCTCGCCAAGGAGAGGCTTGAGACTCCCATACACAAGAAGTAAAGGTTTGTAACCAATTATAGTGGCCCTCAGCTTCAACGCATATAGCGATTGTGCTGTCCAACCCCTACCTGGCTAGGACACCTGTAGAATAACCTCTACGAAGTACCTCCTCGATAACCTCGGTAAGGCAACTAAGTTCACCTCAATATAATCAATGCTCAGGCGGACAGTCGCAGGAGGGATTGACCATATGGGCAGGGTAGCAAAGCCCAAAACTCTCGAAAGAGCCCCTAGATACGAATACAATCCTGGAAATATCTCCGGTGCTACTCAGTTATGACTAGGGGTCATCCCAATCAATAACCGCTCACACTGCCTCGTGCTTAAATCCCTTGTAAGAGGAGGATCCTAAGAAACAATAATTATAGAAAGGAATTTCACACTCTCACCTAGACAGACACATAAATGTTTCGTTTAGTGGTCTTGGAGAATTTACTCACAATGAACTATTCCAAGACCCTAAAACCTAATCTTGTAGGTGCACCCTATAAAAGAAAAGAGTGTAATTCATTTAATTATGCGTTGATTTTAATTGGCTTATTACTCAACAAGGCAAACGGTCATGCAACTAATGATGTTATGATGCAACAAGAAGTAAAATGCACACCTAACAATCAATGCAAATGCACTGTGTCGAATGAAAAACGGGGTATGCTACTACGTGAAGTGCAAAATTTTCCTTCAAATGAATGTGCAATCATTTCTATATGAAGATCTAACTAATACTTCCCAAGCAAACCTAATGCAAGTACCATGCAAAATGTAAAATGAAACAATGCATAATGATGCAAAAAACAAATGTTTTTGTATTTTTTGAATTAAAATGAGACAATAAAGTAAAAGTATGACTCTACAACCCCCAGGCTCTGCAAGCACTATCAGACAGTACCCAAGCAAAGCACTAAGGTAAAAGAGACCTAATGCACTAATCCCAAAACAAAAAATAGAAAATGCAATGACAAGAACATTCTCAAAAAATTCAAACTAAAAAGCATCTCTGGTCAGAAACAGAGGTGTGTACAGACTCCAGAAGCATCCAAGAAGACTCAACAATTATCCAAACTCACCCAGCAACACTTAATCTTCCCCAAAAAGGAAAAACTCAGGGCATATGCGACTGTGTGCAGAAAACCCGCGTATATATGTGGATATCCCAGTAAAAACCGCATGTACATGCAACTGTGAAGACAAAACTCACGTACAGGAAGAAAAGAGATAAAAAAGAAGGTAAACAGAGAAGCTAAGACAAAATTTTCTCCTATCAAACACTACTAGGAAAACATGCCCCCAAACCCAACTCAAAAAGAGAGAAATCAGTGCAATTCAAGAACATTGAATGCCGATAAAACCCCCAAAGGAAATGACTAGGAACTCCCCAGTATGGTCGCCAATTCTGTTACGAAGAAAACTTCCTATGGCTTGGGGTACCACAACAGACAGAGTAACCGCACAAATCAATCATTTCCCATATGCAAGAGAAACACAACATCTAACACTAAGGGATCTCGAAACATACCTTATTCCGGATGGTTGATGTAGATCCCTGTTGAGCTTTTCCACTCGCTTGTATTAGCAATTTGCTCTCTCAACATTCAGCAAACAAGAAAAGCATGCTATATAATGGTGTTAGACCTACTCTAGCATATATAATCAATAACATATAAGCATTTAAAAGCATCCATGGATTCAATATTCATTTAAATACACATTATTGGACAGGAAAAGATATTTATATTAATATAAATCAGAGATTACAATAGTGACAACCTCTGTCGACACATCTACAAACCGAAGAAACGGAGTCTTCCACCTGGGCCTCCACCACTTCAATCCTCCATCTCTTGAGAGCAAGCTCACAAGCAAAGGCAAGCTTGGGAAGAGCACAAAGTGCTCCAAGGGTGAAAGGGATGTAGACTCAAGTATAAGCTCTAGCAACAATGGACTATAGTTTTCTTGCTCTTCAATTCCTCCTCTTTCAATGTATCCAAAGGGTTCCTTATATAGTGCTTCAATGGGGTAATGGAAGGTCAAATCCGAGCGATCTCAAGGCATTTGTAAGGCCAAGAGATAAGTGACTCAGATCCACATCAAGGAAAACTCCAAAACTATTTGGCCTTTTGCACACATCCCTATGTATTCGGGTTTGATGGTCATATCCATGTATATACACGAGAATAGGTTTAAAAGTTGCGTATGGAAAATAATGCATGTTTTTAGGGATGATCTTGGAAACATCAAAGGCACAAAAATGGTCCACGGGTCTAAAGAGTTCACAGAGGGACAGAGAAGGCCATAAAGGTGTGATCCACCATGCGTGGTAAAATCAGTTGTAACACTAACCGTCGGCTATAAGCCATATTGGTTTTAAATTTAAACTATTGTTTCTTGGGCTGGTTACAAACCCTAATTTAGTGTTTTAAAGTGCTTAACTAAGGTAAGCCCTAGCTACCAAAGAATTTGTTAACTTATTTAAACATTAGCAACTCTGTTAAGCCTCTTGTTTAAATTCTGTATAAAATTATAAGAACATTAAATAAATGCTAAACATTTACCAATGGAGCACTATACATAACACTACTTAAACTATATTTATATAATAAAATAAATTTTCTAAGTAAAAGAGGATATAGCATGTGATTCCTAGAATGGAAAAACTTTTGCAACACTAGAATTCATTCTAACTTATAAATTATAGAGGATAAACTGTCCTACCCTATTTTCAAAAAACAATAACCATTCATCTATAAAATCCTCCAGAATAATCAGAATATTGAATTAAAGATCAATAACTAGAACAATATAGAACCTGTTAACTTCAAAAGGGGACAAACATTGAAAGAAGACTGTTCCTCCCAAGCGTCTCCTGAAAGCAACCAAGATTAATTGCATTAGGAGCCCCGAGCCTGCTCATTGAACCACCAGGATGAAGATATTATGTAGAATCCTATTCATTACTCTCTGTAACTTAACAGTCACACTTACAATAAAAAAATCTTAGCAATTCACTCTAGTTTTCTCCTCATCGAATTTCCTCTTGTGTGCCTAACTTTTTAGTTCGTAACAAATCCACAAGTTTTAATCTCTAGAATGTAGTGAGCCTCCTTCTCATTCAATGGTATATATAAGCTTTCCTAGGTTTTTAGGTCAGTTTTGCAATTAAATGAGCCACTTGCTCAATTCCTCCTTGCTTAGAAACACGACCACAATTATAGGGAAGTTGCCTCCTGCAACAGCTAGAAAGTGAATGTTGCTGCTGCCATTTGTCATCTTTGTCTTCTACACTAGATCATTCCTCCTAGTGGGTCAGTGAACAAACTTCAACAGTCTTCTTTGGATAGGTGTCTCTTCTTTTAATCATTTAATAATAAAATATTCAATTACAGTCATATTTGACCTTCCTTGGTTAACAACATAAAACTTTACAATAACTTTTAAAGTAATGTCAAGTTTCAAAAAATAAAATCTTTTTTAAGTTCTAGGTGGGTTACAATTATGGGAGCTTTTTGATGGTGCCATGGATTTTTTGGGTAGTCCAAGATTGTAAACTTTATATGGATAGTTTTTTGTTGTATTAGTTTTGGTTCATAGTTATAGATTCTGGATAGATAATTAAAAAGTTTTTGTTGATCTATATTGTTTTATGAATTGTATGACAAAGAGGTCAAGTAAACAATATCGTTTTATTGATATAAGGTTGTGATATTTTTCTTTTACAAAAAAAAATTAATAAATTAAATTAAATTAAAGTTTTATTTATAAAATTTAAAAACAATTTTGTGTTATATATTTTGAATTGCATTATTTTGGAATTTAAAAACTTTCCACCAATTTGAGTGAACACTCCATCTATTAAAGAAAAATGGATCATACAAAAAAAAGCTAAAAACAAATATTTCTATCATAAAATAAATAAGCACAAATTAATTTTAAATCAGAAAAAAATATTTAAAATGTAAACATTATTTAAAGTACAAAATTTGGAAATAAAAATTTACATTTTAAAATTTTTAATCTCTTCATATTTTAAAAATAAATTTATGAAAAACTTATTATTAATCCCCAAAAAACAAATACATTCGTATAACTATATAATCAAATACACACTATAATACTATGATCATTCGTATAATTATATAATCAAAATACAGTATAATAATATGATTTCTCTACCTTTTTTTTTCAGGAAGAAAAAAGCCTGACCTTGTTATTCTTTATTAGAATCAAAGGACATCTCAACATTCATCCCACAAAATGGGTTACAACATGTCACTACATCTTAGAGTTCATCCGAGGGGAAAGGAACACAAATACTTGTAAAGAACCCATCAGTAAGTTGTCGCATCATATGAGGATCGTCACCCATCCACATCTATCGAGTGCCAACAGGCACTGCTTTGCAATCTATGAAAGATGACTCTATAAATATCATCACCAGGGAGGAACTCCCAAAATATAAAGTCGATACAACTTTACAATCTATAAAAGGATAAATCAGTATACCATCACCAGGGAAGAGTAAACTCCCAGAATATAAACTTCAAAAAAGCTGAAATAGATCCAGAGAGACCAATTGATCCTCATAAAATTCTTTGTAACTTCCTCTTCCTTGAGAAAATAAGAGTGCATCTTTAGAGAGTCGGTTAGCCAACCGATTGTGCTCTCGATAGATGTGGGTGATGGACAAATCCTGGAAGCTTGAAAAAAGCTTTTTTGTCTCCCGACACCAATGAACCAAATCAGTGGGGGAGAGAGCAGCCGATCCCTTTACCCAGTTGATGATTACAAGCGAATCACCATAAATCTGGGATAGGGGTATCCCCATCATTTGGGAAATAAGGAGAACTGCCCATAAACTGAGCAATTCAGCTTTAGTATTGGTTCCTTGTCCAACCCCCATCATGAACTCCAGATGATGACATTCACTAATATAAATGCAGAACCCAGCACCAGCAACCATACATTTTGATGCACCATCTATAAAACCGCAAGGGTAAATCAAAGGAGGAGAGTTCCCCAATACTCTGCCAGATTTTCTCTTTTTAACAGGCATATTAGAAAGATGATGAACAGCTGAAATTACCTGATAAACGATACTGAAAATGTTTCTTTTTTCATCTTCAAATATCATTTTATTACGTACCTTCCACAGCGTCCACATTATGTAAAAAGGCAGCTGATAGTAAGACGAACATTTTGATATCTTCCCCAGCCAATCGAGCAACATATCCACCAATGAATGTTGAGTAGTAAAACCATGCAGTTTAAAATGTAAGCATACCTGATCAGCCACTAATTTCCACACTGTACAGTTTATAAAAAGATGATCAACAGTTTCATTTTCAGCTTTGCACAAAACGCAAATACCAGGACCCTGTTTACCCTTCCTCTGTAAATTCTCCCAAGTAAGAATTTTACATCTTACAGCTAGCCAAATAAAGCATGAGATTTTATTTGGCAGTAATTTATCCCATAAATATTTATCAATTGGCGATGGTACCATTCCTTGAGATGAAGAGACCAAACTGTCATACGCATTCCTTGCAGACAATGTACCCTGTTTCTTTCCAAAATCCCATACTAATTCATCATTACTATCAGAAATTCAAATGCCTGCACCAATTAATCTAGCTGTAAAATTTGTCCATAAATTAGTGTAATAAACTCCCAAATTCAATTCCTCAGCCGAGAACCAATAACCCTGTGCATCAGATTGTGTATTATGTGCCTGCTCTAAGGTACAGATATTTAAATCCTGCAGATAAGATCTAAGATCCTCAGGCAAATAGAAACCAGTGCTAGATCCTACAATTGGATCAATCCCGACAAAAACATCAGAACCGTTACCAACCTGCCATGCCAAATGCTTGCCAATCCATGGTAAGGTAAGTAAAAAACCTCTCCAAATGACTGATACATTTCTTCTAAAAAATTTTTTTGATCTAAACCAATCTACTACAGAACCCTTTTTGATATATTTAGTGTAAAGAACCTGAAACCAAAGTCCCTCAGATTGAAGAACACGCTAGAACGATTTTATTCTCAATGCCATGCTGAACCAGAATAAATTCTTAATGCCCCATCCTCCTATCTCCTTTGGCCAAGAAAGGTCTGACCAGCTAGCCAGATGATATTTTTTATTGGTGTTGGTAGAGCCCCACAGGTAATTAAACATAACCCTTCTAATGGTCTGTAAAGTGGAAGCAGGAAGTGGGGCTAACCCCATCCAATACACTGGTATACTGGAGAGGACCGATTGAACAAGAATCAATCTACCTCCAATAGACAGCAATTTGTTAGTCCAATGACCGATTCTTTTTTCAAGTTTTTTAATGATCCAATTCCAATCCATTACTCTATAACTGTGAGGCTTCAAAAAAAAGCCCAAATAAGTTAATCCAGTATGTAATGGCTGCATATTATAAGGCAAATTACCAGTAAACCAATTCAGACAGTCATCAGAAAGATTATTATATAATAAACATGATTTATCAAAATTGATCTTCATTCCGGAGGCTATACAGAAAGTCTCCAATATTACCTCAAAAGCTGACCAGTCAAGTAGAGTGCTAGATCCCATAAGTATCACATCGTCAACAAAAAGAAGGTGGGTGAGGGAGAGGGAGGGAGAGAGTTTTATGCCCTTGATCAAACCATTAGCTTTTGTATCCTTTATTAGTAAACTGAGGCCTTCAATAACGAGTATAAAAAGGAGCGGAGATAAGGGACAGCCTTGACGGATACCTCTAGAAGTGGTGAAAAAATTGGAAGGGATACCATTAATCAGAACAGCAAAGTTTGCAGTGGAAAGACAGCTCATGATCCAGTTAACAGTAATGAGAGGAACACCAATTTGAATCAAAATCAATCTGACATAGGTCCAATCAACCCTATCAAAAGCCTTGGAGAGATCCAATTTAAGTACAAAAGCACAGAGTTTATGAATTTTCA
Source organism: Pseudotsuga menziesii (assembly GCA_001517045.1). NCBI lineage: Eukaryota > Viridiplantae > Streptophyta > Pinopsida > Pinales > Pinaceae > Pseudotsuga > Pseudotsuga menziesii. The sequence goes on from LPNX010157438.1 coordinate 66,190, forward strand.
CAGAATGAAGTACTTCCTGCACAATTCCAATAGGTTCAGAAATGAGACGATCTTTTAAGAAACCAAATTGTTCATGTGAAATACCCTTATCCAGAAAGGGTTTTAGCCGCCCAGCAATCACCTTCGAGATAAGCTTATAGAGCAGGTTACACAAAGAGATAGGCCTGAAATCAGCGAAAGTACGGGGCTTATCCGACTTTGGTATGAGAGCAAGGAAAGTAGAGTTCAGGGAAGGGGGGATAAAACCAGACAATCTGGTTTGATCAATAGTGTTCAAAAGAATTGGTCCCAATAAGTCAAAAAAATGCAAATAAAACTCCACTGGCCACCCGTCAGGTCCAGGACTGCGGTCTTTCTTAAAAGATTGAAGTGAGAGCTCAATCTCTTTTATGCTAACCGGGCAACTGAGAGTGCAGGAATGGTCTGGAGGAATAAGTCTTTTAAAGAGAGAGACCACTTTAAGTTGTTGTACTAAATCAGTGCCTCCGTCATCCTTAAAAATAGCAGAAAAGTGATTTTTACCCATCTCTTTAAGGGCAGAATCCTCCTTAATTGAAATACCATCAAAGTCTTCAAGTGACCAAATCATATTGTGTAATCTTCTACCAGATGCAACAGCATGAATTTTTTTTGTATTGGAGTCTCCTTGAAGATCCCATTTAGATCTGCTCTTGAGCTGCCATGTTAACTGAACATGTCTTAACAATTTTTGTTTCTCCTTAATCAGCAGCGATAGCTGTTCCTATTGATCTTTTGTGAGGATACCATATGATGGACCCCCCAGAATCTTTTCAATTGAATGATCAATCTTGTAAGTATCCAAAGTCAAACTGTTCTCTTTGTTTTTAGTCCATTTTTTGGTGTCATTCTTAAGAGTTCTCAAAATGTGGCAAAAGTCCTCAATATTAGAAAGTGAATCCAAATTCGAGAGAGAAGACCACCAGTGAGATAACCAATTAAGGAAATCTGAGTCCTCTAACCATGCACGATTGAACTTATACGGATAATTGAAAGGACCTTTAAGATTACACCATTCAAAGCAAACCAGGGAATGATCAGAGATTTCATGACTTTTAGTCCAAGTCTTGTAGGATCCCAAGGAGGGGAGGAGAGAAGAAGCTATAAGAAATCGATCCAAACGTTTACTAATACCATCAATCCCAGTACGACCATTTCTCCAAGTGGGTCCAGCCACCTAAGGAGCCACATCCACCAGCCCCAAGGAGTCAAAGAGTGAAATAAAATAGTCAGAGAGTGAGTCCCTTAAAGCTTTAACTCCCCAAATCTCAGAGGTATGCAAGGTAAGATTGAGATCTCCTCCAATAATCAAACCAGGAAGGTTAAGTAAACCCCCCCGAAGAGCTTTATCCCAGAAACAAACTCTGTCACGATACGGACCATAAACATTGAGAATATGTAAGGGCACAGGTGATCCTCTGATAGATGCTTCCAGCAATAAACCAACACAAGTATGAAATGCCCTACATCTAGCTTTTTGAGGATTCCAGGCAGATAATAAACCCCCAGATAAACCATGGGCACTAATGGCACAGAACTCCCATGAGGGAAGAATTTTTGAAAAAGCAAAGAGTGCAGGAGGAGCACTACACATAGTCTCCTGTAAAAGAATGAAATCAGGTTTAAGAGAAGAAAAGAGAGAACGAAGGCTGAGAGATTTGGTCTTGCCCCCTAGACCACGAACATTAAGGGATAAGATTAACATTAAGTCACATCCCTTGGGGGTACAGATGCTCTAAGACCCCTGCCATAATTACCTCTTGCATCTTCCTTAAGTCGAACAGAGAGAGGGATAAAGGGAGGTGATGCCGGTGAAAGGTCCACCTTTTTATTCTTTTTCCCCTTAGGTTTCTTCCGAACAGTGACATTTGAAAACCTAATGGAGTTTAGGTGTAAAGTAGAAGGTGATGAAGGGGAGGTAGCAGTAAAAACTGAGAGGGACTTCTTTAAAGAAGGGTCAGAGAAAGATGGCGAGGAGGTGGGACTAGGATGAGGGGAAACCAGAAGAGGAGGAGGAGGAGGAGGGATGGAAGATGAAAGAGGAGAACCCCTAGCTTGTAGTGGTGGAAAATATTCCAGAGAGTCTAGGGTAGGGGGAGCAATGGAATCAGTTAAAGGGAGCCTGTCAGAAGAAAAGTCATCCGATGAGTGAGCAGAGTGTGATTCTACAGGTTGAGTAACCGTATCAATAAGAGAGGTTGAAGACTGGTTCAACTCAAGGGAAGGGTCCCGAAGATTAAAATCAAGATTTCCATTAATAGGGTTATGCGCAGTCTTATGAGATGAAATCAATAAATCTATATCATCCAGAAAAGAATCAGGAACAATTTCAGAGATTGGATGGGTGACAAAAGGTTTACCTGGAGGGGAGAGTAAGTCCTTAGTGTGTGACACTTTGGGGGTCTGATACCCTTCCAAATGACCTATATCAGCTGACGGAGTAAACCGGTTCTCTTCTTCTGCACTGTTCCTTTTAGATATTCGGTGAGGACAGACTTTCCATAAATGGCCCACCGCCCGACAGCAACTGCACCTAAAAGGCACATGGAGGTAATCAAGCCGTTGAATTAATAATCTTTCCCCGCACAGAATCTCCACCTCCTCAGGAAGACCCATTGATATATCAAATTCAACTAGAATTTTAGCCACCCTTTTGTCATAAACCTGCTGGAAATCTTCCTCCACTGCAACAAATCTACCCACAGTATTACCAATGCCTTCCAGAATTGTACGGCTCCAAAGGGGGAAAGGCAAATGGGGAAGCAAAACCCAAAGGTGGCGTTTAACAATTCTTTCACGTAATGGATCAAACTTTGAATGCCACCTGTTCAAAACCAGCGATCCCTTACCGATACGCCAGGTACCTTCCAGAGCACGAGTGCAGTGACCCTCGTCCAGAAACACAAAAACTATCCAACCATTCGAAAGAAGACTTATTGTCGGCACATAATCAAATAATGGCTTCCATTTTTCAGTTGCCCAACTTACCCAAGAGGTTTTATCCATATTACAACACTCCAGGCGACCAATTAAAGCCCGTGAACAGAGGGTAGTAACCCTATCAAGGAAGACATCATGTCCTAAAACGTACCGATAACGTTCAGTTTGAACCTTTATGCATTTAGTCTTTCTCTTACGCCTAAAACGGTTATTCAAACCCTCCTCAGCCATAAAATCAAATCATCAGGGCAACCCGTTACAGAAAGGTGGTCCAAAAAGGTAAAAAATAAAAAACAGTAGTCAAAGGTTCGAAAACCCCAAGCCTACAGCATGTACCCAGCCACCAAAAACTTTAAGTCAAAATGGCTCAATGAATAACCGAATATTCAAACCCTCATCAGCCTTAAAATCCAATCAGCAGAGCGACCCGATACAGAAAGGAGGTCGAAAAAAGGAGAAAAAATAAAAAAATAAAAAAAAATAAAAAAACAGAAGTCAAGGGTTCGAAACCCCAAACCTGCAGCAAGTACCTGACCACTCAAATCTTCAAGTCAAAACGGCCCGAAGAAAAAACCATTTAAAATAATCATGAAAATGCATGAATGATAAAAAACCCCCACATCACTACCCCAAACAAAGATACCAAAAGACAGTGATCAAAGTCAATGCATCAATGATAGACCCATGCTTGCGCTGATAATCCCAGAGAAAGGAACCGACAAAATCAGTGGATTCCCAAAAGAGGGTTTGTACTTACCCTCGAATAGATCAACCACTCACGAAAGGATTAAAAGTCAACACATAACCCAAAATAGAAAAAAACGTAGCAAAAGGTGACAAACCATGCAGGGTGGCGGAAGGAGAACAGCTTAAAAAACCCAGAAAAGCCGTCAAAGAAAAAAACTAACACTATACTATACTTCCCACTTTTTTGTTTACCCTTGGTTGGTACTAGTCCCCTGCATGAGGGGAGGGACTCCAAGGGTGACGGCCTTCTGATTTCATTCGCACCCACAAGCAGGTAAAAACAAACCAAAACTTCAACGGAGAAAACCCACTCGCTGAGACAGAGAAAAATGAGAGCTAAAACCTTCTATCTACAAAGAACAGCAAGAAATGCCAAGGAGGTATCGCCCAATCTACTGCAATGTAAAACCCTACCCAAGAAAGGCTAAAAAGCAAACCTATCAAATAAAGAACAAGGAACAGGATCCAGCAGGCCTTTAGATACCTGTGAACGTACTCCGAGGCGGATAAGGGAGAGGCCATGGCGCAATGAGGAGCGGAGGAGGCAAGCGGTACTCTGTCGATACCAGGAAATCACCCATCGTGAACGCCACATTATAGGTAGAGAAATCATCAATCAAATATGATTTCTCTACCTATAATGACACATCCTACCGAAAGTCAACTTTAATCTTCTAAAACTAGTTATAATGGTATATTTCTTTTAAAGATAGATTATGATTGTAAATAGAAAACTTGGTTGATAGAGTCAGCATTATATTTTTTTAAAGGAGGATTTCTATATTCAAGAAGGTGCTTCAAACAAATTACTATTTTTAAATATTACCAAATTTTAATATTTAAGATGAACTTAATTTTTTAAATAAAAATTGTAAAGTTGTTTTTTTTTATTTCCTAAAATTTTGTGAAAAGTTGTTTTTTTTATTTCCTAAAATTTTGTGAACTTCTTTTTGTTTAAATAGTTTTTAATGAAGACCAACAACGGAATTCTTTTTGTTTTTTAATGAAAACCAACAACCGAATTCTTTTTGTTGAAATAATTTTTTAAAGAAGACCAACAACTGAATTTAGAATAACATTCCAATTTTGAATTAATATTTTTATTCATTACTTTAATAACAATTAAGTTAAAAATTAAGATTTTATAAATAAATGATTTCTTAATAATAAATATAATATTTTTTTTTATTATATATATATATATGTTGGTAAGCCGTATTTTTTATTTGCAAAGTTTGTTTTTAGTTAAAAAAACTATAAATTAAGAGCATCTAAGCTCTCAAAATCATAAGCCAATCAACTTAAGAGTATTTTAACACTATTAAAGTAGAGAACACTTGAGTGGGCCTAATAGTTAAAAACCATGTATTATTTTCTTGGAGATCATATATTCAAAGTTTCCAAAAAAAATTGCTCATTAACCCGTGAGACAACAACCAACTATAATGAATTTGTAAAAAATCATCAATTAAAAAAATACATTAATGTTATTAAACTTTTATTAAAACAAACCAAAGAAAATAATCTATTTTATAATAAAATACATTTAAAAAAAAACTTTAATAAAAAAATATTAAAATCAATAAATATTATTGAATAAAAAAAATTACCAAAACATTACCTTAATAAAAATCTACATCTCAATAAAACGTCAAAATTTTGGTATCAAACATTCCATTCGCATTGCCAAGAGAAAGGATTTTGTGAAAAAGATGGCCCCTAAATGTGACCCCAATGGATTCTGACCAGTTATGAAATTCCCACCATTGACATTACTACCCTTCTATTATATCCCTTTCTTCGGCTTCTTAAAAAAAATTAAAATAATAAAATAATTATATAAAAATAATAACGTTAAAAACTATTCACTCAAAACCTAAAAATATTAAAATTTAAATAATTAGAAGATATAAATTAAAATATACAAAATAATTATAAATAATAATAATTTAACAGTAATTAAAAGACTTAAAAAATAATAATAATTAAAGTTCGGAAAAACGAGGTTCTTTGCCAACCGCATACCCACGTGGATCACTTCGCCCTCGTGTTCTTCTCTCCCCTCCACATCCCAGTGTCTCGCTCCTTTCCTTTCCGTGGGCCAATGCGTTCAGCTGATCGTCCGAGAATTTGGTTCCCGCTGGTTTCTGGTGTCCATCGAGAGTTGTACGAGTGGCAAGAACAAGCGAATGGAGAAAAGGAGAGGGAGCTAATTTTAATTTTATTGTTTTTTTTAATATTTTATTTGTTATTTAAAAAAATGTTTTTTTTATTTGTGGTTTTATTAGGTCTACGAAGTGCATTCTATAGTCTAAGAGCAGAGAGATGTGTAACTTTTTTCGTGCTCATTCTAGAATTACACTTATTCTTTATAAAAATAATAAAATATTATTAAAAATAACATGTTGGTTCAAATTAAACTTAATAACATGTTTACTAAAATTAAATTTAAATTATTAAAAGCTTCATATATATACGCACAAAAATCGACCAATCGATATAAATACTCCAATACGCTATCTCTGACATATATTCTATATTCATTTTACAATAAAAACATTGCATTACACACATTCTCAACATCTATAGTAGTTTTAATGAGTGGTTTTAAAACATATTTCTAACAAACCTGTTATATAAGTTATTTTATTTTATATATTCTATTCATATTAGTGTTTAAAAACTAAACTAAACTCACTAAAATATTTATTTTTTAAAATTAAAAATAAAATAGGATGGGAAGAATTATTTTGGATGTGTTTATTTTACATATTTTAATTAATTGTATTAAGGGTAGTTAGGTGTTTTATAATTGAGTATAAAAGAAATGTTGTTAAATAAAAAATTAAATAAAGTTATTTGGTAACATAATTTGGTTCCCATTTAAATTTTACACAATAAATTAAAAAATAAAATTTATCTAGCTTAAATTTGTATTTTATTAAGAAAACAATTAATTATACCTTATAATAAACGATGTGTTTTTTTTTTTGGTAAAGTGGTGGAACCACCTTGACTAGCAGGGTTGCCATTGGTTAATTAACCATGAACTAAGGGCATCTAAGCTGTCAAAATCACCTGGAGATCGCATCCGACCTGGACCGCACCAACCCTTAACATGGTTGGATTTTTTGGTATTCGACGGGATTACAACCGACGACCTTTCAGCTTAGGGGGTGTCTTAACCATACCTCGCCACCAACTACTCTACATCTCATGGATCTATAATAAACTATGTTGACAAATGATGTGTATTCACTTTCTTTTAATAAATGATATTATAAATTTATATTTAAATTTAATACTTTTGAAATTTTAATAATGTCATTTTTACGTTAAAATTTTGGGGTGGATACTGTCAATGTTTTTCTA
>LPNX010157469.1:4494-22831 GCA_001517045.1 Pseudotsuga menziesii
GGTATGTCCTCTTTACCACTAAGTCAATGTATTGTTCTAGGATAATGCAATTAAGTCTCAGGATAAGTAAGCTTATGGCACGATTAAACAAGAAACATGTTACATAGCTTAATTGGTAGCTGGAGTACTTGCATACCATGATACGCCTTGAGTTAATTATGACAGCGTATATGAGAGTAATAGTTTCACCGAAATAAGCTATGAATATTTTAGTGAACTTTTCAAGTTCTGACAATATGAATCCTGTGGTAAAAGCGTAGAAACGCACGGTGCTGAGGTTTATTTCATGGTGGTTATTAAGCTTAAATGTGACACCAATTGATTTCCACCTCTGGGATGACAAATTAACTGTGGAGGCGTTATGAAAATGCCTGACTGACCTCTAATTTTGAGGAGGTGTTATGGCTGACTTTCAGCTAACGTCCGTTGAACCTGAATGCCCGTCTTTAGGGTCTCTAGTTTGGGAGGCCTGAATGACACGCCTTGACTGAACGCAGATGCTGGAAGCATACTAGGAATCCCTAAGCACTAATCACGGCTGGGAAGAGGATAAATCCTGGTGGATGAGTTATTATAAGGAAAAAAAAAAGAAAAACTGGGCATGCTCCGGCAAAAGGGTGGCTGCCCCCTAAAAAAAAAAAAGGGAGATCGTCTAGGCTTGGGATGACTCCCTTCATCTTCCAAGAGACTGTATTCTGCTTACTTTTTTCTTGGAAGAAATGTGTGCACTTGGAGGTAAGGGAGTCCCTGAGATAATGTGATGAGGAGAGATCCTCTCATACCCTAAGCTGGGGCTTGGTCAAGGTTTTGTTCGTTGAGAAGGATTGGCCAAGGACGATGAACCCTCGAAGCGGGAAGTTCCATAAAGAACAAGGGAAATACTATCACGTTCATCCTTCGGAACGAGAGGCGCAGGTAAGGGAAAATCACCGGGTAAAAGAGGATCAATCCTCACCTTCTCTGCACTGAAAGGTACCTATGTTGTTCGATGCTTTTAGACTGCATTGACTTGTTTTGCTGTGGACATAGACTACGTTTAGACTACATTGGTCTTACGAATTTTCCTTTGGCATAGACAGCGTATAGAATACTAAATTTTTAGCTTCAGTATAGATTTCGTTAGTCTCGTTTATGTGCCTTGCATTTAAAACTGTGTAAGGACTACTTGGGTTGTGATTTTCCTTGAGCATTGACTGTGTATAGAAGGAAAATTATCTTCGGCATTAGACTGCGAGGTCTTGTAGTTTCTCCTTAGGACTAGACTGCGTATAGAAATTTTTTTTGTCAAATAAATAAATAAAAACCCAGAGCCAAACTCGCTGGTTCGCCATTGAATGAGAAGGGTGAATCTGGACCGTGGATAGGTTTAGGCCGTCTGTATATCGATCTGTCTCTTGGCATTTAGGAACTGGACGAGAAGCTAAGCTAAAACTTTTATTCTTCCCAAAACCTAGCATCGATGTTTGGGTGTTAGTGGGAATGGGCGAAGTACTCTTTGTGCCCCGAAGGTAGCGACCTGCAACCTCTACTTAGACCCCGATCTCCATAATGAAACAGGGAACAACCTGTTAAATCTCAAGGAATGTCATTTCCTTTCCTGGGCCCTAGCAAACTGAACCAGTATTGCTGGTTACAACGTGCATATCCCATGTATGAAAACAGGGAATTTGTAGACATTGGCGAGGCATAACTGTTGGTATATTTCTTGTTGGTCTATTCTTTTACCATTCAGCAGCAATTGCAGGATAACGAATCGCTGAGGCATACTCTCCCTAAAACCTAGCATCGTTGTTGACAGCCACAATCGGTTATTTGATGATTAAATTTCTGATAGAAACATAGTCTTAAAGAAATTTTAGAATATTAAGTACAGAATGCTAAATTGCTACGTCTGCCGTACTATTATCCTGTGATATTTTAAATGTATATTTCCCCGCCAATTGTTGATTTGCAGCATATTGGTTATACTGGTATCAGTCTTATCTTGTCTTAGTGAATGATAGAGGTTACAATGCACAAAGAGAATGTAAATACCCGCAGGGATCAAGATATTGCAGAACAGTAATTTTTAATTCTTATTTATGTCTCTGAAGGTCGCTGAGGACGGGGACTGTATGTGTAGATTTACGTATATATTTGAGACTTGTTGAATGTTTTGCATTATGCATGATCCTGACCGCTACATTTTTTAGGGTTTATATCCCAGGGTAAGCTTACCAAATGTTCAAAATACCTTGGGCACTTGGAAGGGGAAAAAAATATCATCCTAAAAATTACTGTCTTATGAATGCCCATGTTGAACGGCACTTAGCCTGACCTTATTCTGTAAATACTTTTAATGTTCATGAAGACTGTATTTTTGTTAAAGGTTCCAAGAAGGTATCGGGAACAGACAGATGTAGGCCGTAACCATGTATTTGAGCTGAATGTTACAGCCTGTACTCATGCCCGGGTTAGACCTTTGTATCTTTGGAAAATTGAAGGCAACGCTCCATTGCAGATTGTAACCTAATAAATGAAATGAATGTTGCAAGCATGCAACACTGTTGGTGGACGTAGCCTCATGAACGAGGTGAACCACGGGAATATGGTTGTCTCTTTGGAATGTTCTGCATGTTTATTTTTCTCTTACATGATGTTTATTTCTATGTATTTTTGTCATAGTTTAAGATGCTGGAAAATAGCGTACCTTGCAACTAACAATTTATACATGTGGTATGTTCAGTATTCGTTAATGAGGATAGCAGGAATACACAGATTGAATCGACAAAATTGACTAAGAACTAAGCTGTTTGTCTTATTCATGCCCGCTGGAATATCATAAGCTGTTTTGTCTTAATCATGCTCACTAGAATTTCATAAGTTGTTGTCTTATTCCTGCTCATGATATGGGTATATTTTAAAGGGTTCTCAGGGATTACTGCTACGGAAATGTTATGCAAAGAAATTCGTCATTTAATATAATTGTATTGACTAATGCATGGTTTAGTTTCTAGGCCATAAACGGAAGAACATTCCAATACATTTTCCTGTAACAGATTAACCCTTACTTTGCTAAGCATAAGTCATTGGTATATTTTTATGTTCTTGCGGGAAGGACCTAAGGACATTTCAGCATGGGCTAAAAATCTTGGTGTTGTGTAAAATTAAGCTATACAAATACATATAGGATCACTGGGTAAAAGATTTACACGAAGTATGAATAAGTTTAGGAAGGGATTTTCTTGGGAATTCCTAGAGTATGGTGTAGCCCCAAAATTGCGAAACATGTCATAAGGAAAACAATGATAAAATAAAAGAAAACTTTTAAAGGAGAAACTATGACCCCTACCTTCTTACAAACTTTACTTAGGAATCGGGTGCAGGAAAATAAGAACTCAGATGATTCCTTCATGAAATTGTACAAGACATAAGGGTGTATCTTAATGTCATCTTTTAGGTGGCCTTTTCCTGTATTTTGACATATAGGAATTTGGATCAGAATAAGTAATGGCAATTGGAGAAGTGGGCAGATCCTTGCGAGTAGGGATTATACTGATTGGTGGATAAATACTGCTTAATATTTGTCTTATGGCCGATTCTACACTAAGGCCATTTTATTACAGGTATTAGACTAACATTCTGTATGGAATTCTCTGCAAATCATGATTCTTTGGTTGCGGACGAAAGGTAATATTGTAAAAGATAAATGTCATTGTTAACTTACTATTTTATGGATCGCTTAACAAGTCATTTTTGTGAATCACTCTAAAAGTATTTCTTAAATGATTTTTTTCTTTCATGCACATGGTTCTGACATATTAGGTATGAAAGTTCCTGTATAGTTTCCGCAATTAGGTTGAATCCATTTGTAGTACAAAAAAGAAAAAAGAAAAAAAAAACTCCCCTTTTCCGCACTTATTAGCATTGGGGGGCTAACAGGGACATTACATATGGTATCAGTGTGAAGTTAAAATGCTCGGACCTGATGGACTCATCGATGTGCAGGTATGTTATAAATTATGTAATTTAACTATGTGATAGTATGATGCAAGGAAATATTGCTGAACTTTCTGCACAGATTCTGAGAATTATGTGTAATACATGAAGTAAGTTGTATGAACTGAAAGGCTATTTGTTTAAATTAGGCTTGTCGCAAGATATACTTGCGTAGTCTTACTTACGCCTTATGAGTGCAGTACGAATTGAAATTTTGTTTAGTAAGATTGGTTGCATCATATTAATGCATCAAGAAAACGTATTAAAGAAGAATTCAAGCCTTTGTAAGATACACAAGTATATATGTTGTCGCAGTCAGATAGGAACTTGTTATCATGAAAAACTTGTAAGATGTGACTTATTTTGGGCAAGAATTTGTGAGCAGATAGTGCAGGTGTACAGGGTTGCAAGGAAGCAACATCACATGAGGACGAGAGGCAAAGATGAAACCCTTAGTAGAAATAGTAACACCTGAAGACGGTATGATTCCTTGCTTATTATGGAAGGTTACCGGGATGGTAACATTTGTTTAGTTATATTGAAATTTCTTATGATTAAGAATATTCTTTACAAAAAGTTTTGCAAAAAGTTTCTAGCTAAGACTCTATATATGCTTTAACACTAAGATGCATCGAGTTATGTTGAATGTAAGTGTAAGCCACTCAGGTAGAAATACCTTGATGATAAGCTATGGATCATGGGGAATGTCAAGATATCACATCGATACGGTATTGAGCGATATTGATATGAAGGCACGAAAGTTGTGATTAAGGAGGAGCTTCCTGGGCCCTCGAAGAAAGAATATGTCAAGTAGATATCTTGATATTTTTATGTCTGAAATGACATATCATGTATGTTATGGTAACTCACAAAGCTTTGGGATTGTTGCAGGTGGTGACTTGTGGAAGTCCTAGTTGAACCACAACTGAATAATCGAATGTAAGTTAATTCGACTACTTATGAAATTTGGCTAAGGGTATAGCCAAGGTGAAACGGTAAAGTATCTTGATCTTAAAAGGATAGTGCTTCTCGTTATATTGCACTAAATATAGAGACTTGTATTGGATGAATAAGAACATCATCAGACCCAACATAAGTGGTTAAGGTGTGAAATGGTGGCAAGTAGCCCACTTAGAATTACTGATGATATCATAATACATATGTTCCTAGTTTGCCATGCATGAATGTGATGTTCACTGTAATTGTCCAAACGATAGATGGGTAAAGACGTCTAAAGTTAATTGAGTTGATGAAATGTTGCATAATGTTTTACACTGACGCTGCAGGATAAGCCAAGAACACTAGCAGTCGAGATTGACTAGTAGAAAAAGCATTCGGTTCCGTAAATAATGAGTTTTCACCATGATGATGACGAGTGCTACAATGAGCGTGCACTACAATGTATAAAGATTTGCCTGCATAAATAAGTTGCGCTCAGCTTGCATAGAAATGTGTAAGGAATTAATTCCTAGATAATTTATAAGGTTATGTCACTCATAAGTGATGATTAAGCTGCTGCAACTTATGATAATAAAAGTTGTGAGTTATTAACAGATGTTTTGACTAACCGTATAGCCGACTTACAAGTCGGGACAATGATGGTAAAAGTCATGAGAAAGCACCCAGGGGTGTCCATTATGATTGGTAAAGTGGAAATCTATACTAGAGAAAATTTGCATGTTGCGGGAGCACCATGGTGTTAGGTAGGTGATTGCCGCGTGAGCACATCGGTGTTAGACATGTATGCCGCAAGAGCACAATGGTGTTAGGAAAGCGATTGCCGCGTGAGCACATTGGTGTTAGGCGCATGGTGTGGCAAGAAAAAGACCTAGGCAAAATCCGGACATCGAGAAGACAGGACGCTGTCTGATGTCGCTGAGGTGAAAACTTTTGACTAGGGGTCGAAAGGGAGAGTAACCTCACAAAAAATGTAAGTCCACCCAAAAATTTAACTCCAGGGAGAGTTCAAAGGATAACGATAAAAAAAGCTGTGATGGCAGTTTTTTTTTAAGTCACTAAATGGTGACATGTCTTAATACGTAAATGTGAAAGTATGATGAAATTAAATCATGCTGAATTTCTGATGATACATTAATGTTAATAGGATGCAGATCTAAAGTAGTGTTCAAGTTGGGAAACACAATGCAGTCCTCATTCTTATAAATGTTAAAGTATGTAAGTACTGATCATAAGTCTTCATAGGTCTGGTTAAAATCACAATTGGATTTTCGCTCACCAGAGTGTGAACATAAGCAAAGAGGGCCAATAAGGTCAAGCATAACAAAACAAGTAACACTGAGGACGGTGTTAACTCTAGGGGGAAAGGATGTAACGTCCCCCTCCCACCTTAAAGACCTACGAGCAATTACGACTCAAAAAAATAGGAATGAGCCCTAAAATGCGTCGATGAGGATTAGAAAACCCTCACCACAATGAGGGTACTCCCATTACAAGTTGACCAAGGAATCTTGACACATCCTAACATTATTAGAACAATGAAGAACATTATATGTAGGACACTTGAGGGATGTATCATTTGTAGAACTCGTAACCATGGAACATCACATGGTGGAATAAATTGGATACATATATAAATATGTAGAATATTACATGTAAGAATGCTATATATATATATTGGAGATGTATATATATATGAGCAGAACACATAAAAGTTACAAATGATCTTAAAAGTTATACTAGAACCCTTTATGCATGATAATGAAGAAGCATATATATATGTGTGGAGGAATATATATACTTCAAATTGAATGTTGAACATATATTGTTACAACCTTCTGTGGTATTGCAACCTCCTACCTGCTTTGTATGTAAAGAACATACATATAGTAATTGGAACTTTATTTATAAATGTATAGATGAGAACCAACCTCACACATATACAGGTATTGTATGTGGGACCATATATATAGATATATATGTTTGGGGAAAATAGTATATGTATATATTTGGGGGACATGGATAAATATATGTATATGTTATAGATTGTGAAGAGCATAAAAAGATAATGAGAACAAAAGAATATGATGATGTATTGGTGGAAAAGGATCATTATAGGTTGAATTATTTTCTTGGTATGTCCTCTTTACCACTAAGTCAGTGTATTGTTCTAGGATAATGCAATTCAGTCTCACGATAAGTAAGCTTATGGCACGATTAAACAAGAAACAGGTTACATAGCTTAATTGGTAGCTGGAGTACTTGCATACCATGATATGCCTTGAGTTAATTATGACAGCGTATATGAGAGTAATAGTTTCTCCGAAATAAGCTATGAATATTTTAGTGAATGTTTCAAGTTCTGACAATATGAATCCTGCGGTAAAAGCGTAGAAACGCATGGTGCCTCAGGTTTATTTCATGGTGGTTATTAAGCTTAAATGTGACACCAATTGATTTCCACCTCCGGGATGACAAATTAACTGTGGAGGCGTTATGAAAATGCCTGACTGACCTCTAATTTTGAGGAGGCGTTATGGCTGACTTTCAGCTAACGTCCGTTGAACCTGAATGCCTGTCTTTACGGTCGCCAGTTTGGGAGGCCTGAATGACACGCCTTGACTGAACGTAGATGTTGGTAGCATACTAGGAATCCCTAAGCACTAATCACGACTGGGAAGAGGATAAATCCTGGTGGATGAGTTATTATAAGGAAAAAAAAAAGAAAAACTGGGCATGCTCCGGCAAAAGGGTGGCTGCCCCCTAAAAAAAAAAAGGGAGATCGGCTAGGGTTGGGACGACTCCCTTCACCTTCCAAGAGACTGTATTCTGCTTACTTTTTTCTTGGAAGAAATGTGTGCACTTGGAGGTAAGGGAGTCCCTGAGATAATGTGACGAGGAGAGATCCTCTCATACGCTAAGCTGGGGCTTGGTCAAGGTTTTGTTCGTTGAGAAGGATTGGCCAGGGGCGATGAACCCTCGACGCCGGGAAGTTCCATCAAGAACAAGGGAAATACTATCACGTTCATCCTTCGGAACGAGAGGCGGAGGGAAGGGCAAATCACCGGGTAAAAGAGGATCAATCCTCACCTTCTCTGCGCTGAAAGGTACCTTTGTTGTTCGATGCTTTTAGACTGCGTTGACTTGTTTTGCTGTGGACATAGACTACGCTTAGACTACATTGGTCTTACAATTTTTCCTTTGGCATAGACAGCGTATAGAATACTAAATTTTTAACATCAGTATAGATTTTGTTGGTCTGGTTTATGTGCCTTGCATTTAAAACTGTGTAAGGACTACTTGGGTTGTGATTTTCCTTGAGCATTGACTGTGTATAGAAGGAAAATTATCTTCGGCATTAGACTGCGAGGTCTTGCAGTTTCTCCTTAGGACTAGATTGCATATAGAAAATTGTTTTGTCAAATAAATAAATAAAAAACCAGAGCCAAACTCGCTGGTTGGCCATTGAATGAGAAGGGTGAATCTGGACCGTGGATAGGTTCGGGCAGTCTGTATATCGATCTGTCTCTTGGCATTTAGGCACTGAACGAGAAGATAAGCTGAAACTTTTATTCTTCCCAAAACCTAGCATCGATGTTTGGATGTTAGAGGGAATGGGCGAAGTACTCTTTGTGCCCCAAAGGTAGCAACCTGCGACCTCTACTTAGACCCCGATCTCCATAATGAAACAGGGAACAACCTGTTAAATCTCAAGGAATGTCATTTCCTTTCCTGGGCCCTAGCAAACTGAACCAGTATTGCTGGTTACAACGTGCATATCCCATGTATGAAAACAGGGAATTTGTAGACATTGGCGAGGCATAACTGTTGGTATATTTCTTGTTGGTCTATTCTTTTACCATTCAGCAGCAATTGCAGGATAACGAATCGCTGAGGCATACTCTCCCTAAAACCTAGCATCGTTGTTGACAGCCACAATCAGTTATTTGATGATTAAATTTCTGATAGAAACAGAGTCTTAAAGAAATTTTAGAATATTAAGTACAGAATGCTAAATTGCTACGTCTGCCGTACTGTTATCCTGTGATATTTTAAATGTATATTTCCCCACCAATTGTTAATTTGCAGCATATTGGTTATAATGGTATCAGTCTTATCTTGTCTTAGCGAATGATAGAGGTTACAATGCACAAAGAGAATGTAAATACCCGCAGGGATCAAGATATTGCAGAACAGTAATTTTTAATTCTTATTTATGTCTCTGAAGGTCACTGAGGACGGGGACTGTATGTGTAGATTTACGTATATATTTGAGACTTGTTGAATGTTTTGCATTATGCATGATCCTGACCGCTACATTTTTTAGGGTTTATATCCCAGGATAAGCTTACCAAATGTTCAAAATACCTTGGGCACTCGGAAGGGGAAAAAAATATCATCCTGAAAATTACTGTCTTATGAATGCCCATGTTGAACGGCACTTAGCCTGACCTTATTCTGTAAATACTTTTAATGTTCATGAAGACTGTATTTTTGTTAAAGGTTCCAAGAAGGTATCGGGAACAGACAGATGTAGGTCGTAACCATGTATTTGAGCTGAATGTTACAGCCTATACTCATGCCCGGGTTAGACGTTTGTATCTTTGGAAAATTGAAGGCAACGCTCCGTTGCAGATTGTAACCTAATAAATGAAATGAATGTTGCAAGCATGCAACACTATTGGTGGACGTAGCCTCGGTAACGAGGTGAACCACGGGAATATGGTTGTCTCTTTGGAATGTTCTGCATGTTTATTTTTCTCTTACATGATATTTATTTCTATGTATTTTTGTCATAGTTTAAGATGCTGGAAAATAGCGTACCTTGCAACTAACAATTTATACATGTGGTATGTTCAGTATTCGTTAATGAGGATAGCAGGAATACACAGATTGAATGGACAAAATTGACTAAGAACTAAGCTGTTTGTCTTATTCATGCCCACTGGAATATCATAAGCTGTTTTGTCTTAATCATGCTCACTAGAATTTCATAAGCTGTTGTCTTATTCCTGCTCATGATATGGGTATATTTTGAAGGGTTCTCAGGGATTACTGCTACTGAAATGTTATGCAAATAAATTCATCATTTAATATAATTGTATTGACTAATGCATGGTTTAGTTTCCAGGCCATAAACGGAAGAACATTCCAATACATTTTCCTGTAATAAATTAACCCTTACTTTGCTAAGCATAAGTCATTGGTATATTTTTATGTTCTTGCGGGAAGGACCTAAGGACATTTCGGCATGGGATAAAAATCTTGGTGTTGTGTAAAATCAAGCTATACAAATACATATAGGATCACTGGGTAAAAGATTTACACGAAGTATGAATAAGTTTAGGAAGGTATTTTCTTGGGAATTCCTAGAGTATGGTGTAGCCCCAAAATTGCGAAACATGTCATAAGGAAAACAATGATAAAATAAAGGAAAACTTTTAAAGGAGAAACTGTTACCCCTACCTTCTTACAAACTTTACTTAGGAATCGGGTGCAGGAAAATAAGAACTCAGATGATTCCTTCATGAACTTGCAAAAGACATAAGGGTGTATCTTAATGTCATCTTTTAGGTGGCCTTTTCCTGTATTTTGACATATTGGAATTTGGATCAGAATAAGTAATGGCAATTGGAGAAGTGGGCATATCCTTGCGAGTAGGGATTATACTGATTGGTGGATAAATACTGCTTAATATTTGTCTTATGGCTGATTCTACACTAAGGCCATTTTATTACAGGTATAAGACTAACATTCTGTATGGAATTCTCTGCAAATCGTGTTTCTTTGGTTGCGGACGAAAGGTAATACTGTAAAAGATAAATGTCATTGTTAACTTACTATTTTATGGATCGCTTAACAAGTCACTTTTGTGAATCACTCTAAAAGGATTTCTTAAATGATTGTTTTCTTTCATGCACATGTTTCTGACATATTAGGTATGAAATCTCCTGTATATTTGCCGCAATCAGGTTGAATCCATTTGTAGTACAAAAAAGAAAAAAGAAAAAAAAAACTCCCCTTTTCCGCACTTATTAGCATTGGGGGGCTAACAGGGACATTACAGAAAGATGGGAAAACGTAAGAACAAAATGGTATGCTTGGAAGGAACCATATCATTTTCAAACTGTAATATGGAACATGATATAGTACAACAACTCAATAATCCGAGGGTTATGAGTTCACATAACTAGAATAATTTACCCATTAAACCGATACAAACTCAGTGACATAGACGCCCCTTACATTCAAAAGATTCAAATCTAAAAACTCATGGGTTATCATTTCATATATGACCCTACCCAAAGCGAAATACACAGATCCAAGCATGGGTCGGTTCTTGTGTATATTACACTATAGTTTCATAGGAACCTGGATCGATTTTTAAATGACCAGTGACTATAGTTAACTCGTGTCTTAGCTCTCTGATTTCCAACCCTATGGAGAGGACCTAAGGGTGGTATGCAAAACAAATCGTTACAGCAAATACCAATAGATAGGTTATGGGAGATAGACATGTTTCCTCTTAAAAAAAATAGTGAGCTAGGTAGCCAGAAATCAACAATTAGAAATCATGATGCAATGACCGTTGTGGAAAGGTTTCACTTGCATCTCACATAATCACCTTTGACATATGTGGATCGGATAACATTATGTAGAAGGAAGCACTTAAAAATAACAACTACATATTCATAAACTGTAAACACCTAGAAATATTAGTTGCCACGGTAGCTATTATGCTTTTCCCTAACATTGTACAAACAAGCAAATAGTCAAACCAAGAAGCACATGTAGCTCGAGGATTATTCACACTTACACGAGAGGGGGATTCAATACGGTGAGAAGTTCATAGCATGGACACTGTGTTCATGTGTCCTCAACATTAATGACAGTCAAGCTGCTCATAGTATTTGGAAACGAACAGAGTCATGTGCTGTGTAAGTCGTTTTGAAATATCGAGCTATAAAAGGGTGAGTTAGCATGATACTCCAGCGAGTAACCGGTCCATTTCCCCTCGGCATGACTCCTGGATCTCTCATTAAGATTCCACGACCTCAATCCTTCGGAGGTTTGCGCTGCTTAGTGCAGATCTGAAAAAAATGTTGTTTAAATCTTCCATTCAGACAAGATTCCAATGTCTAAATCGAATTGTAAGTCACAAATAAGCCTTCGCTCCACTTCCATTTTTCTCCATACCATCGAAGTGTCAAATCCCGCAAAGAGAGAGTCCACCCAGCCATCAAGGAATTGTGACCTGAATATTATCTAGGTCTGCGCTGTGTGGCTCCGATCTCATAGCTCCCACCATGGCTTAACATTCTCCCTAGAATATAAATAAAATTCTACCATCAACCGATCCATACCAGGTGGATCCAAGCATACAATATCCTCATTCCAGGTTTCCTCTCTCCTTTTGAAGAGCAGTTCCAAGACTCAAAAACAGCCACCTCCATTCTATGTTGCTAAAAAAGAGAAAACTACTAAAACCATCCCCAGCTTTTCCCCCCTTCATCAAGCACATATTTTCCCCTTAAAAACCCATTCCTTACCAAAATGGCGCCCTTGCTAATTAACGGCCTCCACCTCATGTGCATACTCTCTTACAATAAAATCCCAAGAAATCAGCGGCATGGCTAATTTCGAGGAGACTGTCATGGGGAGGTTATTATTACCCTCCATTTTCTTAGAGAATATCCCTATAATGATGGAGATACCACATAACTCCATATATTTTTTTCTAAATATAAAAATATGAAAAATCTCCGTGCTTCCCAAGTATTGTAGCATTGGGTGTGGTTTTTTCCTTAATTAAAAGAAAGTAGGAGAAAACACCCCTTTTCTTCATAAAGGCTGGGCCCTACCCAAAACTTGGTTTATTTTTTCCTTTTTATTACATAAGCTTAATAATAAGTCTCGCCAATGATACCATAAAAATTTATCAACCAATGGTAGCATCGATTTGTATATGTAAAATTTGTAATTATTATCATGCCATCATTGTCTTCTTTGAGAATCAAGTTGTGGAGTTAAATCTTTACTATATATGATGATTACTATATATATAAAATGAAGCTTGAGCTACTTCATATGAGCTCAAGGGGGAAACCCACTCGACACTGGATGCCCTTAAGGCGAAACAAGTAGATTAATTTTAACTTCTCTTAAACTTGTTTTAAAGTTGCGTTGTTTAAATGCAGGATATCCTTAGGCCTTTATAGGCCATGTGAGCTTCCCGTAACAAATTTTGTATGTTAGAGATATGCTAACTCAGTCCTAACTATCAGGGAGTAGCATACCTTCGTAAGTATAGTATGCCATGATCTTTCACTCACTAAGGTTACTTATATGTTTTCCTTCTTTTAAGCTGTAGAGCCATTAATTTACTTGTGCAGGTATTGATTAATCTCTTTCACACATTCTCCTTGCGTAGTTATCCATGAGTAGGTTATATCGAAATTTGAAGTTCCTGAAAGACTTTTGTAGGTCTCTCCCCACAGGGGATCTACCTTCCTTTTTCTAAGTTATGTCAATGATCTTCATCTTCCATCACTACAGTTTTTTTTTTCTCTTGGGAAATAATCACCTAGCTTTCTAGGTTTTACTGGTGGGGCATTGGCCTTGAGCTCCTCACCAGAGATCCCATACAATAATGATAAATACAAAATACAAAATATTTTTGGGCGTATAAGAGGGAATTTACAAATTATCTAGGGTATGCAAGAGGGATGTTACATTTGGGTAGATCCCATAACAAACAATCCAAGAATGTACCATAAGATTAACTCTTTTTTGAAGATGCGTGGCACATCAGAGGGGATATGACTAGTTTTATAGTTAAAAGACACACAACCTAAACATTTTTAAACACCAAGTCTACACATTCCCCACGTTTCATAATTTAACATCTTTACCACATTCTATGATTGAAACATAAAAAAAATAGTCTCAATACATTGACTGCCAAAACATGTTCAATTATGACCAAAATAAGAGACTCTAGTAGCTCTCTGTAATCTATCATATCTTGTTTTCGAAAACAAAGAGTATATCGAATGAATTTACTGAGCTTTACAGTGAAAAAGAGACCAACTAAAATTTCACGATTAGAAAGACTACGCTATCTTTATCTTTAGTACTGTAAAGATGTTCTCAACAATTCAATAATTTTGAATGATAAACCAATTTATGTGATAAAAAAATACAAATTTGCCAAACGAGCCAAAATTTCTGCGATAAGAACAGCAGTGAATACCCAGTCATTGCAATTAATTCCTCGATCAGTTCTCTCTCCAACACACAACGATTTCAAATCGTGGATGGGTTTTTTCCTATACACACCCTAAACCCCAAATAATAACATCTACAGAGAAACTCTCCCTAATACCACGTTCATTAAAATCCCACACTATGGACACAATTTTTAGTGGCGTCGTGGCATTAGCTAGATGTAATTTATATTGTATAGAGATGTATTTACACCATGTCCATGTGTAGATATGTATTCATGAAACTTTCAACGCAGACCCCGAATTTGGACACCATACCCAAAACACCCAATTTAGGGGTTGATTCGCTCACACATAATAATGTGTATAATGGCTCGAAATATGACCAATGCAGATCCGAATTCGCTTGCAGCATTCAGATCGGTGATGTTAAAGGAATCTTATGGAGAAAATGGATAATGCAATACATACAAACCAGGAAACAATTTTCCCACACCATTGTTTCTCGAATTGGGAGCAGGTGTGTATTTTAATGTAGATGCAGTGACGCCATTTTAATAAAATCTTTTTAATAAAATATAAGGGAGTAGACAAACATATTAATCCTTGATTCATAGCAGGATAAACCCATAATGGATGACTGCAAGAGACCATCGCCGACCTTCGGTATAACTGTATAGTTATTTCTCATAACAGCACGGGGAGTTGTAGAGAGATAGAAATCCGTGACCAAAACCATTGCTGGAGAGTGAGCTTGGCTGCAAGCTGTGCTAAAGAAACAGGTCAAGATACAACATTGAAGTAAGTTGGAATACTTTGCGGATTGGGTGATATTTTGGTTTAGTTAGCTGATTTTGATAAGGTATTTCCGATTTATAAAGAGAAAGGCCAAGGGACATCACTTCTCGTTCGAGCGGAGAGGTTTGGAAGGCTCGAAAAACCAAGGATTATACTAATATTTTTGCAAAACCCGTTTCCCCGGCGTAACCCTACATCAAGAACCCACGATTTATCATATCATGAGGGTCATTTCTTCAGTGAAACAAAATACGTTTCATGAAATGAAGGCTATCCCCTCAATGTAAGCAAAAATTGTGAAGGCTATCCCTTCAACGTAAGCAATGCATTTTAAAAAAATTGTTAACGTTGTCGCCATGAATACATCTTATCAAATCATGAAGGCTCCTTCTATTAGTGAACACCAGAGAAGTAATTAGACACTCTCTGTATCCCACGGGATTTTTCCTCCATGAAACCACAAGTCTAAAAGTAAGGCTATATGCATAGATTAAAATAAGGATTGAGCCCGAGTTTTTAAGAGGGATCCACAGCATGTGCTAGGGCCAACGTACAAAGGGGTTACAACCATATTGTGATCTACTTTTCTTATTAAAAAAGAACAACACGCAGAGTTTCCCCGGGGTCTCTCCACCCATGCGCAGAGGTCGCTATAGACATTCCAGTCAATACGCAGAGGTCCACCGATATATATATATATATATATATATATTTTCAAACAGAAAACAATAAGCTCTGAAAAATATATTTTCGATCCGACGTAGCCAAAAGCGCAGATCCATACACTTCAACGCAAGCATAGAGGGGCCACCATACTCACAAGACCAACATCCAAATTTTTCAGATGTAGAAGACACTGCTCATCATCCAAAAGAAATTTTCTCGTGGCATACTCCATGTCCCGGAATGAGATGAAGAGCTCGTGATTTTTCCTTCAGCTCCGCGTGCCCCCGTTTTGCACAACTCTCACTCTCCCTATTTAATTAAATTCTTATCCGTTTTCCAGGAGCGAAGTGGCAGAAGTATATCTCCACATGCTTGTCTTCTTTAATAACCTAGGAAGGTATAAGGCATCATTTTTATTGTTATGGGAATAATTTCCAGGATTCTCTTGAGGAGAGATTGCCTCATCCCAATTTGATAGCCTAAAATTTTGGATGTCCCATTAATACAGTAATAAATGTTCTTCAATTTCTAAATACCGTCTCTATCTAATAATTACTTTGGTATATGTACTCCTTTAATTAAATAAAGGACCTATTTCCATTGTGAATAGATTTTGTATAAACCAAGTAATATTACTTATTTTATAAGGCATCTCCTACTTGTTATTAAACTATCTACATAAGATAACTCTCTTTGTTATATTAATGAAATATATATATAACGGTTTATATATATACAATATCATTAATATATTTATACTGTATGAACAATTTGTTTAAATAATTCATTCATTCAATTATTTATCCCTTAAATCCTAAGTGGAGAACTTTTGGGAATTTAACTTATATAGATGTCAAGGTATTTCTGGTGGGGCATACATTTCATTCTTACCAAAAATTTAGGGCATACAAGAGGGATGTTACATGGGCTTCTTGAATTTATCTACTAGCCAAGACTGAATATGATATAGCGACTTCTAATGGTTTCACGCAGGAACCACGTAAAACTTCATGTACCAATTAAGAGAACTACCCCTAAAGTTTGTGATCATCTTAGCCCTTAATATCGCCTCATCTTGGACCTGTCGCACAATCCATACAACCTCACATAAGAAGCAGTGTTGCTTAGGGTCTTCCAACATATCCCCATTAAATATAGGAAATAATATGTTAACTCTAAACATGTTATGTACTTGGGGTACTCACGAATTGGAAGTTAAATGTTCCACTAGTAAGAAATATCTGGCCACTCTCTTGGCTATTACTAATACTTTGATTTGACAAAATGCACTTCAAAATACTTTTAGTTCTTACCTCTCATGCTAGAGATGTGCACGGATTTTTGGGTATCTCGTACTCTTGGCTGTTGTATGGATATAGAACCTCTTCTCCATCTTCAGAAATAAGCCAATATTCCTTCTATTCATCACAAGATTCTCCGTAGAGATGTGGAACCAACTTGTAGTCTCCTCTTCTAGTTGCATTGCAAATCTCTCTCCGTGTCGTGTTATTCTCCTTCTCCTCGACCAAAATATTCTTCCACTCCTTAGAAGGCCACCCTCTTCATCAGTGTTACTATCGGTTAAGAACATCTCATCTTACTTTATCCATTTTGTTCATTCCTTCCTTCCTTCATGAACCATGTCCTTTGCGCACAATGATTTACTAGTCAGATTCAATCCTTAGGATTCCCTTTCCAAAAACTAGCATTTTAACCCACAACTTTATGGATTTGAAATATCTACCTCTAGGTCCTTGGAACAATTCTCTCTCGGCTTCATTATTTGACCCTATAGTGTCTACAACAATCTCACTAATGTATCCTTCCAAAATGCTATTGACCCAAAAGTAGACAACCCTAGAGATAGGATTGTTGACACTCCCTAACAGTCAGCTCAACACAGGAATGCACTCCTTGGTTTATTTTCCTTGATAATTTGTTTTGTGAGTTGCTAGCATCGCCAACCACTCACACGACACAATAGGAAATTAACTAAATAAATTTTCGTGAATACGTGTGTAAACATACCTTTCTAAGAGTTCGGTCGGAGTAACTCGCGACGCCTTACTTTCTTCTTGGGCAAATCCTATGCATTTTTAGTCTACCTAATCCTGGATCTGAAGATTTGTCGAGTTCTAAAAGATGTCCCATTCACGATAATCCTAGTCCCAACAACGAAACCATTGTTTTGGCTTGCTTCGACTAACCTATGTTTAACCTTCCAGCCCGATGAACAAAACCCAAGGCATCGACCAGATAGAGCATAACCCCATTGTCAACACCTGCGATGCAAGTAAAGTCTCTCTCAAGATACCTATAGGGACTACATGGACAAGGCTTCCGCAGTGATAGTGGTAAATAATTTTTCTTTTTGATCCTTTATTATTACGAGGGGGTTCAACCTGTTAGCAGAACTTTACAAGAAATTCCATATCTAATATCTCAATGACCATGTGCATTGCAAAACAATTATTCGCCAATTTTCTTTTAATGTATACTCCAACATTATTTACACTCATCGGCATTACATCATCAAAATGACTTAGTATGCACACAACGAAACATTATGATAAAAATAATATTCTTTGACCCTTTTACCCTTATGGTACTACAATCCATTTTCCCAGCAGGTTCATATGTACATGAAGGAAAACAAAAGACATTTAAACATAATGCACAGAGAGGACCATAGGACATCATAAAAATATACC
>LPNX010157469.1:29851-40801 GCA_001517045.1 Pseudotsuga menziesii
CTTATAAACTCCCAGTGAGCATGAATAAGACAACAGCTTATGAATGGGATTACAGCTTAGTTCTTAGTCAATTTTATGCATTCAATCTATGTGTACCTGCTGTCCTCAATAACGAATACTGAGCATACCACAAGTATAAATTTCTTAGCTACAAGGTATGAGATTTTCCAACATCTTAAACTATGACAAAAATACATAGAAATAAACATCATGTAAGAGGAAAATAAACATGCACAACATTCCAAAGAGACAACCATATTCACGTGGTTGACCTCGTTCACGAGGCTACGTCCACCAAATAGTGTTGCATGCCTGCAACATTCATTTCAATATTCAGTTACAATCTGCAACGGAGTGTTTCCTTCAATTTTTCCAGAAGCACCGAGGTCTAACCAGGGCATGAGTACAGGCGGTAACATTCAACCCAAATACATAGTTACGGCCTACATCTGTCTGTTTCCAATACTTTCTTGGAAACTTTAACAGCAATACAGTCTTCATGAAACATTAAAAATATTTACAGAAAGATCAGGCTAAGTGCCGTTTAACATGGGCATTCATAAGACAATCATTTTCAGGATGATATTTTCCCACTTCCGAGTGTCCAAGGTATTTTAAACATTTGGTAAACTTACGGTGGAATATAAAACCTCAAATGTGGCTAGCCTGTCCATAACCAAAAATCATCAAACATAATACAATCATTTCATGAATTTCCTATATATATAGATATAGGAAAATTCACGTTAACACCTTCTTCAGTCATATATTTACCTTCATGTAATTACTCATCATTAATGCTTTCTCGTCAAGAAACATCCATACCAAATTAGGGATATAGCTTCACATATCATACTCAGCTCTATATTTCATATTCTATTACGTTATTCTACTTATTTGCTGATAACTCCCCCAAATGGTTACCGTGAATGAATTTACCTTGTTGATTTTCCAGTATAAACTAATTAGTGAAAACCCAATAAGGAAAAGACCCCATAATCGAAATTATGCGAATAGGGAGAACCTCTATAAGAAATCCTACAGCTGTCATTCAAGCGCAGCAAAAAAGACAAATCAGGTTGCAAGGCTCATAAGCATCATTAGTGCTCCCATATAATCATTTATAGGTTAAGAGGTAATGTCCTTAACTGGCCACATAAATATTAAGCCCTTAAATACGCAGCAAGGATTACAGACAATGCTGAAAAATTAGGGTGCCTGGTAAGATTCGATCTGGTCTATACGTGCAATTCTGCAGTGACTAAAACAATTCTGTCATATTGAACAGAAGATTAGGAAGTGTAATTCAAGAACTTTAAGGGAATTCCTTTGCAACACCAGAATTGAATGATATCGCACACATCTAGAAATCGCTGTCACATAATCAAACATCATGAGGATCCTAACCAACTAGAACCTAGAGCTGGTATCCATTACCATCTCTCCAAGAATAACAGAAAATATGTACCCTGAAATAGCGACTCAATAGAAACGACCACCATGAAATCCCTATCAACTATTTCCTATTCTTGATCAACATCGGATAATCTTGTGCTTAGGTACATTGGGAAATATAACTGAATAGAGTATTTTTGTGTTAACATTTCATTTTCTAGTTCAGTTGAATGGGCTGCAAACCACAGATGGAAAAGAACACACCAATGTGAATATCGATCTCCATCATCAACAGAGTACAAGGAAAACAAAACCCAAAGCAATGTGGATAAAATAACGCGTAGTTTACTATCCAACATAGCCGACCCAGCGCAGCTCCCCAGCGCTCGATGGTAACAACCATAGATTTAAAAATTCGAGAATCGATTGTTCCATCCTCCTATTTTAATCATAAAGAAAGGTGGGTTCGCCTTACCATGTTCTGTACTCATCGAATAGCATAAGCTTTATAGTTTTTCTGTTTTTAGGCGTCGAACAGTTTAGGAGGTTTAATTTTCCAGGCTTGTGAGCCGAGACCGACAGTTCTATGGGATGGGAAAAATACGACACCTCTTCACTATCATACCAATCCCCGTGGAAAGGAAAAGTAAACATCTGATCACCCATGACATCTAGTCTTGCAAGATACAAGCTGGGCAAAGGATGCTGGAGATTACAACTTAAGAAGCATCTTCAGGCTTAAATAAAAAGGTGTCTACAATAGACATTTTGCAAATCAGCGGGAGAAGAAATGGCATATTTATGGACAACTACATGGGCATTCCTTCAAAAGGGTTTTGGACTTTGTTCATGCTCACAAAGGAAACTACCACGAGTGTACAGTCCAGAACCCCGAATTCTCCCCAAAACAGGAAAATGCAATAAAAACTTTCATGCATGGAGCGCAGAGATAAAATTTACCCTTTTATGCATACAAAACTTCAAATCATAGCTCCACCTTTTAGGACGCATGAGACCCAGAGTTTTCAGTCTATTTAAATCTCCAGAATACACGTAGATCCAGTTCCCAAAGTAACATCGGCTACTGAATGGACAGTTAAAAAGCATGAATGTAAGCATGCATCCACACATAGGTCGAAAGGTACTCACCAATACACAGAGGGTATCAACATTTGAAGAGGCTGTCGATGGTGCCGAAACTGCTTGGATCAACAAGGCGTAGATCCTAAATTCTTCTAGCTGTGGTAATAAACCATTCGCGTGCTTGAGGGCCGAGAACAATCAAGGCATGTACCTTTCAGGTGTAAAACTCACAGGGATGGGAACCTAGGGCGTATTTGTTCATCAACGTTTGAGGAGGAGGAGCGCTTCTCCGCTCGCGAACAAACTCTCCATTTGCCACTTCAAAAACACCTGCCTGAGATTCCCACCGAGTGTTTTCCATCTCTCCCCTTTTATCCAAGGTATTTCGTAACCTAAAATTTACCAAGGAGTAACGGTCTCATTTTCTAGGGTAGGCCACGCGTACCCAAATACAAGGAAGTCAATTCTGTCCTTAATTTTGTAGTTCAGAATTAGCTAGAGGCATGCGTTTAGCCTTCCCAGTAAACTAGCTAGAGGCATGCGTTTAGCCTGCCCAGGATTATTCTCCTTACCGACAGCTATTTAAATTCCTCAAGTCATGGCCGAAACTCCTTCCACTAACTTTTCCGAGTATTTTTCCTAAAATTAGGCTGAAGATCGGCGTCCTTCATGTAGAGGAGATTCTTTTCAACGCTGGGTGCATGTTAATCCTCTCGTTTATGCATATAGATACAAATACATGCCTTCTTAAAACTATATGAATACATGTATATTCATATATATATCTAAGTATGTAGTTTATTTACCCAATTGGACTAATGGATAATAAATATATATACCTATATATATTTATGTTGTTTGCACATATGACCTATGTGTTCCTTTTACTGGTTTTAATTATCGCTCTTACCAAAATTGGCTACTATGAACACCCACCAATGACATTGTAGCGAGATTCCTTTTGCCACAACATTTAGGTCATGAAGAACTAGGTCTGCTAGGTGTTATCAACCACTAGTCTCTCCTCCTAGTGGACACGGCTGTGTGAAATGAAGCTGTACTCAAGTCTTAAGCCTCTCAAGTTCATGACTTAGGGAATCACATATAAGGTTCTACTAGTGGGGCCTTGGCCTTGAGCTCCCCACCAGAGAATAAATACATTCATAAATTAAAATATTCAAAGGCATTAAGGAGGGACATTACAGGGACTACATGGACAAGGCTTCCGCAGTGATAGTAGGGGATCTCTTCATGGAAGAGCTTAACAAACTACCCAACAATCCAGATAGGTGAACAATCATCGATAGATAACAACAACATATGGAAACATAATAGATATGAATCATATCTACCACATTTTCAGCACTATTATTCCATTTCATCATAAATATGATCAGATGCACAAAAATCAAAAGGTTTCAAACATAAAATTAGCATACACCATTTGACATAGAGATTTTAACGTGGAGACCCATACGGAAAAAAAACCACAAAAACGATCTTCATCTGGATCGACATTACATCCCTTCATGAATCTTATTCACGCTTTGCACTACGACTTGCAATAGACTTCTTCATATCTCACTCTTGACTATCCCTCTCCTATTTTCTTCCTAAACAAAAACATAGCCAACCCCTAATTCCCAACCCTTTCCCATTTTTATAGGTTCTAAAGATTGATTTTACATCTCGTTCCCGCGACCCATAACTCGATAAATTTTCTAGTTAACTCACCACATATATTTAGTGTTTCACCAAAAACTGCCCAAAATTCACAATCTGACCCATTTCGTCTTTGCTCCATCGTAGCCTTGTTCACACTGGGACAGAACTTCTTAAAGCTTCTGAATCATACTTTACACACATTCCTAGGGCCAACAACACATAAACATAAATTGCATCTCATATAATGAGATTATATTTCGTTTAGTATAGTTTGAGTGGATCTAACAGTTGAGAACACATGTTTCCTCCTTCGAGCTCATAGGTTCAAATACAAAAGTGTCACATTTTCTTGTCTAACAAAAAAGAGGACTCTCACTTTAAAAAGACATTATTATTATTATTATTATTATTATTATTATTATTATTATATAAATTTAAAAGTAGTTAAAATATATAATTTCCATCAATTTTATAAACTCTGTATATATTTTTAAATGAGTTGGCTATAATTTAATTAGGTGCATCTCTAAACATTGAAATTTGGATACATCCTATCATTATAACAACCAACTTTGAAATACTTTTCTATTGTATGCATCTCCACTAAAAACTAGCAACAACCATATTAATAATATTAATATGTTCTACCCCCCGAGGTGTAGACCAATTGGCAACCGTGCACTTGTTAAGGTGTACGTGCTGTTAAGCAAGTCAAGGGTTCAAACCTCGTTGCATCCCGAGATGCGTTGTGGGGGTCAGCGTATTCTCTTGGAGGTTATAGTGGTAGCAGTCGGAATCGACCTCGTGTCATGCGAGTACGAAACCGGCTAGTTTCTGATTAATCCAGATACAAAAAAACAAATTAAAATAAAAAAATATTAATATGTTCTAATACCCCCATAGGCATATATTTTTAAATGCACGTCAAATTACCTCCACCTTAACTTGTGGTTGGTGAACACTAATAGGTCAGAAGTTAAGTGCCAATAATAAGTTATATCACTTTTTTAATAATTGTTTATTTTAAATTTGTAAATACTACCATAGAATCATTCTAGAAATTACACTTGTCTCATACTCTTGTCATCTAGAAAAGGCATAGGTTCTTTTCCACCAAGAAATCTCAAATATAACACCTATGAATATAATAATTGGGTAAAAAATGGAATTAGTGTGCACACCATCTTAGGCTAAAGTGGCCCTACATGGTATTGCATTAAGGGAAGTTATTACATGAGCTATTTTTTATTTTTTTCCTATACCACAAATGCACTTATCACATGAGCTATCCTCTATTTTTTTATAATCGTTTACTAAGACTTTTTAAAGACAAGCATAGGATCAATCTTGAGAGTACACTTGTCGGGCAATCTCTTGAAAAGTAGGAAAATCATAGATGGTATTCCACCCCAAAATTCTAAGATATAAATGCATATCCTCGTATTAAAATTAACTTGTGGTTGGTGAACATGGACAGGTCAGAAGTTAAGTGCCACTAATAATTCATGTTGTTTTTTAAATAATTGTTTATTTTACATTTGTGAAGAGCACCATAGAATCAATCTCTGAATTACACTTGTCTCATACTCCTCTCATGTAGAAAAAACATAGGTGCATAGGTGCTTTTCCACCTAGAAATCTCAAATAAGAACACCTATGAATATTATAATTCTGTAAAAAAGGCAATTATCCCCCAAGTCTACAAATCATCTTAAGATGAAGTGGCCTTACATGGTATGCCATTAAGTGCATTTATTACATGAGGTATTTTTTATTCTTTTTCAATACCACAAGTGCACTTATCACATGAGCTATCTTCTATTTTTTTATAATTGTTTACTCAGAATTTTTAAAGACCCATAGGATCAACATTGAGAGTACACTTGTCCCAATCTCGCGCAATGTAGGAAAATTAAAGATGGTATTCCACCCTAAAATTCTAAGATATAAACGCCTATCCACACAATTCCACTTAACTTGTGGGGGGTGAACAAGAATAGGTCACAAGTAAAGTGCCGCTAATAAGTTATATTAATTTTTTTAATAATTGTTATTTTAAATTTGTGACCACTACCATGGAATCAAGGTGGAAAGTACACTTGTGTAAGACTCTTGTCATCTAGAAAAAACATAGAGGCTTGTCAACCCCCAAATCTCAAATAAAAACACCCGTGAATGCAATAATAACATAAAAGGGGAAATTATCCCCAAGTCTAGACAACATCTTAAGTTAAAGTTAAAGTGACCAGGTATTTTGTTGTCCATAATCTAAAAAGGGTGTTTATCTATTCATATTTAACTATTTCTTTTATTCTCCTGTAATTAATGTCTAGATTTCAAGAGTTCTATTGCTTTGACACTATTGTTGCACTTCTTTCAACCAAATTAGAGAAGAACTGTCTATCAAGGGTGTTAGGGTCAACAAAAATGAGCTATTATTCATCATCTAAGTAGCACTTGTTTGATACTCCTATACTCAAAGAATAGATGCTTGTCCACCCCAAACCTAAAATAAAAACACCTACTAATATAATAATTGGGTAAAAAAGGCAATTATCTCAAGCCTACAGATATTCTCAAGTTATAGTCGGCCTATTTTGTTGTCCACAAAATAAAAATGGATCCATATTTAACTATTCTCTTCTAATTAATGTCTCAAGAGTTATATTGCTTTGAAACGATTGTCCCAGTTCACTTGCCAAATTAGAGAAGAACCTTCTATCAAGGGTTTTAAGCGCATTTCAGTCAACAAAAAATGAGTGATCATTCATCTTCTTCATCTTCGGAAGTAGTAATGAACAATATGCAAGCTGAATGTGGGTGTTGTTTTTTTGAATTTGTAATAGAAAATCTGGTACAGTGTGAAAAAGGGCATCGAGTTTGTTTTGGATGTCTAAGGAGGCAGGTGGAAGAAATAATATATGGAAGTTTCAAAGCACACGGATCTTTGCCTTGTATGTATACTGGTTATGAGTGCAAAGATTCAATTCGTTTGTGTGAAATTAGGAGGGCTCTTTC
Source organism: Pseudotsuga menziesii (assembly GCA_001517045.1). Lineage (NCBI taxonomy): Eukaryota > Viridiplantae > Streptophyta > Pinopsida > Pinales > Pinaceae > Pseudotsuga > Pseudotsuga menziesii. Next base: position 37,013 of record LPNX010157469.1, read on the forward strand.
AAACGATGTTGTCGAAAGATATGAGAATTGTCAGGCCCTAGAAGCTGTAGCTGAAGCAAAACTTGGAAACTTGGTTTATTGTCCATTTTGCAATATTCCGTGTGAAGTAGACAAATGCGTACAAGTTTTTGACTGTCAAAACCCTAGATGTTTACTGGCTTCATGTATCCAATGCAAGGAGGCCAGTCACCTACCCTTGTCGTGTGAAGAGAATGGGAAGACATCTGAGTCTGCTGCTCGCACAAAAGTTGAAGAGAGGATGACAAAGGCAGTTGTAAGACAATCTAAAACCTGCAACGCAGCGATAGTAAAGATGGATGGATGCAATAGGGTGACGTGTACTAGGTGTAGAACCACCATGTGTCACGTTTGCCGACAGGCCATCTCGTCGAACTATGAACACTTTTGTGATCATCATTATCAGCGAGAACCTGGAAAACCCTGCCAAATATGCAAGGCCGAAAAGTGTAGTTTGTGGGAGACTGAGGTAGAAGATAATGTGGCACTGGAAGCTAGGGAGGAAGCATTAAAAGAATTTGCAGACAAAGAATTTGGAGATCAGAAAATTGGGCCTCCTCTACTAAAGAAAACAGTACAATAGTCCAATCACGATGTTCACGTAAATGTTTATGACGATGATCACGTTAATATTTATTGGGAAGTACAAGGTAACGAAGGACTGGGACACAGACCTGAACTGGAGGAGCAGAGGCGACAGCTAGTTGAACTGGAGGAGCACGTGCAGCACGTGCGACAGCTAGTTGCTCATCCGTTTGCAATCATGGCGAATAGGGCCCAAGCACATGACAGAGCTGTATTGGAGGAGGAGGAACACATCCCTTTACCAGTAGATGTGTTGCTACAAATCGTGAGAGCTGAGGGAGATGATCCAGCCGATGAGTTAGTTTATGCGGATGATGAGGTTAATGTTTATGTGGATGACCACGTTGCGAACATGCAGATGCAGCAACTGCGACATATTCTAGATGAACTGGAGGAGGAGGTGCAGCAACAGCGACAGCTGGTTGCTCTCACATGACAGAGCAACTAATCGAGGAGGAACAACGCATCGAAAGAGCTGATGATGAGGATGCAAAAATGCAATTACAAGCTAACGAAGATGATGGGACTGAAGAACAAAGGGCTGAAGATAAAGGAACGATGAAGGATGGCGATCTCCAAAGCAATTGATTTCGTTCGAATCAACTTTGTTAAAGTTTATTTAATTTAGTTATTATAATTAATATACACAGAACTCCTTGAATTAATCACTTTCACATACGCCATCTCATGATTTCATTACAGTTTTTTATATTTAGTGTTTTTCCTTTATGCAACGATTTTCCTACCCTGTGGCACTCCATAGCAGAAGTCCAGAAGTCCTCCCTTTCCTATAATGACTGGGGCCGTAAAGAACAGATAACAATTGCCGATAGAGACACAGACTTAAATCAGTGATACAGAAGTCCCTCCGTTGTTTGACTTAGAGCCTGCATAAGATGGTTCAAGCGATCATCATTATTAAAAGTAGTGCGGAGTTGATGTATCCAATCTTCTTTAGAGCCTAATGAGAAAACGGGAGTGAGCGTAGAAAACTGTAGTGGATACCTATTTCATTGCTCACATTTAATTCTACGCTGCATGAAAGCTTTGACTTGAGGAGTGGAAACATATAATATAGATATCAAAACCCTACCAAAGGCTACGGGTTGTTCCTTCCAATTCTTTATTCGATATTAGATAAACAAAGTAGAGGACAAAATAAAAATGGTTTGGTCGCGAGGTCGATATTAGATAAACAAAGTAGAGGACAAAATAAAAATGGTTTGGTCGCGAGGTAGTGGGACAATCAGTACACTGGGTTTGGTCGTGAGGTAGTGGGACAATCACTATACTGGGTTTGGGTTTTAGAACCGTGTAAGTGGGACAATCTGTACACTGACTTTTAGAACCGTGAAACATTTACAGATGGTTAAATACGTTTAAAAAACCTTAGAAACTGACATGGCTTCCTCCAACACGTTTAGCTTCCCCAACCACTTCAGAGCAAGCTCTTCATTTATCAAACCCTCCACACGCAGATTAACAACATATAATTTCACAAAGAGAATTCTATGTATTTCTTCCTTCGTTATAAGAACCAACTCTTGGGTGTCTATCCACATGCCTTCTTTTCTTTAAAATTATTGGAAAATAATGACATAAGTTAGGTTTTGGCATTCATTCCAATTGTAAGTAGAGTGGGTGCACTTTGTCGACAAAGTTAATTGTAAGTATACTCTTTGTGAGTTGCAAGTATACTTAGGTGGCATAGGAAGAGTACATAGGAATGAAATTGTTTATAAAGACATTATATGATGCCATATTACTTGAAGTGGTACAAAGAATAGTTATAAATGTACATAACAATGTGATTTTAAGTATCATATGTATAGGAAGGCCAAAACTTTATATGTATATACGTGCTAAGAAAACATAGTGTATTTTTCTCAATGATTTTGGCTTTCTAAGAAGAGAGAACTTGTACCACCTATCATGTATCCAATTTTTTCATGTTTTGAATATGAAAAATTTACAAACATATTTTTAAAACAACTTCTAGCACTCAATTCGTGTTTTTAAAACTTTAGATATAATAATTTTACCCAAAATACATGTTTAAGGCTAGTTTTTGGGCTAGTCACAAACCCTATCTTACACAAGGCTTGTCTCTAAATTTATTGTAACCCTAATCTTGAATTTCGTCAATACTACTTTATAACCTCTCTATAACCTAAAAATCTAAGACCCTAAAACTTCAAAAACAAATTGGAGTGAAATGTTGGCACATTAATTCCGTATTTCCTCTCCACCCTCCAAATTTCAGACACTAAATTATTGCAGAAAAAGAATGGAGCCAATCTTGATTTCGGTCTAATCCTTGCTGGATTTCTTCTCTTATCAAACTCCAAAGGGATTTACTGGTATATAAATAAGAATGACTGTGTCTCTTTTCTAGAAAGTGATATGACATGGATCAATATATAATTTGTCATATATTTGGTGCTTTCTTGGTGGATGGATTTGAGTAATTTTAGAGAAGAGTAGAGGATATATGAGATCGTGTATTAGCCATTATGGGGATAGAGTCATAGGAAACTCCATAAATGGTATGTGCATTCACCTAGTATTTTCATTTTGACATGAAGGGAGATTACCATACACCATTTGACACAGATATTTTAACGTGGAGACCCATACGGAAAAAAACCACAAAAACCCTCTTCATCTGCATAAGTCGGGTTTGAGCTCTTTGGTCTATGCACATGGCGTGCATAAACCAAGAGAGTTCCACACTTTAATTAGAGTTTTTGATACAAAATTTTAGTCATAAGACTGTTGTTGTAAGGGTCACTATTTAGAGGCGCATTTACACAACGTGAATGTATACCAACTATCTTGTTTTTTACGCTAAATGGTTAGAACTATAATGTTCCTTAAATGATTAGAATCATAATATTTGTTAACTTTTGGTGACCCTATCATTCATGACTCTTTGTAACACTTATTGAAGGTGCCACCAAACCTAATTTATTTATGTGAATTTATATGCATGTGTACATATGATGTCTATCATTTTCATATTGTTTTGTTCTTTGTACAAGAGTATCACTCATGGAACTCTGTAACATTTATCAAAAGTGCCACTTGAAACTAAATATTTATTTGAATTTACTTGGATGAATAGGATGGTTATTGTTTGAATTTGACACTTTGCAACATTTATCAAAAGTTCCACTAGAAACCAAT
>LPNX010157505.1:12429-43622 GCA_001517045.1 Pseudotsuga menziesii
AATCCATACAAGTTAGGATTTCCTCAAAGTGCCACCACCAAAATCCTTCAATTGTTGGAAGTTAGTAACTATTTAAGCTAAGTCATGCTCCACTTACATTGAGTTAGATGTCCTCTAGTTCAATTAGTGCTAGTATTACATGGTTACATGTGGGAAGGCACCTATTCTTACCTACTTCTCACCTACCACATCAGTTTAACTGGTTTAACGGATTATAACTGACTGAGAGACTGAATTAGGCACCTGGAGTTAGACGAGTGAACTTCGATAGTGATTTAGACACTTCTAGTTAGCCATGTAGCCAAATTGAGTTGGTAGATTTGAATCATATCTGCATGATTCGAATTCTCCTTTATGTAACACAGTTGTATACTATTGGGATTACTAAAGTTGATACTGTAATTATACTAACCAATTCTTATCCATTTTTTGTGAAACTTTTCTTGTTCAATGTATATTATTTATTCCATTACACTACATAATAATACAACAATTCAATTTCACTCATTGCTTGAAGATCAATGGAACAATAATTTAACAGGTGAAGCATTAAATACTAATAAATGGAGAAGCTAAGTCCCCAAAGGCTTCTAGAAGAATACTTGAGTGGAAATTTGAAGTTGTGAAAGAGAATATAAATACCGAGTATATTTTAGGAGAAGTGGTTATGCAATTCAATTTCTTCTAGCCAAAATAATTTTCAACCACATTGTCAAGAATCCAGACCAACTGAAAAACCACTGTAGTTCAAGGTTATGCATTCTACGGCCTAGTAGGTGGAGGATGTGTAAATCCTTATGTGCTTATAATCGACTCAAATAAAAATAAAAAATAAAAGAAAATAATTTGAATATACCAAAAAATTAGTGGGCTTGATAAAGATAAAATAAATATCAAAACATAATAAAAAATAAAGCCAATTATAAATTCATATATGAAGCCTCTTGAGGTTCACATTTCCTCAACACACTTAAGGTTTCATTTTAAAACTAACTAAATCACATAAAAGAACAATATTTCCCTCATCACAATATAAATTGCATAAAGAACAATATAAAATCTCAATAGAGTGACTTGAAATTCCGGGCTTATAATCGGCTCAAATAAAAATAAAATAATTCGAATATACCTAAAAATTAGTCAGATTGAAAAAAATAAAACAAATATCAAAACATAATAAAAAATAGAGCCAATTATAAACTCATATATGAAGCCTGTTGAGGTTCACATTTCCTCAACACACTTTAGATTTTGAAATCTTTATTATTACAATTACAATATATTCATTAATGTTCTTATTAATTCTTTCGCAAAAACAAATTTGCATCAACCACAATGTTTTCTTTTAATGAAGACAATATTTGTTTTTATGCATAAATTTATTTGTATTGGAAAAAAATAATATTTTTTAAGACAAAGTTGTTTTGTTTTTTCAATAAATCCAATGAATTTTGTTTCTTAACATAAACTATGGAAAAGTGTATATTAAAGGGGTTGTGCATAGCCATTCAGTACAAAATTATAGCAGCAAGAAGATGATAATAGGAAAATAGAATCTGAAACAAAAACATGCTAGAGAGTGGGCCTTCTAGAGCTGCTGTAGAAGTTCATATTCTGAATATTAACAATAATAGTGTAAATTCAAATAAACTACTGATTCAAAACTATGCAAAAAAACATGTACTATATGGAGATCATTTAGGTTTTCCTAGAAACCCCACAAGCTAGGTGACAGTCTTCTTTGATTCTTTGAGTGGTTTCTCCATGATTTTCTTGAGTGTGACTTCCCTAGTTCAGATACACCAATTTTTGTAGATCTTCCTGAATATGGTCAATCATACCCATCATCTCTTTCATGTCCATATCATGGTCATCTATTCTTGCATCATGGTAGCTAGTTTGGTTAGCATTTAACTCAAAATCAAGGCCTAGAAATGGGGAAGAAGGCCCTTGTAGAGACTTAGTGAATAGATTTAGAACTAACCTCTTCATCATTAAGAGAAATGAAACCTTGAGGGAGAGAGGCACCTATATTTTCCAAGGACTCAAGATTAGAATTATTCACTCTTAGAATATGGTAGTAGGCATTGCTAGCAGGAAGTGGAAGATGAGTGATCATGTCATAAAACCTTCTGCATTTGATGGAGTGTGCTGAATAACCCATTATCATTTTGAGGATATCATGCCAAGAATACCCAAAAACTAGCATACTTGAGATGATTATTTTATTTATCATTTATAAGCCTTGAAGAAGCACCAACCACTTGGCCTCAGTTTTGGCCTTGTGTCCCAATCCCCACGCAAAGATATTTACTGTTTGTCCTATAGTTTCAAGGATGACCCCTCCCGCACCTGCCTCCCTTGGGTTGCCTCTTGAGGAACCATCAAAGAATAAAGAGTAAGAGTTTTTCTCTTGAATCCATCGAAAGAGGTCATCATATTTTTTCCTAATATACCAAGGCTGAATGAAGTAGAAATTTTTGGACTAAGGGGAAATCCTTTGCAAGAAAGTGTTGCACGATATGAAGACTTGAACTGAAAGGTTCTCTAAATATGGAAGGCCCAATCCTTTTGAGGATAATTTTTATGCTGTCATTCCATTTATTTTTGAAACTATCTGACTTGGGACCACCTTTTCACCTTTGAAAATTGCTCCATTCTTGACCAACCAGAGGTGTCGGAATATGTTTTTGGGAATGGAGTTCCAAATCCTTTTTAGAATGGGTTTTTTCTTGATATATCTTGGGAAATGACTATTCCAGGCTATAAGGAGTTGTCCAATGGGGTTTAGGAGGATTGAAGTAGGAACAAACAGGGTGCAAGATGGACCTCCAGACTTGACAGGATACACTGCATTGAAGAAAAATATGGGAAGTTATCTATGAATCAACATTACATAAATCACATCGAGAGGGGATTTCTATTCCTCTTTTGCTGATGTTATCAGCTGTGAGTAATTTAAAATTCATTAACAACCAGATAAAAAAATTGACTTTGGGAATGCAATCTGAATTCCAAACCTTTTTCCATAGATTTGTTGTAGGGATGGCTAGATCAGTTTGAAGAATCTTATATCCTTCCTTTACAATGCAATTACCATTGCTACCTAAGCTGATGGAATCTCTGGCAGTTTTGTAGATGGGATTATGTCATGGAGGAGTGGGATCAAGAGATTGACAGTGTGTTTTAGATGCTCAGAAGGATGGAGCATTCTCCACCCATTCCAATTTCCATTCCGATCCAAAGTGGATATATCATAAAGGGTCAGTATGCCACTATCACTATCCTATTTGGAAAAATCCTCCAATGAGTGAACAGAAGATAATGGCGGGTGCCCAAGGATTTTGTCAACCCATATTTTGATCTTCTTTCAATTGCTAGTGATCCCATAGAAGTCGATTTGTATGATCTTGAGAGAGGTTTTGCATAGCTACCATATCGACGTGCCTTGTCATTCCCATAGATGGTTAAGGATTTTGGATCGGGGATTCCTTACATATGTTTTCCTTATAACCTCTTTCCACCAATCCCTACTTCTTGTTTCCATTCTCCAAACCAATTTGGTTCCTAGATATTTTTTCATTTTCTCCGGGTCTCTAATTCCCACCCCTTCTTTTAGCCTAGGATCCATTACAGTAGTCCAGTTTACAAGATGCAATTTTTTGTTCTAAACTTTACCTCCCTACCAAAGGAACTTTCTTATTTCCATGCATATTCTATTCGTGACCATCTTAGGAGCAAGCATCACCGATATAGTGTAAATGGGGTAAGAGGAGAGGACAAACTAGATGAGAGTGTGTACAACTGATTTGACCACACATGGTGGATCACACCTTTATGGCCTTCCTTATCCCTCTATAGACTCTTTAGACCCCATGGACCATTTTTGTATCTTTGATGTTTCCAAGATCATCCCTAAAATCATGCAATAATTTCCATACATGACTTTTAATCCCTTTCTTGCGTATATTCACGGATTTGACCCTTAAACCTGTGTACATTGGGATGTGTGCAAAAGGGAAAATGATTTTGAATTTTTCCTTGGATCCGAGTCACTTGTCTCTTGGCCTTCCATATGGCTTGAGACCGCTTAGATTCGACCTTCCATTACCCCATTGAAGAGCTATGTAAGGAACCCTTTGGATAAATTGAAGGGGGAGGAATTGAAGAGCAAGAAAACTATAGTCCATTGTTTCTGGAGCTTATACTTGAGTCTGCATCCCTTTGTCCCTTGGAGCACTTTGTGTTCTTCCCAAGCTTGCCTTTTGCTTATGAGCTTGCTATCAAGAGATGGAGGATTGAAGTGGTGAAGGCCCAAGTGGGGGACTTAGTTTCTTCGATTCGTAAACGTGCCAACAAAGGTTGTCACTATTGTAATGCATGTTTTATATCAATAGAAATATCTTTTCCTATCTAGTAATGTGTATTTAAATGAGTATGTGATCCATGGCTGCTTTTAAATGCTTATATGTTATGGATTATACATGCTAGAGTAGGTCTAACACAATTATATATAGCATGCTTGTCTTATTTTCTGAATTTTGAGGAAGCAAATTGCTAATACAAGCAAGAGTGGAAAAGCTCAATAGGGATCTACATCAACCATCCAGAATAAGGTACGAATCAAGATCCTTTAGTGTTAGATGTTTGGTTTCTCTTTCATATAGGAAAGGATTGATTTATAGAGTTAATATGTCTATTGTGGTACCCAAATCCATAGGAATTTCTCTCCATAACAAAATTGGAAACTCCGCTGGGGAGTTCCTAGTCATTTTCCTTTGGGGGTTTTTATCGGCATTCAATGCTCTTGAATTGCTCTAGTTTCCGTGTTTCTGAGTCAAGTCTGGGAGCATGTTTTCCTGGTAGTGTTTGAGAGGAGTAAATTTTGTCTCAGTTTATCTATTTACCTTCATTTTTATCTCTTTTTTTTTTTCTATACACGAGTTTTTTCCTCAGAGTTGTGTGTACACGTGGTTTTGACTACGATATCCTCGTATATACGTGGGTTTTCTGCACACAATCGCGTATGCCCTAAGTTTTTCCTTTTAGAGGAATATTGAGTGTTTCTATGTGAGTTTTAATTATTGCTGAGTCTCCTTAGATGCTTCTAGAGTCTGTATACACCTCTGTTTCTGACTAGAGACGCTTTTTAGGGTAATTTTTTTTTTGAAGAATGTTCTTGTCATTGCATTTTTTATTTTTTGTTTTGGGATTACTGCATTAGGTCTCTTTTACCTTAGTTCTTTGCTTGGGTGTTGTTTGATAGTGCTTGGAGTCTAGGGGTGGTAGAGTCATTCTTTTGCTTTATTATCTCATTTTTATTCAAAAAATACAAAAATATTTGCTTCTTTGCATCATTATGCATCATTGCACTTTGCATTTTGCATGGTACTTGCACTAGGTTTGCTTAGAGAAGTATTAGTCAGGCTTTCACACAGGAATGATTGCATTTTTATTTTGAAGAAATTTTTGCATTTCACATAGTAGCATGCCCTATTTTTTATTCGACACAATGCATTTGCATTGATTGTTATGTGTGCATTTTACTTCATGTTGCGTCATAACACCATTGGTTGCACGATCATCTACCTTTTTGAATAATAAGCCAAATAAAATCAACACTTAATTAAAATGGATTACACTATTTTCTTTAATAGGATACACCAACAAGATTAGCTTTTAGGGACTTGGAATAGTTCATTGTGAGTAAATTATCCAAGACCACTAAATAAAACGTGTTTGTGTCTGTCTAGGTGAGAGTGTGAAATTCCTTGGTATAATTAGTGTTTTTCAGGATCCTCCTCTTACAAGGGAGTTAAGCATGAGGCAGTGTGAGCAATTAATGATTGGGATGACCCCTGGTCATAACTGAGTACCACCAGATATATTTCTAGGATTGTATTTGTATCTGGGGGCTCTTTCGAGAGTTTCAGCCTTTGCTACCCTGTCCATATAATCAATCCCACCTGTGACTATCCACCTAAGCATTGATTATATTAAGGTGACCTTAGTTGCCTTAGCTAGGTTATCGAGGGGGCACCTTGCAGGGGTTATTCTGTAGGTGTCCTGGCTAGGTTGGGGTCAGACAACACATTCGCTATATGCATTGAATCTGAGGGCTACAATAATTGGTTACGAACCTTCGCTTGTTATGCATGGGAGTCTCAAGCCTCTCCTAAGCAAGACATACCTACTTCATTTGGGAGCTCACATTCCCTACCCTTGTTTGCTTGTGATTGGATTTAGATTATATAGGTGTATGCTATGTGCATGCTAGCTTTCTTAGGGTTTGCGTAATTAGAAGAGTCTTTTCCATTTTTTGAGTCATTGTGGATTCGGGTGCGGCACTTCGTTATTCTCATCGTTTAGTGGGACTTTCACCTTCTACATCTCCTCCTCCTTTGGGAGAGAGAAATAGACAATCCAAGTGGACTACTTCTCACATTTATTCACACATGATGGAAGATCATGAAAATGAAATTATTGAGTTGTCTTCTCCACCTCATGAGGTTGGGGAAGAAGATCCTTCACCTAATATACCTACGCACTCTGGGTATGATCTCTCATTCACAGGTCCTCGGTATTGGCTTCTGGGCGACGAGACTCATCATGAACCTATGATCACTAGTTATGTTAGTTATGGCATGTCTGGTATCCTTGCACATGATCCGGCATAGCATGCCGAGTCAGAATTTGAACCTAACACTACGCTGGGGGGCACTCCTATTCCTTTCCATGCAGAGAGATTTGGGAACACGAGTCACATTGCACCCTCCATCCCGGTGGTGGAAGCTACCTCACATGTTCATCCTAGACCTGGTGTTAGTAGTCCTATTTGGATACCAGAACTAAGAGGAGTGACTATAGGGAATACCACTTACATCACTTCACATGTCCCTTCATCCTCTATTCCTAGTTTTTCAAATGCTATTCCTTCCCTTCATTCACATGGTCCTTCGGGTCGGAATGTTGCTACTAGTCATGTTCATATTGTAGCTACTCATGTAATCGTGTCTCAGAGTCAAGTACCTCCTGTTGTCTTGGGAGGTCATATTCCTACTTCTGGAATGTCTTATGGTCTATCGCAGGGAGTTCCCCATATTCCTACTTATGGAGTTTCTTATGGGACATCTTATGGAGCTTCTCATGGAAAATATTATGGACCACATTATGCATAGAGTTATTAACCTTATGGGTATGGGTATCAACAACCCGCTTAATCCATGAATTATGGCTTTATAGCTCCACATAGTCAAGGTACACCACATTATGGTGCTTCCATGCCACCTTACATAGGTCAAATGGGAGGAGGAAACTATGGCCATGGCCATGGTGTTTTTAGTAATCCATTTCCTCTCAACCTAGGATCCCTTTCCTCGCAACGTTAAATTTACCTGACTTGTCGAGACTAACAAATGATCTGATATCTCATGACCTAGCTTGGCCAGTTGTCCCTAACAAGCTTCCCTCAAACATTCCCAAATTTGAGGGAAAACCAAGAGAAGATCCTAGTGAACATGTTACTACATTTCACCTTTGGTGCTCCTCTAATTCCTTACATGATGATTCGATTCGTTTAAGGCTATTTCAACACACCCTCACCAGGCCTGTAGCGAAATGGTACATAGATTTACCTAGGGGGCATTCATTTTGTTCTATGACCTAGCTATGACTTTTCTAAATCACTTCCAGCTACCAGTGCATTACGTCATTGGTATAGAACTCTTGTCGACATTTTGGCAAGACAAAGCCATGCATATATTGGACCATATCCAAGAGTGGCATATATGGAAGAGATTGATTAAAGCCTTCATACTATCAGAGTTTCTCCTCGAGTGGTTATTTAAATTGTTACGGCCTTATATAGCAAAGGATGTTTCTACATCTGGAGTTCAAAATGAGGAACAAGCCATTTTTAGGGCACATGAATTGGATTTGATTTATGCTCAATCAAGATTGTTATATGAGATCATTCCTAACACTCTGCATTCTAGTTTCGACCCTAAGGTGAAACCTGGACCACATGCCAATGGCATTGTTGGTTGTATGAGTACCAAACCTGTGGATTCGGTTGTGCAACAAGTGAGTCAATTGTTTATTAACCAATTTGCCTTGGGACAAGCCATGAATTCGTCTCAACCCACCCAAATGGAGAATGGGGTTTTGGTGCAATCATCAGACCAGAAGGGTAACCAACAACCCAGAAGGAATAAGAAAAAGGGTAAAAACAAACATAAGGGTGGGAATAGGAATAAAAATGTCAATTTTAATTACAAGAACACCTGCCATGCTAGGGGGACAAGCAATCTAAATGTAAGGTTAAGTTTCTTTACAAATTGTGTAAGGATGACCACCTCACTCACTTGTGCCCTTGTATGGAAGACACCTCGAGGTTCATAGCACAGGGCCCAGCTGTGTTGAACAACACTTTACCCCATAATATAAACATGAACTCGAGGACCCATGATTATTCTGGTGGAGATCAAGATCCACCGGAAGCAAGTGGTGGTCATGGTTGCATCAACATGGTCCATGATACTAATGTTGTGACTCATGTGAAGGACTATGGTTCATCACAACCAGACCTTGGAAAGGAACCTGCTCCACCCGGGAGTCCTTTGCATATTGAAAACCCTATGGATAAACCTGAAGTTGCACCTCACATTCCTAAGGGAGTCCTAAAGCATTTGGGGCACAATTCTAATGCCCAAGCTGCCCAAAACTATTCAGTTGTCAAGGATTTGGGCCACACTCCTTGTACGATGTATGCACTTGAAGTACTTTAGAGTTTTCCTTTGCAAAGGGAAGCTTTGCTTTCTACTCTTGGTGTTAACGATGATAACTCTTCCTCCGTCATCAAATTTGAAACCGCGGGACTACAACCATGCTTTCCATATTATGTGTCTCTCTTGATTCATGTAGAATGTCTTAACATGACCATCAAATGCACTGTGATTGACAAAGGTGCTGCTGCTTCCGTGACGTCTTTGTCATGTTGTAAAGGTTTGGGTTCCCCCGAGTTGTCTAAATCCGCTACCATGTTGACTGCCTTTGATGGTAGATCGTTTCAGCCGCATGAGATTCTTTCTTCTCTTAAGGTCCGTTTGGGAGGGAAGACCATCGCGATCGAAGTCAAGGTGGTTGATGCGCCCCTTGATTACAATCTGTTACTGGGTAGGAATTGGATGTATAGTATGCAATCCATAGCTTCTTCTCTATTTCGATTTGTATGATTTCCATTTAATGGGAATATCATTATGATTGACATCATTCAAAAATATGAGTGTTACTGCATCTTCAAGAACCTCTATCCCGATTGTCGATCATTCTCAGCTAGCAAATGGGAGTGTGGGTGTTGGCATGTATGCATCCCTTATGGGAACCTTTAGTTGTCCTGCACCTATTCTTATGATCGGGTCTAGTTCCAGTGGGGCTTCATCTTCATTGAATTTGATGTCTTTTCACACTACCCATATGGAATATCCATGTATTATTCCTTCACTGAGTCCTTCGAATAAGCCTATCGAAATGGATGTGTCGTTGCCTGCAGCAATGATAGCATATCAAGCGAATATTGAATGTGTTACAGAGCCTAGTCCTTCCTCTTTGTGAATGGAGGAGGAGGACCCATATGTGCTACCTGCATGGGAAGTTGAGTCTTCTCACGCACATGATTGTGTTGATATTGTTTTTCCATCAGATGAAGCTACTATTGAGGCCATGTCTCGGGTTGATCCGCCTTGGGAAGAGTTACATAATAGATCTTATTTTCTTCCCAAGCTTGACTATTTGGAGCATGAGGACTTTAGGGAGATTATTAGTGAGAGAATTGGTAGTCCCATAGTTCCATTGAGCTCTCCTGGGCCGATGGATAATAGAAACATGGAAAATATATCTCCTACCATTCCTATCAATATCTCTCGTGATCTTGGAAAGATTGAGAATGTCTATATTGGGGAAGAATGTTCCCATGCTGAGGTTCAAGAGTATACCGAGTTGTTTAAAGAGTTTTGTGATATATTTGCTTGGTCAGACGATGAAATGCAAGGTATCGACCCTCATATTGTCGAACATGAAATCAAGACCTACCCGAGTGCAAAGCCTGTTCGATAACGCTTACATGCGGTGAATCCTAGAAAAGCACCCATGATTAAGGGTGAGATAGAAAAGTTGTTAAATGTCAGTTTTATCTATCCCATTCCCATGATGAAGTAGGTTTCAAACCCCTTTCTAGTTGATAAGAAGCAGGGAGCAATCCGTATATGCAGTGATTTCCATGACTTGAATCGTACCTATCCTAAGAATAATTTTACCACACCATTTATTGATCAAATTTTTGATGAGTGTGTGGGAAGTGAGGTATTTTCCTTTATGCATGTCTTTTCCGGATACAATCAGATCCATATCAAACTCGAGGACCAACATAAAAATGCATTTATTTGTCCTTGGGGTACCTTTGCATATAGAAATATGCCTTTCGGCCTTGAAAACTTCGGAGCCACATTTCAGTGGGCTATGACCTTGATCTTCCATGATCTCAAATTGATTATTGAAGTCTTTTTGGATGACCTTGCTGCTCATTCTCGTCAAAGGATGCGTCATTCCTACCATTTGAGATTAGTGTTCGAAATATGTCGCCATTACTTGGTTATGTTAAATCCTCATAAGTGCATCTTTTGCATGAATTCTGGTTGCTTGTTAGGGTTCATTGTCTCCAAGGAGGGTATAAGAGTTGATCCCTTAAAGGTTGAGTCAATACTTCAATTGTCTCCCCCAAGAAACATTAGACATCTTCAATGTTTGCAAGGCATGGCGAATTTCTTGCGAAGATTCGTGGTTAACTTTGCCAATTTGACTAAAGGATTTATGCGTCTTTTGAAGAAGGACACTACCTTTTGTTGGGATGAGTGAGACCAGGAGTCCTTTCATGCAATTAAGTGAGCCTTAGCATCGACCCTCGTTATTAGTCCACCCAACTATATCTGTGAATTTTTGCTTTATGTGGCTGCGTCCATGGAGACGATTGGTATGGTTTTGGTTCAGGAGGATGAAGAGATCCATGAGCATGTCATATATTATTTGAGCCAAAACTTTGTAGATGCAGAGATCCATTATTCCCATGTGAAGAAACTTGCCTTGGCTACCATTCATGCGGTTCAGAGATTGAGACACTACATTCTCCTTCGTCAGACCTTGGTGGTAGCCCATGTCAATCCATTTCAGTTCATCCTCACTAAAAGGATGATCGGGGGAAATTATAATAAGTGGATTTTCATCTTGTAAGAATTTGATCTCAAGTTTGTTTCAGCAAAATTGAAAAAATAATTGATTTTTGCGGAGCTTATTTCTGATTTCCCAAGCGAGGAGGAGGAAGTTTGTGAAGATACATTTGTCAATGAGCACATTTTCTTGATCTCAACTTTGGATCCATGGTATGGGGATATCATAATATATTTACAAACATTGAAGGTCCCTACTCACCTTTCACGGAAGGACGATGATGGTTACGTCACGTTTCCAAGAACTACCTTATAGTTGATAAGACATTGTATAGCCATGGAGTAGATTCCATTTTATGTCATTGTTTAACTCATGAGGAGGATGAGATTGTGCTGAATGATTGCCACAGAGGGGTGTGTGGTGGTCATTTATCTGGGCTTTCTATAGCCCAAAAAATATTGAGAGTAGGTTATTTCTAGCAGTCAATCTTTAAATATTGTGTCAATGTGGTCAAGAAGTGCCACCCTTGCTAGGTGTTTGCACACAATATGCACTCATGTCTTACCTCGTTACATCTGATTATCACTACAGGTCCCTTCACTAAATGGGGGATTGATTTCATGGATTGTAACCCAGCTTCAGCTTGGGGGCATCATCATATTATAGTGGCTATTGACCATTTTACGAAATGGGATGAGGCTATGCCCATGCTTAAATATGACGGTGAGACAGCCACACATTTTGTATTCAACCATATCATTACTCGGTTCGGTATTCCAAAGCAGCTTATCGCTGACCTTGGTAGTTACTTTCAGAATCGAAGGATGGAAGACTTGGCCTCGAAGCTGGGGCATAAGCAGGAGCATTCCTCTTCTTATTACCGTCAAGTGAATGGGAAAGTTGATGTAGTGAACAAATCACTTAATCCCATTCTCCAACGAACCATCGCACAAAGCAAGACAAATTGGCATATCATTTTATATCTTATTCTGTGGGCTTATAGGACTGCGGTTAAGACTGCCACCAGTTTTCTCCATATCAGCTTGTACATGGAGTGGATTCTGTCTTGCCGATTGAATGTGAAATCCCTTCATTGAAGCTATCAATAGAGATTTTACTAGACACTTCCGCATTGGAGGAAAGTTTGGTCCAATTAGAGTAGCTTTATGAGCAGCGTCGAGATGCCTTAGTGGCTCTAGAAGTAAATAACCGTCATGTTAAGGTCCAATATGACAAGTCTATCTGTCCAAGGAAGTTTAGTGAAGGTGATTTGGTCCTTTTGTGAGATCAACCTAAAGAACCCTTGGGGGCAGGAAGGTTTAATCCCATGTGGCATGGTCCTTACATTGTCAAACGTGTGTTAGAGAAGGGCACCTATGAGCTAGTGGGCTATGAAGGCATATCCTTAGTGGAGCCTAGAAATGGGCTCTATATTAAAAAATAATATACATGATGTTTAGCTAGGGATGATTATTGTATATTATTGTACAGTTTTTGCATAGTTGGGTTTTTCTTATGGTGATCGGGTTTGTTAATTAGCTTTCATTTCTTATGGTCGATGTCAGTGGAGTATTCTGCTTATGTCAGTGGAGTCTTCTGCCTATATAGGATTTGCTGATGGTGCTAGCCATCACACTCAACACTCATTCTCTCCTACTTGGGTGATTTATACTCCTATGAGTTAGGTATTATGTTTAGGAGGCATATGTTTACGACCCTCTTCAAACAATGTTGTTGATTATAGTGTCGTTATCGAGCTTCTACGGGATGCCATTACATATGGTGTTTTCTCTATTGAGGTAAGTCTTGATTCACAGTTAGTAGTGTCACAACTTAATGGCTTGTATCATGTTAGGTATCCAACATTATTATGAAGATTCTTACGTGTGAGATTGTTAGAATGACTATTTGACAACATAACATATATACATGTTCCAAGAATTTATAATCAAGTTGCTAACTCATATCCTAACTATGTGTTAGATTGACATTTATTTCATAGACCATAATCCCATCACAAACATACATTTTTACACATGTAAATAAATAAAATCAATCATCATAATTTTTTTTCATTAAACATCCAAAAGTGACGTCATAATACAAAAATGGGGCTTTCGAGCCACCAAAATATAATACACGGTAGTACAAAAATGAGTCACTCCCACGTATCTAAGCCTGGGGAGGAGGAGGGGGGTTCTGATCGTTGAAGGACACCATGGATCTAGCCAGCCATGGAAATAACTGCACCCATGCTCGTGGTACACCCACCACCTGACACTGCATGGCCTCGGGCAAGTCCTTGACTTGCGCCATGGGTACTCTATGTGTCAACCATACAAAGTTTGTGTTGATGCTTTGGAGAATCCACTCCGCATCCACACAAATGATGTCATCTCCTCTTCCCCTCCATCTATGACAAGGGAAATCGTCTGGCCACCGTGGTCTTACATTTGCATACATATGACAGATTGTCACTATGTGTCGTCACACAAAAACATGTCTTTTTGTTCCATATATCAAAAAACACACACACACAAAAAATTAATTCAAAAAACTGTAAAAAGAGGGTTGATATTCATTACTAATGTCACCGTATGTTGCTCCTGGTGGTAGGGGCATGTCAAGATCTCCCTGAAAATCTATCGTCGCATAGGGGTAATCATCGATGGAAACTATATGTCGGCGTCAACATGGAAAGAAATCAGCTAGGTAGGGGTTAGACACCCTACCTCCACCCAGTCTACGCATCGCATCTTCCCAACATCATTGGGATGGATCTTGAACCCTGTGAGGAGGAACGCCAACTCTAGGGCTTAGCCTCGGAACATGCTCAAAGAAAAACATGCTCAGTATACTGCCGAAGCCAAATTTTTGTACCCTACCCATATTCTAGTCACTCAGTTACTGCTTCATTTTACCCAATAGCGCAGTGCTCTAGTTGTAAACTATAGGTCTCATGCAATCCACTGCATAGAACACGAATGGTCATGAGGCCTAGTGGAGTGATGGTAGACCAGCTATCTTGCTGAGTGCCAATAGTATGGCTTTCAATCCAAGCACCTGCATGGAGTTTATCAGGATTTGGCTCCCAAACTTTTCTATGTCTGAAAAATAGTATACAACAATATACTCATCAATGGTAAGTCCACCTCCGAGCCCGCTAGAATGTAGGTTCACCACCTCTCCCCGTCGAAACAATCCAGTAATGAAGTATATGTTTTCCACCTTGATAGTGAGGGACATCCCGTTGATCTGAAAGGACTTTGAGTCAAGATCCCAGTAGTCTACTAGCATCTAGAGCAGTCTTGGTTGGGCTCTCAGGCTGCCAAGACACAAAAACTTATATAGACCACATGCACGTAGAGCTTGTTGAGCCATTAGATTGCCCCATACAGCTTCTTCTACATCCCCGTGTTCTCTCTCCCTCCATTCTAGAACCATCTTGCACATTTAAATTAAGTTTTGGAAAATATTTCTCTTCAAAACCATGAACGCGGATGCATATGCAACTATTTGCAAAACAGTCATGTATGTACGCGGGTTTGGGTAGTTTTTCTGTGTAAAGCCAGCCATATACGTAGAAAAATCTCCAATTTCTATGTGGGCCAAAGAAACTATCTTAGAATAGCCTAGAAATTGATTTTTACAATGGAAATTGGAAAAGTTTACATGCAAATAGAAGAGCAGGGCATGGGAAGTTACTTGGAAAAAACGGTGTCAAATTTCGCTAGAAAAAACTCCCAAAATTCGTATTTGAAGTTCTGAGCTCAATTTGGGTAAAAATTTCAAATGATATATAATTTTTGAATTTTTTACTATTTATAGAAAAATTTTCAAAATTTTGAAAATATTTACCCCCGTTTCTATAGTTTTGAATCGTTTCTGACCCTTTTGGACTGTTTTTTACTAATATGATGATGTAGGAGACTATTTTGAGCGTCGTTTTGACCGTTGTTTTGACCTGTTCATGCCGATTTTAGGTATGATGTTTAAACTAGCATATAGGTTAGATTTCATCTCCATTTGCATTTTTCATGACCTTATGACCATTTCATTATAACCTTGGGTACGAACCCATTCTTTCCTGTCATGAAACCTTCTTTCTATTTTAGAAGTGACATGGTGTGAATGGTAGAATTTGACCTTACATGGGTGCCCTAGTTAGCTCCTTGTTTGAATTTGGCGCCCATGCCGACAGTTTGTCCTTTAGGGTGTGGGAGTCTGTTGTATAGTATCGCCATGTCATTTTGCAAGAGCCTCATACTCCTCTTGATCTTTTTGCTGGCATGTTTCCCCAGGACTCCCTTATGTCAAGTTGTAATTGCATTATCATGAGATTTTCCTGCCTCATTGAGCATTATGCTAGCTTCCCTGACTTTGAGTATCAACCATATAGCCTGAGCTTATCTCATGTATAGCCACGTAGAGCCATTTTGTATATCCTTTGTAGCTTTATTGCCTATTTTTACTGAGAGGGGACTTTCCCCCGAGTGTCTCTATCCTACACATGTGTACTTGCATTGAGCATAGGTATGTTCTGCTGCTTGGAACTAGTTTGTTTGTCCCTTGACACTCATCTCCTCCTAGTCTGTAACTATAAAGCAGTTTTATTCTTTTTCAAGCTTTTCAAAATATTTGAAAAAGTCCAAAAAAATAAAAAAACCAAAAAGCCAGACAAGAAAAGATGTTATCTTTGGCAGTAGTCGAGTCGTGTTGCCTTCAAATAGATCACTGTATATCACATTCGTTGGTTAGGTTAATAGTTTGACTTTAGGAGCTATACTCGTTTCTCTGAGTTTATCTCCACCGACTGGTTAAGCTTCCAGTCCCTATGAAGCCTCTGTCGATGCCTCCTATGTCAGAGAGATGTCCCAGTTTTGTATATCGATTCTGTGCTTCCTGCATTCAGTCACCATTCGCCTTTATTCCCTTGTTCAAAGGAATTTGAAACCTAATTCGGCCATTCCTCAGTTATGTTGACTTTGCATGTTGGCCATTCCCGGTACAGTTACTGGTTCATGCACATTATGATCAAGTCCTTCCACATTATACAGCTTTTTTGAGTACCTCATGTTGGATGATGGGGGATGCCTTAATGCCCTCCTTCTAGTGGATTTCATCCCATCGACTTCAGATCATTTATTCTGAGATAGGAATCTAGAGTCATTTTTGAGTGCCTTGAGACTTGCAATCATCAGTGGCAGGTTCTCTCACTGTTGACAATTTTTGGGAATACATCAATGTCCCCTGATTGATGGAGTCTCTCAAGTGTTCAACCTCGACACATTTATTCACACTTGTTAGTTTTCACTCTAGTACCTTTATTCCCATTTTCATTATCGGTGGGTAATCTCGTGTTTGTTAACAGTATACGTTAATGACCGATAATCAGCCGATGGACTACTATGTTTGACCTCAACACCTCTATTCACATAGTAGGACATGTACTCATAGTGGTTTGTGCAGAAGACCTTCTAGATTGGTGGCATCCCTTATATCCTACCTCCTTGATCATGCTAGTGTTCATGAGATTTCAGCTCTCGTGACTTGATTCCAGTATATGTCAGATATTTCCAGCCATTATGGAGATCTTGATCCATTATATATTCATCCTTCATGGAGATCATGATCCTTTGTATATCTTCATCATGTAGATTATGAGCTATCTATATTGTATGTGGTGATGCCCACACATGTCATATTTTGTATCATGCCTATTCATGGCCATTACTCTTATGTATCCGGGACTGCTACGTGTAGTTATGTGTAGAGTTTGATCATTGTATTGTACTGACTGGATGGCTAGTTCTTCCACTGGTTTCTTCATCACTCCATTTCTGGGATGGACTTATAATGTATTTCGGTCATCGTATGACCCCTCTGACCTCACACATTAGGGGGCATCTGTTACATCTGATTTTACCACACATGGTGGATCACACCTTTATGGCCTTCCTTGTCCCTCTGCAGACTCTTTAGACCCCATGGACCATTTTTGTAGCTTTGATTTTTCTAAGATCATCCCTAAAAACATGCAATAATTTCCATACTTGAATTTTAATCCCTTTCTCACGTATATACACATATTTGACCCTTAAACCTGTGTACATCGGGATGTGTGCAAAAGGTCAAATGATTTTGGAGTTTTCCTTGATGTGGATCTGAGTCACTTGTCTCTTGGCCTTCCATATGCCTTGAGATTGCTTGGATTTGACCTTCCATTACCCCATTGAAGAGCTATATAAGGAACCCTTTGGATACATTGAAGGGAGAGGAATTGAAGAGCAAGAAAACTATAGTCCATTGTTGTTAGAGCTTATACTTGAGTCTACATCCTTTTGTCCCTTGGAGCACTTTGTGTTCTTCCCAAGCTTGTCTTTTGCTTGTGAGCTTGCTATTGAGAGATGGAGGATTGAAGTGGTGGAGGCCCAAGTGGGGGACTCAGTTTCTTCAATTCATAGATGTGCCGAAGGAGGTTGTCACTATTGTAATCTATGTTTTATATTATAGAAATATCTTTTCCTATCCAATAATGTGTATTTAAATGAGTATTTGATCCATGGATGCTTTTAAATGCTTATATGTTATTGATTATACATGCTAGAGTAGGTCTAACATAATTATATATCACATGCTTGTCTTGTTTGTTGAATGTTGAGGAATCAAATTGCTAATACAAGCGAGAGTGGAAAAGCTCAACGAGGATCTACATCAACTGTCTAGAATGAGGTACGAATCAAGATCCTTTAGTGTTGGATGTTTGGTTTCTCTTGCATATAGGAAAGGATTGATTTATGGAGTTAATATGTTTGTTGTGGTACCCCAAGCCATAGGAATTTCTCTCCGTAACAAAGTGATTTTCCTTGCAAGTTTAAGCCATCATCTGGAGCCCAAGAAGAGAATATTATTTTTTATTGTTTGAGTAAGAGGTCTCCACATTGTGGATAAGAAGGATTTTTTCGTAATGGGGATCCCCATAGAATTGAAGTGAGTCCATTAATGGTTTAGTTTGACTTCTAGGATCTAAGAGATTTCTCTAGGGGTGTTTCCATTTCCATATCACCCATAGACATAGAATTTATTAATATTCACCATACTTTCATAGGTATGAAGGAAGAGATCAAGGGACTAGAGGAAATGCCTGGAAATATGAGGGGAAGCACTCCCCAACATGATGGTGTCATTAGCAAAGAGAGCGTGGTTAATGGTTTGAACCCCTTCTTTAAAGGAGAGACCTGGAATTTGTCCCTCCTTAAGGAGTCTATTGAGTCTTCAGCTTAGGGAGTTAGCTACAAGAATGTAGAGGAAAGGGGAGGGGGGGAATCCCTTCCTAATTACTCTATTGAATTTGAAGAAATTAGAGGGCCTACCAATGATTAAGGGGACTATCCAAGGGGAACTGATGTAGGCTTGTATCTTCTTAATGAATATAAGGGGAAAACCATACTTATCCAATATCATAAAAATGAAATCATGCCTTAACCTGTAAAAGGCATTGGCTAAATAAAGCTTAACAACCATTCGAACTTCACGCTACTTCAAACTGGAGTGTATTGGTTCTTCAACAAGGAGGATGTTATCACTTATATGATGGACATTAATGAAACCTCCCTGATTTGGAAATATTAGAGAAGGGATAATATCCTTTAGTCTAAGGGATAGGATTTTGGAGAAGATCGTATACGAGGTATTACAGAGAGAGATTGTCCTCAACCGTTTTATAGCGGTGGGGTTGGTATCTTTTGGAGTTGGAGAAATAAAGGTGGATTTGGTTGCCCCACCCATATTCCCTTTGGACATTCAGGAGATAAGTCACACTGAATCCTTTTTTATTAAATTCCAACACATCCTATAGAATCATATTGTAAATCCATATGGCCTAGGGGCTTTATCTGGATAAAGGGTCCATATGGCCTTTTTATTTCATCTTCAAAAATAGGGGATTCTAAAGCTTTAGAGTCCTTAGGACTAATTAGAGTGGGAATGTCTTTGATCATATGAACCATGTCCTCTTCTAAGGCTTCCTCCTCTTCATTATAATGATTCTAAAAAAAACTCCTTACCTTAGTGATGATCTCATCTTGATATGAGATGATGGTTCCATCATCCTTTTTAAGATCACTTATCATGATCCTCCACTGTCGTTGTTTTCACTGATTATGGAAGAACTTGGTGTTTTGATAGTTTCCAATTAGCCAAAGGTTTTTGGACTGCAACCTCCAACTTTCCTCCTCCTACCTAAGAGTAGTTTGAAGTCTTTTCTCGAGCTCTACTTCTTGATCAAAAAGTTCTCTGGTTACTTCTCCTTGCTCAATGATTTCTTGTAAAGTTTCCATCTGTTTTACAAGTTCAAGCTTCCTTATTTTGGGCTCATGGTAATGCTTTGTGGCCCATTGTTTGAGGGCAATATTGACCTACTTCAACTTTTTCTCCCATATATATGGAGGGGAACCATGAACAAATAAGTTCCAAGCATTGCGGATGATGTCCATGTCTCCCTTCGACTCCGACCAGAGATGATTAAAGCAGAAAGGAAGCAACCCACATTTCCCACTAAAGGAAAGGAAAAAGTAGATCGATTTGTAATCCGAGACAGCCGAGCAGAGGAGATTTGATTCTGGAATGGACAAGTTCTTGAGGAGATAGGTGCAAACAAACACTCTATCCAATCTTTGTGCGATGTGTCCCAGTCCTAGCCTTCTGTTGTTCCAAGCGAGGTTTCCATTTTTAGGATTGATGTCTCATAAGCCCCATAGAGAGATCAAATTTTCCAACCTCTAACCAAAAGGGGCCCTAATTTTGGAGTCGCCCCTGTGTTCTTTAGCCGAGATGGTGACATTGAAATAACTTGTAATGATGCAGGGGATATGTTTTTCCCTGTGCATTGGTCTTCCAAATAATTCCAAAAAATTCTTTTTGAGATTGAGTGGTGGGACTGTAGATGTTCCCAACCCAAAGGACTTCCTTGTTTTCCTTATCTTCAAGCTCCATGAAGAGCCATTTCCTATTTTCAATAGTAGATTGCATTGAATATTTGTCCTCATCCCACCAAGTGAGAAGACCTACCCAGGCCCCAATCGTGCTGACTACTTTCCCTTCACCCTTTGTACAATTTTTCTTTATTGTTGAAAGATTGTCTTCAATAGTCTTTTTTGTCTCCTAGATGAGGAGGATGGATTTGGATTCCATTGATTTATATCTTTTGGTAACTTCTATTTTCCGTTGAACTTCTAATCCTTGAAAATTCCAAGAGACAAGATTCATTATTTCTTATGTAGGTGAAGCAGCCTTTCCTTTCTCTTTTTCTCTTCTTTGGGGCTAAGAAGATATTTACTGGCTAGAGGGATTCTTACCATGAAGTCTAAATTAGACTTCTTTCTTGCTGCTCTATCCCATCCAACTTCTTTTTCTCTAACATTCTTGTTGGTTTACTTCCCCTTCAAGCTTGTGGCTCTTGTTCTTCATTGGAATTTTAAGAAATTTCCTCTGTATTTGATTTTTCCCTTGATTGGATTATTGAAACTCCAGTATTTGTAGAGGATTTAAGTCTTGATTCTGGGTGGCTTTGGACAGGAATATTGTGAGCCATTGGCTCATTCTGCATTAGAGGAGGCATTTCTTTTGGGACTACCTCTTCTTGGGGAATGATTGTTTCCTCTCCCTCTGCATATTCAACAGCTTCAATATCTTCATTGGCTAGTGCTTGGAACTTATTTTGCGGCTACATTCTTTGTTGAAGTGGGATGTGGTTGCATGGGTGCTACATTTGCACCCTTTCTTCTTCTAACTGCATTCCATCCTTCTTCAAGGTTTTCATCAGTATTAGGTTTATCTGGCTTATTGGTGTAGAACTTAGCAAAATTCCCATATTCATGAAAATATTTGCATTTGAAAGGTATTTTCTCATAGTCCACAGTTTGCAGGTTATTCCAACCATCCATTGATAGATTGATGGCTTCAAGAATCCCTTTCTCAAAGTCAAACTCTACACATATCCTTGCACAGGAGAACACAAGGGATTTTGGTTCTGATTTATCAATGTATTACCCCAGTGTATTTCTAATTGAGCGAAAATCCTTGTCATGCTGATAGTCTAAGGGAAGATGGGGAAGCTTCACCCAAACTGGAACTGCCTTGGGGATTTCTTTTTCAAGATCGAAGGAGAGATCCCATTTGATAAGGTACATACCCCTTGGGCCGATAAAATATGGTCCATTTCTGAAGATGAGATCTCGACCTTATTTTTTTTCAAAGATGAAGACAAAGTACCCCTTCCTACAAAAGATTTGTTGCACTTTCCCTAGAATGAGGGGTCTTCAGTTTTTGCTGAGCCAAACTTCAATAGACCTAGGGAAGGTCAGAGTCCTGTAAAAAACCCAATCAATCCTTTCTCTGACAAAGTGTCTTCTTGACGCTTAGATGTTTCTGAAGATCACTTGACATCGGGAATTTTAGCGCATTTCACAAAATGAGAGGAGGAGGGAACGCTGGTCGCAGGGGGCACTTGAGATGCCATGATTCAGAGAAAATGCTCTTGAAAACCATCTGGGTCTGGCTCGGGGGGATCCATGGCCATCAAGGCCAGAAGCCAAGACAAGCCCCAGCACACGGTCGAGACAAAACCTAACAGGCGTGGCTGAGAGAAAATCCTAGAAAAGGCGTTCAAAAATTAAGAAGACAAAAAAGAATCTTTGTTTCTCACATAGTTTTTATCATTTTTTTTTCTTTCTCATCATTACATATCATTAATAAGATTATTCTCTTATCAAAACATTTTATGTATAGGTAAAATTTCTAGAGTTTGTCATTTTCACATTATACCATTTTAAAACTAGCATGGCATTAAAAATATCACTTCAAAGCTATAAAAAAATGCTTTATGTTAAATTTAATGACCAAATTCTAATTAAACCAAGTTAATAATTGTTTTGGATATTTTGAAACTTTTCAAAATATATTTAAGAGGTATTAGTATTGTGGTTATTTTTCAAAATTTTAAAAATATTTTTTTATTTAAAAATATTGATTGTTATTGTATAAATCATACGTAATAATTAATATTCTTCATGATAGAGTTATAAAATTTCACATTTCAAGTCACTCTATTACACTAACTACTCAACATCTTATCATTCACTCATCACAATCATATACAAAAATACTAAAATCTCATCTAAATACTTTCTCCTAAATCCCTTGTAACATCCACTTAATATTTAAACAATAAATATTAAAACATTCAAATATTATAATCGTATTCAGACATTACTATCATGTTGAAAGTAGTGCTAGGGTTGTTTAAAATGGTTTAAACATATTCTCCATTTTCGATTAGGAAAAACAAATACCTACAAATAATATATCAATTTTTCATTTCTTGTAGTGAAAAAAATATCAACCATGTAATGTAAATAATACCCACCCTATGTAGATATTATTGTAATGCAAACAAAATATATCAATGCAACACAAATAATACTTGAGCTATCCACATAATTGATAGTTAATCATATGTTGTGATTTCATTGCAACAATATTATCATTATCATTTTTAGTGGAAGCACACACTACAACAATATGGATTAATACCTGGGGGATATAGATAATTAATGACCTAATACAAACATTACATTCCCTTTAGAATACAATAACATTATCATTTCTTATGATTGCATAGACTAAAATAATATGCATAAATACATGATCTATCCACTGCAACAATTAATTTGTGGTGATATGGAACTAATTTGTTGAGCATGTAACAAATTGATTTGCATAGGTAATAAGAGTATGAATATAGTGCCATACCAATATGATATTAATTACCACAAATATTATATGCACAATCAAATATATGAAGTGATACCCCTTCATTCCTTTCAACTACACATTTTATGTTGAAGACGTGATTTTAAGGACAAATTGGGTGAGTATTGGATTTGATAGAGGGGAAAGGGTTTGCACCTAAAGATATTTGATCCCTCTCAACGCTTGTTAGAGCCACCTTTAAAATGGATCTATGCTTGTCATTTTACATGAACTGGAGCTATTAGTTATCCATGCATTGCTACCGGTTATCCATTCATTAGCTATGAGCTATCCATGTATTGATACTAGTTATCCATTCATCATCTAGCTACCAACTATTTTTATGTTCCTTTTTGAATAATTTTTTATTTCAAATTCTGAATGACTATTATAGAATTAATCTCGGTAGGACATTTTTAAGAGATAAAAACATCTATCGAGGTAATAACCATGAATATAAGGAAATACAATATCATCATAAGTTTACATGTTAATAAATTTGATTTAGTAAATTCTTGATAAATGAGAGTTTAAAATGAATTTTCATTACAAATAATTTATTTTACAAAGTCGACACACACACACACACACACACAGATATATATATATTACTTTATGGGATATAAAAGTTATATATAATTCATTATACAAACTAAACGATGTTCCTCTTCATTGTAAAACAAATTCAGACATCTCTTTTTGTTATCCAGTAAACGTTACAGAAGACATTAATCTGCATGGTTGGTGATCTGAGCAGATAGAATTTGAGTAGTAGTAGCGTTGAAATATAGAAATGGAAGGAGACAGATGAGAAGCTCTAGGAGGCCATGGAGAATAAAGGAGTGGTAATGAGGATGGTTCCATAACCAGCAGACCAAGAAGAAGACATTAATCTTCATGGTTGGTGATCTGAGTAGATAGAATTTCAGTAGTAGTTGTGTTGAAATATAGAAATGGCAGGAGATAGATGAGAAGCTCCAGAAGGAGGCCATGGAAGAATAAAGGAGTGGGAATGAGGATGGTTCCACAACCACCAAACCAATAAGAACACCCAATATGGGGAGAAGAAAAATAACGAGTCCAAATGGCCCAAGAACAAGAACAAGAACAAGTCCAAATGGCCCAAAAACAAGATGACGATACATTGAGTTGTCCACCAATGGAGATGAACCAAAATAACCTACTTTCAATCCTTAAAGAAAGGGGCACTTGGGTTCCTTACATTAAACCATTTTGAAGTTCAATAAGAGTTCTGCAACATACTTTGATTGGTTGACCTTGATACCTGCATCATATTTCTCAATCTCCAAGTCAGGAAATTGTTTCAACAATCCAAGGTGAGTCATTGAAAACACACTAAGCAAAGAAGACTTAATTGACCCTATATCAGCAATGCAACTTCTAGTGATCAAAATATCATCAAAATACAGTACTATGATCTACAATGAATCATCTAAATGTTGTAAATATATATTAGGATCATATTTGAATCTTTCAAAGCCTAGTGATAGAAGAAAGTTGTCCATCTCGGCATACCAAGCCATGGGGGATTGCTTAAAGCCATATAGATACTTCTTCAACCTGAAAACAAGTGAAGGATCATGAATGAAACCTTAAGTATGATACATATAAATCTCCTTATGAATATCACCATGAAGACAAGCACTTTTCACATCCATGTGGTGCACCTCACATCGCTTAGATGCAACAATCGCCAAAACTATCCTAATAGATTCCATCTTTGCAACCAGTACAAATGTATCTGTATAGTCCACTCTTTTGACTTGAGATAATCCTTTGGAAACCAAATTTTCCTTATAATTCATATATAAACCATCAGCAACTATATTGGTTCTATAAACCCACTTACATTGCAGTAGTTTCCTCTTGGAAGGTAGAGGAACCAACTCCAAACTCTTTTTTCCTTGCAAAGACTTGAACTCTCCTAGCATGGTTTTTTTCCATATTGGGTCATGTGATGCTTCATCATATGACTGAGGATCATATACAACCATAATCAAGCACTTCTATGGAATAATCAAATCACAAGTGGAGAATGCATTGTGAAATTGAGATCTAGTCTTCCTAGAGTCTAGTGGATCTCCATCAAGATCACTAGGTACTTGTATGGTTTTATCAACCCACTTTGGCCTTATGGGTGAGTCATGATCTGCGTGCATGTCATCATCTTCATATTCCATATCAGAATCATAAAAATCCTGCATGGGCTCTTCTTTGAACTCTACACTTATTTCAATGAATGTTTTATATGATGAGGGATCAAATGGTGTATATACCTTTGCATATTCAGCATATAAAACCATAATGGAATCCTTTCTTTGAGGTTGCAAGGCATTTCTCTTCTCAAGAGGAATTCTAGCCCAAGCAATTGAGCCAAAAAACCTAAAATGAGAAACATTGGCCTTGTGGCCACTCCAAGCCTCAAATGGAGTTTTCTCTTCCAATGCTTTGTATGGAAATTTGTTAGAACATATACATCACAATTTATGGCTTCATCCCATAGCTTAGGATACAAACCCTTGTTAGAGTTTGTGCAACTTAACAAGCTATTATTATTGTTTTTGTATTGTACCTCCTATGGGAGATGAACTTATTGTAATCAATCATACAAACCCTGCAAAAAAATGTAGAACTTGGGGAGAAAAACAAGCAAAATAAAAGACAAAATAAAATTATAAAAATATAAATTATGTTTCTCCCCAAGTGAAGTCAGCCCCAATTAAAATATTAGTGGAAAATATATATAAATAGGAGGTGCCCCTCCTCATTTACCCTACATAGCAGCACAACAATAGAACAATATAAGTTCGCAGCTTTTGGGGAGAGAGAAGTTCACATATATTGCAGAAGAATATCGTTTTCTGGGTTTCTATATTTGGAAATAATTTCCATATTTTCTCTTTATTCATTGTACTATGTTCTCAGAATTATTATGTCTAGATGAAGGTTTTTGGATTTTCTCACATTTGGGTTTCTGAGGTGAAAAATACTCGTGTTATTGTTCTGTGCTTTGTCTATATCTAGTGATCATATGTTCCAATTTGTGCAGATCGTCATCATGTGTGATCTCATCAATTACTGATTCTTTAAAAGCGTCTTCTCACGTTAAGAAATCCATAATCTGCGAATCATCATTAAATACCCACCAATTAGTGATGTTGTCAGGGATCAACGGTCTAAATAATAATTCAACAGAAAAAAACATTGGGAGAAAATTTTTCTGATGGAATGAACCGTGAGGCTACATTCGCCAAGAGGTTAGCTTCCTGATTCTGAAAATGAGGAATAGACTCGATATTAAAAGAATCAAATGCTGAAATTAAATTCCATACCTCCTTTTGATAAATTTGCAAATGATTAGATAAATAATGAATGGAATTGCAGACTTTCCAAACAATAATTTCATAATCGCCGAACACGCCTAAAACTTTAACATTTAAATCCAATGCCTTCTTGAGTTCCTAGTTGAGGGCCTCATATTCTGTTGTGTTATTGGTGTAGAGAAACTCAATCCTACAAGATATCATATGTTTGTTTCCTGCAGGATCTAGAAACATGCACCCCCCCTCTTGCACCTTCCTTAGATCGTGAACAATCAAAGTACAAATGCCAAGGTCTATCAACCATATTAACTACATCATTTAAATTATTCACAACGTTAATCAAACTGAGAGGAGCTTCCTGAAAATAACAATGTTAAATTTCCTATTTATTTACAAAATCAGTGAATGCATATTTAAGTGCAGGAAAAATCCCCAAATCTGAATCATACCCATAGTTCCCTAAAATAGAATCACAAAACACAACCGGTTCATTGGGGGAATTTATCTCAGTCACTGTGGGTTTCATGTACCTTTCTCTATCAATCCTAATCTGGTTTGGTCGCCCATTTTTAGGTAACCATAATTGTGACTAGTCGATTGAGAATAAGCCTTTTAAAAGTTGAGACCAGTCATGACTTAAGAACAACCCATAAACATCCGGTATGTCAACCACCACTACATCAATGACCTAGAAAATTTGTGGATTAGTGGACATTCTGATCATTAGTCCTTTCAATTCTCCTACAATTTTCACCTTAGATCGGTCGAGTTAGCATATTTGAATTTCACAAGGTGTGGGATTAGCATTCAATTTCTTATAGACTGAGTAAGGCATAACGTTTGATGAAGCTCTGGAATCAACCATACAATTATGGACATTCTGGTTGAAAATTTCGAATGTCAGTAGGAAGGCGGGAGTTGTAGATTTGGAGCTCTTACCTATCAGTGTATCCTTATCAGCAGTTGTTTTGATGTTGTCACTAAAACCAACTGCTACTTTACTAGTTGAAGGATTAGATTTATTTGTTGTAGGTATAGAGGGCTGATTTATTTTGGAATTGGTATTTGATGAAGTTTCTAAACTTGAGAGTATTGAACCTCTAGGCATAGGGTAAATTTTCAATAAATCAAACATGCTAATGTTTTCCCTTTGTTTCTTGAGATCATCTATGATGTAGTACTAGATATCTGTACCTTGAATTATAGGATGCTTATTCATGGGTTGAGGATTGTTCCTAGGTGTAGGTGATGGTTGAGAATTTACAAGCCCTTTACTCCTAGTATTATGGGTGTGTTGGTTGAAAAATACAGAATCATCATTACACTCTTCCTCTTTGACTGAGCTATCCCAAATATGGAAATTAAATGGGAGAGGATCCTCAGGGGTTTCCTCTTCCATTTCAGGCTACTCATGTTCATGATCCTCTTCCAACTCTTGATCGAGTGAAGTTTTAGGTAAGGCATAGGCAGCCCCAATAGTGTTAAAAACTTCCTCATTGGTTGAAATGTCAGGTGGAGTATTTTGCCTTGCATTTGGTGATGTATATGGCTGATATGGGGTTTTAAAATTTCCTCTATTTGAAGTAGTTTCCCCATTATTTCATTTTAATATCACCACTTCATTTGTAAGAGAACAAATTGCTTGTTGTAATTTTTTGATCTTCGAAAGCAGAAGTATCTCTTTTATCTATATTAGCTCTCATTGTGGTTTCATTTCTTTTATGAAAAGGAATATTGGTTTTGACATTATTTTCTAGTTCAAATGTCATTGAATTCTTTTCAACCTTTATTTCCTTTTTGAAGGTTTCAACCAACGTGATCTTACCAGCTTGTTTCATAAACATACCAAGGGATTTAGGTAAATTTGAAGCATAATTTTCAATTATGATATCCTCTGGAGGTTGAGAGGCTACTAATATTCTATTCAGGAGAGTAAGGAAACGCTGGTTGAAATATTTTATTCATTCCTTGTTTTCCATCTTGATCCTAGCCAATTCTAGTGCTAACACAGCAAGAGTTTTGTCTTCAGCAAATTTGTTCAAGAATACCTGACTAAAATCACTCCAACTAGTTATAGATCCTTAGGCTAGGGAAAAATACTAGACTGCAGCCTTTCCTTCGAAATTCAAAGGCAATAATCAACATAGCACATCCTCATGTTGAACATTTATAGTCTAAATAGCCAAGATGAATTTTTCAATGTGATTTTTGGCAAGCTCTTTATCATTTGGGTCAAACTTAGGCAGCAATTTATCAGGATGTTTAGGTAGATTATGCTACAATCTTGGTACAGCAATGGCACCACGTTGTAACTGTGGTCTATCACCATTAGGGTTACCTTGGTCATGATCACCCATGTCTTGATCAGATTCTGAATCTGATGAAGATTCGTTGTTATGATCATGGGGGCTATCAAGCAGTGATTCAGGAGGTGAAGGGGGTTGGTCAAATCCACTTGCAGATAAGAGTCATCACAAGGTGTTAGGGTTAGCTATTCCTCTCAAAAGGATACTAAGGTGATAACCAAGAGATCCTCTCAATGGTTCAAAAGGTTCTTCACCAATTGAATCGACAGTTGACTTGGTTATTGCCAAGGTTTGAAAATGAACTCTACTAGGTAAAACGAAATTGATCGGAGGAATCCTCATTTGGTGAGAATAACCTCTATTTAAAATACTTTGTGATTCCTCTAAGGTTTGATTTATCTCTTCTAGGGAAACTGTTGAGACAGTAGAGTCTCTTTCGATAATGGTCTTAACCATATCCAAAAAGGGCATAGTTATAGATTCAAGTTGTGATGTAGAGACCAAGGTAGACACTGTTTCAATACTTGTAAGAGGGTAAGTAGACTGACTGTTGGTAGGAGCGTGATGTGATCGATCAGCCATTAATATTTAATCTCAGACCCTCCTTCTAGTGCCATTTGTTGGCCAAGAGAATTGTACTAAGGCCAACTTACGGAAAAACATCCCACACGCTTGACTTAATGCAATCTTGTATGTGTTTAAAATAACTATCTTTCATAGGATCAAGGCCTTGCTGCCTATATGATGTGGTCTCCAAAAAATAAAGAGTCTCTCAAATATGTCTGTATGTATGGTTTACTTCAATCAATATGCTAATCAAAATAAAGAAATTTAACTAAATGACTAACTAATTCTAAAGGAACTATCTTAAGCTAAATGCATAAAATTAACAACTTCTAATTCTACTCTATGATAATCTATATGCAAATCACCCCTCAGTAATTGACGAGATCATTGTTATGTGCTTTGTTCCCACCACTAGTGATACTTGGCTCATAGATAGTGGTGTATATATACACATGATGGGATATAAATAAAATCTCTTAAAAAATAGTTGAGAAGGATTCTCATCTTTGAGTTGTACTTGGAGATGATTCCAACTACATTGTGAAGGGATATGTGGATACCTCTCTTCATCTAGAGTTTAATGATACTCTACACTTAAGTGATGTGCTCTATGTACCTGGTATGAAAATAAATCTTATATCCATCTCAGCCTTAGAATACAAAGGATATAAGGTAGCATTGTTAAGATGGAAAAGTACTTGCTTGGAAGAAGAACTCAAGCATTGATACTGCCAAAGTAATTGATATGAGAGAGGAGAGCTTATATCAACTAAACACTCTACTAGTCCAAGCCCTGGTCCATGAATATGAAAGTATGGGTGAGCTATGGAACATAAGACTAGCTCATTTAAATTACAGAGCTCTCCTAGTAGTAAAGAACATAGTTTCAGGTATACCATTGCTATAGGTAGACCATAATGGAAGATGTATAGGATGTGCACTTGGCAATAAGGCCAAGAAATACTTCCTAGATAGTGAGAGAAAATCCAAACAAATATTGGATCTAGTGCACTCTGACTTGTGTGGCCCAATGACATGTGCTTCATTGGGAGGATATGATTACTATGTACCTTCATTAATGACTACTCACGGAAGACTTGGATATACTTCCTTAAGACCAAGGAATCTGAGGAAGTACTTAGTAAATTCAAGGAGTTCAAAGCACAAGTTGAGAATTTTTTAGGGAAGAGGATCAAGATTCTATGATTGGATAATGGTGGAGAATACACCTATACATAATTCAATGATTTTTGCAAGGAAGAAGGAATTAAGAGGGTGCTTACATTTTCCTACAATCCCCAGCAAAACGGGGTTGTTGAAAGAAAGAATAGAACAATTGTGGAGGAATCCAAAACCATGATACATGACCAGAGTCTACCCATGTTCTTATGGGCAGAAGAATCCATGATAGTTGTATATGTGAAAAACAGATGCCCACATAAGATAATAAAGAACATGACTCCTAAACAAGTTTTTACAGGATTAAAACTAGAAGTGGTTCACCTATGAATCTTTGGTTTTCCAGTATACATACATGTTCACAAGGAGAAAAGGAAGAAGTTATAACCTTTAGGAAAGAAGGGAAATTTTGTGGATATAGTAAATATTCAAAGTCCTATAGAATCTATATCCAAGGATCGAGACAAATTGAAGTTAGCAGGGATGTGACCTTTGAAGAAGAAATGGTTGTGAGACATGGAGATCAATTATGAGGAAATGGAGATGAGATAATACCCCCCTCTAGTTCAGAATGAATTAACAAATAATTATGAGCCCATCGATCCCATTGATCCAGTCGCAATAGTTGATATTCCCAAAGATATGGAAGTAAGCCAGAAAACACCTATATTTGCACAATAGACATTACATGATGTTGAGGGGAATGAAGCCCCGCATGGTACTTCTCAAGAAAGAAAAATACCTTAGGGGTTGTCCAATTATGTTG
>LPNX010157530.1:0-98413 GCA_001517045.1 Pseudotsuga menziesii
ATATATATATATATATATATATATATATATATATATGAGCATGATCTACACAAAATGCACTATGGTATGCATATATTTTTGTTAATTTATTTCACAATATACAATTATTTATTATTTTTCGAAAGTGACCACATCTGATTTCAGCATCATTTTATACACGTGTGTCCATCCCAACTTTTTTTCATTGTTTTCAAAAATTGAAAAACCAAAGACACCCTTTTGAAGAGGACACGTCAATGTGTGGGCTATGCATTTTTAAGAAATTTTTGGATGTGTATATTTTACCTTGCGGATTTTTATTTAAGTTCCTTCGAAGTTGTTGTCTATTTTTCTGCCAAAATGAATGCATGATATCTCAATGGATAGAGGATTCGGTGACGAATCTATCAGTATGAACTCTGCTCAGTTGTGTGCCATGAATGGCAGGGTTTACACCCCTAGAAGACACAGAGAAACATTGATTTTCCTGTAAGAGGGCTAAATCTCTGTTTTTT
The DNA here is from genome assembly GCA_001517045.1 of Pseudotsuga menziesii. Lineage (NCBI taxonomy): Eukaryota > Viridiplantae > Streptophyta > Pinopsida > Pinales > Pinaceae > Pseudotsuga > Pseudotsuga menziesii. The sequence continues at coordinate 495 of LPNX010157530.1, forward strand.
AGGCCCTCGATCGAGGTTTTATTGAAAGCTCAATCGAGGGTTTATCAAACCTTTGATTAAGGGTATGATAAACCCTCGATCCAGCTACTCTTAAACACTCGAAAAAAAAGCTTTGTACACAACTACCAATATATTAGTTCATATTTTTTCAGGATATAAGCTTTAACTTTTATATATGTATATATAATATTATGTCCATGTAGGACATTTTAGAAATGGGTTTCAAGGACCCATCTAAGAGAATTTAAAAGAAAAATTACGCAAGAATAAAGGGGAAATGAGAAATTATAATTTTTTCAAGATGGTAAATGTAAAAATTTAAAAAAAAAAAACATAAGTAAAAGAATAAAAAAATAATGAAATAAAAAATAAAAAAGAAGAAGAAGAATTATACTTATTCTCAACATTGTAATAAATATAAAGAATTTAAATTTTTTTATTTTTCATATTCGAATAAATGATAAGAATATAAATGCACAAGAAGAAGAATCGAAGGAGCAATAATATAATACCCATAACCATAGTGAAATATACTAGTAACAAGGGAAGATGTCATTTGCTTTTTAGATTTAGTTTTTTGAAACTATTAAAGAGGCATCAAAGTTTAGGGAACAAGAAAACTCTTTCCATAGTTCACCTAACATATAATTAGAACTCTCTCATTATATAGATAAATGTGTACATAAACATAATTGACAATTATAACCTATTACCACACTGTTTCCTCTAGACACGAGTACATTAAGAATATAGCAAATGGATAAGACTCGTGAAATAAACATGACATGCCAACTCGCTCCACTCATAAAAAAAGGTTTTTTCGTAGTGATAATAATATGTGCGCCCCATATATGCGACCTTGCGACCCTCCTTATAATTAAATTTAATGAAGTTTAAATTTTTTCTGGACCGGAGATATTAACAAAAACATTGAACTCTGTGTTGAAAAGAGACATGGATTTAAACAACACTATAGATGACATTGATTATGAATATTATGTGCAGTGACCAAGTGGACAAACTATTGTTTGCAGCAAAATGACCATGACGTAGATACAATAAACCCTTCAATGCATCCTAGCATGATAACTCAAAACTTTAACCAATAGTTGTGAAACCTTGATGGTGATGCCAGGGATTCATTTTGGGGCTTTAACAATAATTTTAGAGTCCGTGAACTACATTCATTTAATTTTTTTTAATGCTTATATTCAAGTAGTATCATGGTCTGTTTTCAATAGAATTTAACATCTAGCTTGTGTATGTCATCAATGGTTGGTAAGGAATTTCAAAATCATTTGATTCCTATCAGCAATATATCCAATGTGTATACAATGTAGTACATAAATGGAGTGAAATGTTTTAAATACTAAAAATACTTTTCTCCTTTGTATATAATTTTTAATTTTAAAAAACTACAATTATGCGATATGACTTTGAATTTACACTAATTTTTATCTTAATCGTCATGTTCTATTCCGCCCTGAGCTTTGAGCTTTAAATATCTGACCCGAGGATCTATACCATAGGTAGATCGTAGTCCTGAGAATCCAGGTCGAGCGGACACAACTCGTCTAAGTTCAGTTCATCAATTGAATTGCATGCATCATTGTCATAGTATTCTTTTTGCATTGAACCAATGAGAGCAATGATGCATGCAATTCAGTTGATGAGTTGAACTTAGGCGAGTTGTGTACACTTGACCTAGATTCTCAGGACTATGATCTACCTATGATATAGATCTTTGGGACAGATATTTAAAGCCCAAAGCCCAAGGCAGAATAAAACAAAACAATTAAGATAAAAATTAGTGTTAAATTCATAATCATATCACATAATTGTAGTTTTTCTAAATTAAAAATTATATACGAAGGAGCAAAGTAATTTTAGTCCCTCTATAGAAATGAAAATGTGAGCATGAAAAAGAAATATGACATCATTTCCTTGGGTTATATCAATGTCCATTGTTTACTCTTCAAAATTGTTATTGTGCCACACATTTGCAGTTAATTTTGCTAGTAAATTATTGAATGACATTAGAATTTACATCAATAACACGTGACTAATTGTTTTGGTGTTTCATAATGCTAAGAGTGGAGGAAAATAAATAAAAGAAAAGGTGTTATGACGACTGTGAGATTCGAAAAACAAAAAGTATGGAAACTATACATGATACTAATTCTCATTTCGACAAGAATTGGAAATGTTCAATAACATGATTTCAAATGGGCATTCAAAATACAAGGTGTCCAAGCATCTTTTGGAAGACTTCATTAAATGAAAATTTACATGATGCATATGGAAATACAATGTCAAGATCAAGTTATCAGTTCGATCAAGGCATCTAAAACCATTGATCGAGCTTTTACACGTGTTTTTAAATACCTCTATTGAATGTTTATGTGTGGTTAGAGAAAAGCTCGATCAAGATTTTCAAAACTTTAACTAAAAACATCCTCAAGTGCCCATATTTGTGTGCGCACACGAATATGGACACCCAAAAATTTCTTTAATCAAATTTTTTAAAATCTCGTATTGTTCATGTGGGAACAAGGTCTTCAAATTCAAATAAAATCAAACATAGAATTATATGATAATAAAATTTAATGAAACATAATTTCGACTAGAAGAATGATATACTTGTGGGTAATAATACATACCTTGAAGAAAAAACGAGTAAAAGCATTACTATTGCCACTTCCTCTAGATTTTATAAATAGATATTAGTCGTAGAGTAATTGGTGTTATAGATGTGATTGATTGGAGTCATACATGTGATCAATCACATCTATAATCCAATTACTCTACAACCCATATCGACAAATGAATATAAATAACAATTGTCTATCCAACAAATGAAGGTGAATTAAATGATGGGGTTGTTGTATATTTATAGACGATTAAAAATGCTCGATCGAGGTTTTTTTTAACCCTTGATCGAGGTTTGAAACCATCGATCGAGGGTTTATCAGAAGATCGATCGAGGGTTTATCAGAAGATCGAACGAGGGTTTATAAACCCTCAAATGAGGTGTTGAAACCTCAATCAAGGGTTTATTAAAAGCTCAATCGAGGTACGTTTTTTTCATTTTTGCCGAAATCGCCTTGCTAAAAATTGTAACCCACCTCCATGGATGCACCCTATAACCAACTACAGTCTATTGCTCCTACAAAATTTTGATAGTAAAATTCAAAAAAGTAACTTAACAGCAACAAATACTTATTAAAATTAAACTAGATCTAAAGACATCATTTTACAAAAATAATGCATGAGATTCAGTCGATTTCACCTCAAATTTGACCAAGTCATAAGCTCACAATGCAATCACACAGACTAGCCTCCAAATCCTTCAATGTTATTAACAAAATAACATCAACAAAAGTACAATGGGTAGATTTTCAATACATCGTCCTAATTGGGGAGCAAAAAATGAGCTCAAACCCCAAGGGGGCGCACTTCCCAATGAGGAGGTGGCTCTGTTTGTTGAGAGAAACATGGGAGGAGGTTTGGATGCATGGGAGGGGAGGTTGTCACCTCTCTTGAGGTATCCCACTTGGTTTGGGAAGCCTCCACCTCCTGTAACAACTCCTTTCAAGTGGCAAAACAAACCCTTAATGAGAGAATGTGCCCCCCTTTGGTGGAGATGAGTTGGAGCTCCTCCCTTGATGATAGGAGATGCTCCTCTATGCTCATATTTTCCCAAGACAATATCCTCAACAATCCTAACACCTCATAGACAAGTCCCAGACAAGCTGCCTTTGATTTAGGAATTGGATTTTCTCCAATTTCCCCATTTATTTGACCCTTTGAGTCATTTTTGAGAGAAATCAAATTAATAATTGAAAATTACTAATTTGACTCTCAAAAGTGGGTTAAGAGGTTATGTGGTGGCTCTGGGTCCAAAAACAAGCATCGCCATGACCAAGTTGGTTCCCTAAGCCCAATTTAATGACCTTTTGAAATTTTACATTTAAAATACACGTTATCAATGATATTATTAAAAATCTAAAAATTAAAAAATCCTCTAAAAGACTTAGCGCATGTCCAAGAAACTTTTGGACTATGACTAGCATGGTATAATACATAGACCCTGGGCTTTAATAACCCTTTAAGAAAAAATCACCAATTTCACCATCATGACTTTGGAGGATTTTGAGTGAAAAAATCGAAAATTATATGTTGCTTAAAAGAGAATCACATAATCGACGAGGGAAAAAACACTCGAGGATGATAACTTTGATGACCAAGTCCTAAGAAGGCCAAGCCTTTTACAAAAAGAAACCATCATGCTATTCCATTTATTACAATTCCCTCGAGGGGGTGTGAACATGTGAAAAAGGGACCACAATTGGCCCTGATGAAACCATGGAACTTCTAGAGCACTGAGTAAGAACAATTGGGTTGTTCCGATCCTTGGTGGCTCATTTGAAAAATCCACTAAGTGCAACTTAGTGGATAACACCATGTTTTAAAGTTTTTGTTGACCCCTTTTGGCCATTATGGTCTTCTTCTGTATAATCACATCTTTTGGTAGTTATGCATATGCATCTAATGCTAAATATTTTATGGAAGATAATACTTGACCCTCTTCATCCTCATAAAGTATGGATAGTTTGTAGACTTTTAGGTTCTCAACATAACTAGGAAAACTAAGCTTGTAAGCATCGTTTCCTACCTTCTTCCATACTTCAAAAGATCCATGAATCTCAGGCAATTCGCAGATGGAATTGGAAAGAATTTAAGCTTTTCTTGTCCACCGGATTCCCATGTAGGAATAAAATATTCAGCCACGAGCGTGCTTTAAAATATTCCGATAAATTAACTCATAAAATTTGTACTTTATGTTGTTTGTTAAGTGATTTTAAGTATAGAAATAAAATTGTGTGACATGAAAACCCAATATTCAAGTATCTTTTTGTGAGTTTTAAAAATTCCATAAAACCAAAAGTTAGTAGAAAACAACAAAAATAAAAATTAAAAATTTACGTACTTCAACAACTCCAAAAAAAATTGTAAAAACTCAGCACTTGTATTTTAATATTTTTATGATCTGCCATTTCTCCGCTTCCCTCTTAAACAAATTCAATGCATCTATTACGAAATATTCTTCATTTAAAAACAACAACAACAACAGATATGGCATGTCGCAACCAAATCTCATTATTTTATTTGCACTTAATCAGAATATTTCAAAACTATTTGATAGTCTCGAGTCCAGGGTGCAAACCTCTTTTAACAACTTTTTTTCACTCCAATACCTCAGGAGAGGTTTATTTATTTCTTTTTTTTATTTATTGTCATTTTTATTTATGTATTTTTTTTATTTTTTTATTAATATATGTGTTTATGGATGAAAATATAAAATATGCTTTGAATGAGGATTTGACTTTGTTTTTATATATTTTTAACACTCAAGACAACCCATAGTTTCTCGAAAACCACCATCAATTAAACTAATGGTATAATCAAATATTTATATATTTTCAACACCCAAAGCAGCCCATGGTTCTGGGAAACCACCATCAATTAAACTGTGTTTAAAAGAGAAAAGCATTTTGCACTAGTAGTTGGGCAATAAATTTTTATTTATTTATTTATTGCCTTTTTATTTATTTCATATCAATATCCTTTGTTTTATTTATACAAATGATAAGAGATTTATAATGGAAACCACATTACTTTTAATTTTAATTTTGTGTGAGCCCACATGTTGGGTATAAAATTTATTATTATTTTAGTAAAGTGTCATGTACAAACCTGACAACATCTCCCTCATACTTGGAGAGCGAAAAACATAATAAAACTTTGTAAAAATGTTTATTACTAAATAGAATAAATCTCACATTTTACTTTTAACTAGCACACCCACATAGTTTGTGGCTCGATGAGGTCGATAGGAATCAAATGGTTGAGACATAATTATGGAATAATTTTTTTTTATTTCCACATATTCTTCTAGTTAAACGGGTTCAAGTGTAAGTTATCTATGTCTAGCTACATGTTATCACCCGCATTCTTCTTGTTATCCATTTATTTTATTACGCATATTTTTCTAGTTAAACGGGTTCAAGTGTAAGTTATCTATGTCTAGCTACATGTTATCACCCACATTCTTCCTGTTATCCATTTATCTCACATTCTTGTAGTGTTATCCATTTATTTCACATTCTTGTAGTTATCTGCCATGAACGGTGGGTTATCTATTCATCAACTATGAGATATCTATGCATTGCTACATGTTATCCATTCATCAACTAGCTACCAATTATTTTTTTATATTCTTTTATACATTTGTACAGTCCTTGTCTCTAGATGAAAAAGCATAAATGAATTAATCGATCCAATATCAAATCCTGCAAAGCCATCATTAACTTGATACAGACTGTGAAAACCCAGTTCTATCATGAGATTCATGACGGTTTTTAAGGAAAAAACTGCAGCTGTAGTGCAGTAAATTGTGATCTGACAGTTGCTGCTTCAAATAGACTTGTTTACCATTACCAACTTCTTCTACTTCCTAAATAAATGCAGCAGTGTATGCGGTTTACCTTTTGTTTTTTGTTCCTGTAATTAAGGGCGTACATGATGAACCCATATGCAACTTACACTTCTTCAATGTCGTTGTGGCTACAAGCAGAGAGGCTTGATCCAACCGTTCCAGATTTGGTGCAGCATATTAATTAAAAGAATAATTAGAGATTTATGTAGTTGTGAGAACATGCAACATCAAATGGTTTGGCCCACCAAAAAAATTACAATTTGAATGTTTAAATGAAGAAATATTTGTACCTGTCAAATAATTGTTGAAAAGGATATCTAAAACTGATTTTGATTTTTCCATTTATTATTGACAGAATATCTAATGTTTAAATGAAAAAATATTTGTACCTGTCAAATAATTGTTGAAAAGGATGTCTAAAACTGATTTTGATTTTTCCATCCATTATTGGTTGAATAATATCTAATCTTCTGTCACATCTTAATATTGAATAATATCTATTCTACCATAAAGAAAATTAGTTCTTTTTTATTCTACCATAAAGAAAATTAAGAAAATTAGTTGGAAAACTAACCATAAAAGAGGTCATATCTCTTTAGATTTTTTTTTTTTTAATGAAAATGATAAAAACCATCATAATTGAGTTGTTAATTTTTTTTTGTTTTTATAAAAATAAATGTAATGAAGATGATAAAAACTTATCATAATTGAGTTGTTAACTTTTTGTTTTTATGAAAATGAATATGATAAAAACCTATCATAATTAAATGAGTTGTTAGAGTTGTTAAGTGTTTGAAATTGTCCAAACACCCTATTTCACACTTTCCATAGTGAGTAATCTAATCTTTTTTATTTAAAAAATGTTGATTTTATTTTTTTCATTTTCTAAATTAAGATTAATGAATAAATGTTGATTTTTTTTTTAAATTAAGATTAATAAATACTGTTTTATAAAAAAATTTTCCTAATTAGAGTTAATTATTTCATAATATTTTTTGTTATAAATTTAAACTAGTTATTTAATAATTTTATTATTATTATTTTAATACTTAATTAAGTTGATTTATATCTTACAATTTTGGGGTGGAATACCATCTATGTTTTTCTTGATTGGGAGAGAATGGAACAAGTGTACTAACCATATTGATTTTGTGGTCGTGGTTCAAAATTCGCAATAAACAATTAGAAAAAAATTGAAAATAGCTCGTTGCACCCAAGAGGTGCATTCTAGAGCCCAATAAGAGAGAGATGTGTAACTCCTTCCATGCTCATCCTAGAGTTGATACATGTCCTTTATAAAAAATAAGAAAATATTATTAAAAATAACATGTCCTCTTAAATAAAATTTAAATTATTTAGAATTACATATATATAAAACAAGATAAACTAAAACCATAAATATTGGATTACACATTTCCTCAACATTTCTACTCTAAAAAGGGGTTTGCAGCTTGATGAATTTGATCCCTCTCGGTGCTTGGTAGATCCCCTTTTAGATGGATCTATACTGGTGTGATAACTACACTTAGTAGAATGGTAATGTGCATTCCACATGACAGTGGAACTTCATCTAGCAGCTCGGAGTCGAGCTAATGCATAAGGTTTAGTTGAACTCCATTTTGCAACTCGGAGTTGAGCTAATGTATAGTTCGTGTGACAATCAAACTCCTAATAAACCACTGTGTACTCTTAACCTCTAAACTCTTGTGACAAGTGCACTTAGTGGCATGGTAATGTGCATTCTGTGTGACAGTGGAACTTCATGTAGTAACTCGAAGTCGAGCTAATGTGCACAGGGTTTAGTCGAAATCCATTTTGCAGTTGGTAGTTGAGCTAATGTGTAGTTCATGTGATAACATGCAGCTGAAGCATGAGACATAGACATGAGTGATTAGATAACTTATTTGTGACACTTAACTTGTTTCCTATCGATGTTCATCGTGCACAAGTTAAGTGGTTGTGTTAGTATGGTACATCAATATGTTGATGTCTAAAGTGTCAGGATAATGAATAATTTGTCAAAATCATTTTGTCTCAATCATCGCCCACATACACATAAAAGCTATAGTCATTTCTAATATACTAGTATATATCCGTCTTAACTTTGCACTCTAAAAAAGAATTGAACCTCAAGGGATTTGATGTTTTTTTACCACTTGTAGATGTAGAAATAAGATAGATATATACTAGTTTAATATATAAATATCTCCTATGAAAATCTTTAGTTTAATGTAGTCTTAAGACATAGATAAATAGAATTTCCATTCGAGGATCCATTCAAATTGAAATCCCCTGGAATGGAAAATCGGGAAGTCTTAAGCATTCTTTAGGGAGATTAAGGTGAGTTCCCAATAAAAGAAGAGCATTAGGTCATTTCCCCGATCAGAGAGCAGAGTGCCAACATGATCAAACCATGGGAGAGGAACAAGGTTTGTTACGTGTATGGGTTTGGGTCAATGGTTGGTGCCCGTGGGTGGGATGATTCTTCTTTCCCAAACAATCTCTAGAGTATGGGATTTATGTATGTAGAGTGTGTAAGCGTTGCACTTACAAAGAAGCTTACTTAAGAAAAACCTTCACTTCGAAGCTACTTCATAATCGATATTTCATAGTCAAGGTGGATGCGTAAGCACGCTCGACCAGAGAGAGAGGGAAAATTCACTAGTGGAAAGGCGTCCTTGTCTCAACTTCAAAATGGCATGGAATCCAAGTCGAACACATAATTACACTTAAAAATAATATCAAACATCTAATTTCATATTTTAAAATAAGTATGCCTCAATTGTTAATATACACTGTAAAAACTATAAAAACACCTTCACTCTCAAAATGTACCTACCATTTATTTATGTATCCTCTCGAAATAATTATTTGCCACCATCGATTCACAAATCTTTATTATTCCCTGCCCTCAGCTAGCAGGGACTCTATGAATCGGCTTGTCTCTGTTTGAATTAGTTTGCACAAAAACCAAAACAAGTTTTAAACATTTATACAAAGTTTTGATCTAAAGTGATGGCATCACCATTTTCTCAGCCAATTAGCAACTTATATTTATTCAAAATTATGCATCACCGTTTTCTCCACCAACTAACAAATTATACTTCTTATTTGGCCTCTTAACGAGGCTAGGAGGAATGGGGACTTAGTTTTAATCAAAGTTTGTTTTCAAACATAGTGGAATTATTAGAATAATTAGAACAAAGTGTATTGATAAACTAATGCTAGGATCCCATTAGCATTAGTTCACAAACATTTAATGTTAAATGTATGAGGAATAGCTTATCATCCCTGCAACATCTACATCTGCATGTAGTGCACATGGTCCTTCTAGGCATGTTGCAACATTTGCATGGATCCCACCTGTATTCTACATGTTCCAGGTGGAGCTGGAACAACCTCAAATAGATGCCACTGCACTGACCACTAAACAATTTTGGATCTGTGGAAGAACCTCAAATAGATACCACTGCACAGAGCGCTGAACTAAAACAAATTTGGATCTGTGATGAAACTATGGCAAGTGGGAATCCTCTACAATATTTTGATGGGCCAGGGAGCATCCTCTGCATTAAGCTTTTGATGCTTACAAAGGTAAGAATATTATGGATTTGTTATAATAAGTTGTTGAATCTACTCTGTTGAGACTCAATATTTTTTTTTTTCGTGTTGTATTGCTCTGTGTCTTCAACCTGTCGGTCGGTTCTTTTCTCTCTTTGCTCCTTTTCCTTGCAAATTGAAAACCCAAAGCTCAAGTGCAAAAGGGAGCTCGCTAAGGTGGGGAGAGACCTAAAGTGATTCCTCCTTCGTTCTTGTTGTTACATGTGTTGTTACCTGCGTTCAGGTATACACAAGAACCAACATAGAAATAAAAAGAAATAAACACATTCTTCCCTCCATGCCATTGCATTCGACATAAAATTCACCCAAAGTACATTTGAATGCATTAGTATCCTGGTATACTCTGTAATCTAATTCATAATTGAAAACTAAAATCAACCAACTTCGAGAACAATTTATGGTTTATGTGGCCCAGGATTTCATATTATGTTTAAACTTTTAACTTTATCGTGGGCAGTGGCAGGAGGAGGGGGCGTCCACTAATCAACACATGACTACATAGTGAAGGGGCCTTACAAACTTAAAATGCTATAAAACATCAAATTTCCAGGAACATTGATGAGAAGAAAGTTTTCCCAAATAATATAAAAACATTAATAGAGGCAATGGAATCGCAAACCCATTTAGCAATCCATGCAAGGGTTGAAAGCTTTCTGATCATCTGCAAAAACATGGATGAACTTAGTTGCTGCTAGGAAGGGTACCGCATTGTGTATTGTGCATAAGTGATGAAATCATGATAAGTATGTTGTTGCATTATTCGTAAGTGTGTTATCTATGCCTATGTCGATGCCAATTCAATCGTCCTTTCACAATCTACATCCATCTGAGCTAGATGATTTAATGAGAGAGTTGGGATGAGCAGTATGCATGCATTTATAAAGAAATAATTCTCGACTATAAATAATTATGTTCTATAACAAAATATTTCTATACCTAAGGCACACAAAGAATATCGAAAGATTGTTAATGCTTAACCTGTGATCATATCGATACTTTATCTGAGTTTGTCATCTTCGTAGGTTTTCAAGATTCATTATTGTATAATTCACATTAGTGTAACATGGCTCACAATATTGCACTCAACATAATCACTCAAGCCCTAATGAGGCCTCGATCTGGTCCTTAACCACTGAATTTCCCGCCATAGGTCTGTCTCACTATCATGTCTACACTCCTCATACTGACGATGGAGAGGACGCGACTAGGATGCTGCTGCTTTCAAATGGGCAATCTAGACCCATTCACATAAGCATAAAAATGCATTGAAGTAAAATACATACACATAGGAACTATACATGTAAATACACAGCGGAAGAAAAACACATTCATTCATTTATTCAAGCCTTCAACATGTTCATATTAATTCATAAAACAACTAGTTTGCTTAGATTAAGCACAAGAATGCTTATCTTGAAAAGAAGCTGGCCTGCAACTAGCTACGTCGCTGCAACGTTCCACCCAACCATAGGCAAGTGTGCTCATCAATATCTCAGCATCACTGCCACCCTCGAGCTGGGCATGATTCCACAAGGCACTGGGAAACAACAGGCTCACACATAGCTAAAACCATACATCCACAGTCAAGCCAATACACCATTGGGTTTCACAAACTATCCAACCAAGCCAATAATAAATTGGGTTTCACCAACTGCTAAGGCAACAAACCAAAAACACATGGGTTCCTTAGACTTACTCATCCCAATCAAAATTTACATCAACACACAACCAATCAATTAACAGATGGTTCCTTGGACTTACCCAACCAAGCCAACCTGCTAATCAAACACGGACAACCATTTAACAGATGGGTATTGAAAAAACGTTCCTGGGAAACTAAAACAGAATGGTTGAAGGGAAAAAAACCATGCATGAGCAAATCCAATTCCAGGAATCGTTCTTGGGAAATATGGGAGCAAACCAACCACCATAAACCTCCAAATTGTAAATCAAAACACAAAAAACGTTCCTGGGCATAACAGGAGAAAATGTGACCTTCATTCACCCACATATCGAGAAATCGTGGCTCCCTAACCACTGAGAAATACACCAACGAATTTCTGGGTATGGAACAATGAGGAAACAACATAAATCACAAGGGGAAAATGCCCAACAAGCCCTGGCTACGTGACGGAGACAGAGATGGCCCCCAACAAAAACCAAAAATGTGAATCCCTACTACCGATGCACTCAGCCACATAAAAATGACTTCCCATCCATGGGTAATAATAGATCAACTGCATAAAGCGTTAGGAGAGCTCCCAGCTTGCTCACAGGGGAAAAACAGCCTCCTCAAACCCTAAAACCGTGGTCCATTTCTTCCCATTCGCCCAGTAACACAAACAAATGGGTTTTCCCTTCCGGGTAATGAGGAACACACAGCAAAAACGTCCAAAAGAGAGCTCAGCCCCTGAGCATTACCAAAACCAATTCCCAGCCATTGGAAAAATGAAGAAAACTCTTGCCAAAACATGAGGGAAACACACAGCAGACCCAAAAACATGAGTGAGAGAGCTCTGCAAGCTTCCCACTGTGTGAGGAATGGGGGACGTGAATGCTTGAGGGAATGGGCAGCAAAAATGGGCATTTACTTAGCTCATAAGTCAAAACACATTTTTACAAAAATGGGTGCTCTGCCCAATTTGAATTTTGACCTCCAAACCTTGCCCATCCCATCCAATAACTTCCTTCACCAACTTTAGATGACTGGGCATAAAAGACAAAAAGGGTAGTTAACCATTTTATGGGTTTTCCTTTAGACATTTTGCTTTTCCCCATTGGCCTAAGGGTTTTATTATTTCCCCCACCCTATTCCTTGTGAAATCATGCCCCCGTCTCTTTAATGTTGCGGCGCATATCTAGTTGTGGTATTTTTATTAATTTGAATGTTACATGATGTCTCAAACATATTGTGCTTGGCTAGCACATAAACCATCTGCATCTATTTTAATCGTCGAAACACAAAACACTAAATCCATGGTGGGGCCTTTGCCTTGAGGTGGACCACGATTTACTACAATATTTACATCATATGCAATTTAATACCATGGGGTCAAAACCGGGGTGTTACACTCACCACTCTTATTGTCGCCAAACGCTTCATTTCCTCTCATCTTCTAGGTTTGCAAATCCCTCAAACCAACTTTTAATACATAAACAACAAATCCTTCAAACCAACTTTTGATACTGAAACTCCTTGTATAGAAAATGGTTGGGCGAATGCATATTTATATCAATTTTGGGGCTCATTGTCTTAGTTCTGTTACTTTTGCACCTATGCTACAACATACAAATTTGTAAAAAGATAATTATTTCAAATACACTCTCTCTTAATAGACTAATAACCATCTTCTTGTTCTCAAGAGATATTCACAACAAGAGAAAGAACAACAGCGTCTGACCTAAGCTAAAAATGGTTCTTCTTGCTTATACTATGCCCTTGGTCAATTGCAGCACAACCTTGGCATGGCTTGATCACAATTACACATTAGAAAAGTGATCTTGTTGTTTCAATAATCACCTATCTCTTGCTGTGGAAGCTCGTGTTGCAGTTGCGGTTCCAAAAAGATTAGCTTTGGTAAAATGAAAATTTGAAATGGACCTGGAGGAATGTGGAGAAGTGACAGGACTTGAGTTATTGTAGACGCTTATGGACAATAGTAATGGTTGATGTTGCGAGGTTCTCATTGCTTTGTCGAGTGCTTATTGCTTACAGTCTAAATAATCTCCTAACCTCATGCCTAAACTCATCCCAATAGACTTTGTTCCCTGATTGCGTTCTCAAACTCAGCCGAATAAAATTTATGCCCTGATTTTTATTTGACCCAACAAACTAGTGGATATGCTTCTTGGTAGCAGAGTTTCAAAATGGTCTCCTCTCAATACTGAGCCAAAATTACTATAGATCTATATTGGTCCACACCCTAGTAGCTGCGATGAATATATGCTTGGCATCAATGTCACTGCTTCAACATTGAATATGCTTCCATTCTTATGCCTTTAATATACTTCATATTACGGAAATACTTAGTTTGAATACTGTGGAGAACTATAGACTTTGATACATTTCCTCGTGAAACTGCAGAGTTGATACACTTCCGCTTAACCTTCAATATTTTTTATTGACTTCCAGAAAGAACCACAAAGTTGATGCACTTCCACAGAGAGGTTCGACAATGTACAGAACGACCATATAAAATCTTGATACAAACTCAAACCATGCTCCTTAAAGGGTAAACCTCTCAGCCAATTACACTCTCACAACAATTGGCCATGATTTTGATCACAATGAGTCGTGAACGATTTCTTTGCACAGTAAAAATATTTAAGAGAAGCATGACTTACCATCTATCTTCCCACTTACTATGCTGGGTCTTTTTTTAATTGAAAAACATATGTGAACAATGACCTGGAACATGCTACAATTCGATCCATTGCTTTAGATTGGGTGACAACCTTACCTAATATTTCTTGATGCAAGAGACACAATAATTTCATGTGAAAGGAATGACAATTTCATAGCATGTAGCTTTCCCATCAAAAGACTTCCGCTAATTAGTTAAAGCCATTGGAAAAATAGGGGACACTTTCCTCTCTGGGAAGAATTTCAACTTGCAAGAGCGATGAATTGAGTATAATAGAAGTACTTTCTTGATCAATGTTGTCTATCACAAATGATTTTCAGGCTCCCTCACATGGAATTCCATTGTTTGTATTATCATTATGAAGTAAATGAGGAGTTGATTTAGACTTAGGCTTTAGGAGCATGCAAACATCCACTTGTCATAGTAATTTACCTGCAGAGACCAGCACAATGTGATACCTATATGCACGGAACCTGTGGTTGAACTCAATAATGCACTTAGAGTGATGAAGATTGGAACAAGTCCCCATCCTGCATGGCATCCAGATGGTGACCTCCCCATTGCTATTGTTAACTTTTGCGCCAAACTTGACAATAGTTTCCTCTTCCCAATCTATTTAATGATGATTATCATTTTATATCAAATTCAGTATTTATAATTTTAAATTTAATTAGGCTAGAGGCATTTATATTTCAACATAGGCCTAGCAGTCTGCATTGGTTTTCATCCCTCATAGACAAAAAAGAAATCCACTAAAAATCGTGCCTTAGTAAGAGGCTATCCTAACCTTAGCCTAGATTCTCCTAGATGCCTTAGCAAGGAGATATCTAGAACCAGACTTTTACCCTTATGCTCATACACTTACTAGCTCTTACTTAAACTATTTTTTATCCAACCAATAACACCAGATCCCACGGAGACTTCCTGCCTTCGTTACAAGAATCCTTCTCCTCTGAAGCATGCCCACTAGTATCTCTATTAAAAATACAACCTTCACCCTGCTTAAAGCTACTTGTGTATAGTGCCTGCACAAAGCTATCTTAATATTGGAAATAGATTGCACTGGTTTACTACTTCAACATCATATATACTAAAACTATATAGTCGTAATCAAAAAATATTTGCACCCTCCACAAATAGTATAATTTTGCCATCTATATTTCAATTAAAGTAATCAATTGTTTACAAAATAGAAGAGGCCAGATATTTGACGATTCTAAAAAGACTACAAACCAAAGATTCTGAAAATACTACGAAGACTAAAACAATATGTATAGGAAAACTTCACATACTAGATGCCATAATTTTAACCATACATCCATTTTACGAGAATTATAAATCAATTACAAAATGACTTACAACTTTTTTTCATATAACTATGATGTGATTACTAAATATGGATCTAACCTTTGGTTTGGGTGGTGAGAAAATGAGAAAAATGGAAATGAAACCTATTTATGAGGATACATACTCACCAGCGCTAAGCCAACACTTACTCACATTTTATATATTAGCTTTTCCTTTTTTTCCTAGCTTGCAGCAAGAAATTCCACCAAAGACTCTAGAATCCACAATACATTTTTCTCTCTATCACTACCTCTTCTCTCTAGTAGTTATTAGGGTAAGCCTATAGGGTTTAGTGCTTCCTTTAAATAAGGTATTTTCTATAGAGGGAGCTTTTTATCTCATGTATACAGCACTAGTAAGAGATAGTGAAAGGCCCTGATAAAGACTTAAAGACCTCCATAATGCAATCTCATTTCTCGTCTAGTGGACTTATCTTCCTTAAATTTAGGACTGTGCTTGAGTCATGGAAGAGCTCTGGCTTCCTTGAAGGAAGGTATCACATTTATTTAAGGGATAGTACTCACTAGTCCAGTAAAGGCCAGAGAGACAGACTTTTTCAAGCCTCAAAGAAATCCACAAGCTTTTATTATGTCTGGTCTAGTGCACTTAGCCGCAATCATCGATACTTAGTGCACTTGGCATTGATAAAACTATGATATTGCATGATACAAACTCTCTTTCTATTGCTTAATACCAAGGGTGACTTGTTAAATTGAACCTAAAATATAAATTATCAACATTAATGACTTCACACTGAACTATCCAACATGTCCAAAAGGCTAAAATAAATTTATCTATCCCTTAAGCAGGGACTAAGTTGCTTTACAACCATATCTTGTTTAAAATAAACTTGTTTCTCAAAATATACCTCCATTTATTCTCCTCTGTTGTTGTTGTTTTTTATGTAACAATTCTTATAGGGCTGTCCGAAAGAGCCTCACCTACTAGCTCCATACCTAAGAGCCTAACCGGAAACCTCATGACATAAAGCAAACAACTTGGTAAAGGGAGCTTTGATCGACTAGGCTAAAAGTAAGAGCCATTTAATTCTCCTATCTTCTCAAAATAATTGTGTCCCACCATCCAAAACACATATAAGGGCTTATATGATATTCGTTAAGGGGCTTAATTTACATTCATAGTATGATTGAATTTACAATATGATTGCTTTTGGGATTTATCATATATTAGAGGATGTTAAATGCTTTTGATTTTTATTTTCCATAAATGTATATTTATATTTCTATTTTTGTGAGTAGGATTGTTTTAATAATTTTAATATGTTCTTTTGGAAATTATTTTTTATGTATTTAATTTATTTGTAAATTTAGTTTGGCGGGTTAGTTTGAGTGGTTCAGTTTTGTGAACTTCACGTACGAGGTCAAAAGGTCAATTCCTCATCCAAATGGTTTACCTCGACACCATCCGTGAAATAAAGAGAAGTGTTCGAGGTTTTCCCATGATGTGTATTTCATCGAAAAGTCTATTTGCAAATTTATGTAAAAACAAGTTTGACATATTTTCTATAAAAATGAAATAAAGTTTATTTTTCTAGAAAGAAGTTTCATCCTTAATAATTGTACTTAGATTTCTTTATGGAGTGTCATTTGGACATGGTTTCTAGATGTCCTTTCAATCCCATGTGTTGTCGCCTTTCACACACCTAGGGATTAAGCGCATCAAAAATCTTCAAGTTGCTAGGTGTGTCCTTGGGGGCAAGTATCGATTCAAGTACTATCACTTGATCTTGACTCCTCCGTTTAGGCAAAACTCCCAATGAAGCCAAGGGGGGTGGTCCCTAAGAAAGAGTTTTCTAAGGCTCTTAAGTTTTAGTTGTTAATAATGGAAGTAAGTTGTTTATGAGTTTTTTGAATTAAAATTACTAAGAAAAGATTGCTTGTAAATTTAAATAAATATTCCAGCAGCATAACATCAACACATAAGCAAATTGAAATAAATGTGGCTCAGATCACTGCCAATGCAGTCAAAGTTAAATAATGTTGTTGAAATGAAATGGTTTGCAATGTGTCTTTATCAGTTTTAATTATTAAAATATGAGTTGAGTTACGGGAAGGGGATTCTCGATATACTAAAAGTACTGAGAATATATTCGGAAGATGACGGAAGTGGTTCCTCACTCAGAAATGTGGGCTAAGCCAGAGTCTCTGAGAAGGTGTCCAACACAACACCAACAAGGATGTATCCCGACTGTATCTCAAGGTTGTTACTCAGTGGTTCCCGCTTCCTTTGAAGAATTTACCCATGATTGTCAACTATCATACGCCGGGTATTCATAAAAAAAAATCGGGTAGTTGATTTTATTAATGAATTATTAGATTAATGTGAGGAATTTAGAGAGTGTCGAAAACCACTTTTGATTTCCCAACAACTAGGAAAATCCCGCAGAGGGAAAGATCATACACGAGTTTAAGACAAAAATTTTATTCCAATTTGATGAAGCAAAATATGTTTGTAGAATCAAATACACTAATGACCAATTAAACAGCAACTATGTGTCACTTTCTGATCATCCACCAATTATCGACAGAAAGTATTTCATTGGTGGTGAGAGCATACTTCATGGAAATGAGTCGAGTATGGAATTTAAAGATGAAATTAAAGAAAAACAACTAAACTATGCATCCTTTCTAGAAGGCGGAGTGTGTGCAAGTGTTGATTAGTAAAATACAAATCATGAAAGAGACTGTGAATCACCCCAGGGGGGATGGAGTGTGGGCATTGTGTAGCCCAATTTATTTCTTTATAAATAAATTTACAATATGATGAAAATATGAATTGTGATTTCACTTTGATCCTTGAAAAGGATCGAAAGACTTACGATGTTTTCGGGAGAGAAAAGGAAAGAAGAAAAGGGATGGAGGATGGAGTTTTTGATATCCCAAATGACCCAAAACTCGAAATATGAACAGTATGTCCTCCTCCTTCAAAAGCTACTAAAAACCAGCAAGTAAAATGTATTAAAACATTGTGAATTAATCAGAACAACTGCATAATCTACACTACTCAAAATGCTCAAAAATTGTAGTTTTTTTTATTAAAAATGGCACTTTGAGAGACTAAATCAAATCTAGTTTAAGATGAAGCTTTACAAATGAATCTAGATCTCATACATATGCCTAATTAAAATCAGACTTCAAATATCATAATTATAATCCAATTTTACTAAGCATCAAGTAATTGTAACCAAGAAGAAAGATTGAATTTTTTTAGAGAAGAAGAGTGAAATCCCCAAGCCCGTGCTTGAAATAAGTGAAGGAGAGAGGGATATGCAAGAGATAAATTTTGAGCACAGAAAAATGAGTATTTTAAAATAAAATTGGATGCAACCGAGCTCCAAGCCCCTTTACGTGAGATAATCCTGCAAAAACTAGGCAATTTCTCATACAAACAAGGTTAGATCTAGTTAATCTCATCAATAAAAAAAGTAGGAGAGCATAAGTATAACCAACTACAGTATGTTCCTCCTACAAAATTTTGATAATGAAATCCATATAAGTAAATTGACAGCATATAATACTTATTAAAATTAAACTAGATCTAAACACATCATTTGACAAAAATAATGCATGAGATTCAGTCGGTTTCACCTCAAATTTAACCAAGTCACAAGCTCACAATGCAATCACATAGACTAGCTTGCAAATCCTTCAATATTATTAAAAAAATATCAGCATCAAAATTACAATGGGCATAGTTTCAATACATCCTCCTAACTGGGGAGCAAAACCCTACTTTTATAGCAAAAAAGGAGCTCAAACCCCAAGGGGGCACAATTCCTAATGAAGAGGTGGCTCTGTTGGTTGAGAGAAAGGTGGGAGGAGGTTTGGATAAATGGGAGGGGAGGATACCACCTCTCTTGAGGTATCCCATTTGGTTTGGGAAGCCTCCACCTCCTATAACAACTCCTTCCAAGTGGAAAAACAAACCCTCAATGAGAGAATGTGCCCCCCCCCCCTTTGGTGGAGGTAAGTTGGAGCTTCTCCCTTGATGATAGGAGAAGACCCTATATGCTCATAATTTCCCCAGATAATATCCTCAACAACCCTGACACCTCAGAGACAAGTCTCAGACAAGATTCCTTTGATTTAAGAATTGGATTTTCTCCAATTTTCCATTTATTTGACCCTTAGAGTCATTTTGGAGGAAATCAAAATTAATAATTGAAAATTACTAATTTGACTTTCAAAAGTGG
The DNA here is from genome assembly GCA_001517045.1 of Pseudotsuga menziesii. Classification (NCBI taxonomy): domain Eukaryota; kingdom Viridiplantae; phylum Streptophyta; class Pinopsida; order Pinales; family Pinaceae; genus Pseudotsuga; species Pseudotsuga menziesii. The sequence continues at coordinate 20,539 of LPNX010157530.1, forward strand.
TTTTAGGGGTTAAGTGAAGGCTCTGGGTCCAAAAATGAGCATCCCCATGACCAAATTGGCTCCCTAGACTCAATTTTATGACCTTTTGACACTTTACAATTAAAAGACACCTTATCGATGATTTTATTAAAAAAATAAAAAATCCTATGAAATACTTAGCGCATGTCCATAAAACTTTGGGAATATGACTAGCATGGTATAATACATAGACCCTAGGATTTAATAACCTTTTAAGAAAAATTCACCAATTTCAACATCCCGTCTTTGGAGGATTTTGAGTGAAAAGCTCAAAAATTATGTCACTTAAAAAAGCATCACATAATCAATGAGGGAAAAAAACACTCGAGGATGATGACCTTACCAAGTCCTAAGAAGGCCAAGCCTTTTACAAATAGAAACCATCATGCTATGTCATTTATTACAATTCCTTTAAGGGGGTGTGAATATGTGAAAAAGGGACCACAACTAGCTTTGATGAAACCATGGAACTTCCAGAGCACTGAGTAAGAACAATTGATTTGTTCCGATCGTTGGTGGCTCACTTGAAAATTCCACTAAGTGAAACTTAGTGGATAACACCATGTTTTAAAGTTTTTGTTGACCCCTTTTGGCCCTTATGGCCTTCTTCTGTATAATCACATATTTTGGTAGTTATGCATATGCATCTAGTGTTAAATATTATATGGAATATAATACTTGACCTTATTCATCCTCATCAAGTATAGACAGTTTGTAGAGTTTTAGGCTCTCAACATAACTAGTATGTAAATGCACATATAAGTAGGAAAACTAAGTTTGTGAACACCGTTTCCTACCTTCTTCCATACTTCATAAGATCCATGTCATGGGGCCTTGTTTTTTGGTCTCAAATCTTGCAACCTTCCTTATTTAGGTACAACTAGACTATGCTTCCTACTTTGAAGGTTTTTTCAACCCATTATAGATCATTCCTAGCCGTGTACTTCTCCTACTATATATTCAACTTTTTTTAAACTTGTATGTGTATCTAATTGATCTCATCCATCAAACGTCTTTTCCTTCAACGCATAATTAGGGGTAGTCACCTCTATTTATAGCTACCCATATACAACATCCAAAGGTGATGGATGGAAATATCAAAAAACAATATCAAAACAATGCTTACTAGTGGAAGTATGGACAACTCTATTATAGGGATGTTGTGTTTAAATCAACTTTTCATCCTAGGTCTTTGGATATTTTTAACTATAGCCTCTCAAAAGTTGAACCAAAATCATGTTTCCCACCTTTCTTTACCCATTAGTCTTATGATGAAAGCTTGTGGATCTCTTCAATTTGGTATCTAGCTTCTCCCATAGTAAAATTGTACTAATTGAAATATGGTATCTCTTTTAAAAATTATGTGCATCCATATCTTTGAGTGCACCCTAACCTTTTCAAAGAATTGATGCTTCTTGTTCTTTGATTACTTTCTTACAAACCATTAGAATTTACATCTTATTGAGCATTTTAAAAACCGCAATATGAGTGGTGCCCTCTTATCATTCTCAACATATCCACACAAAAATTCAACAGATGTGCTTTCTCATGGCCTTGTAGGCACTGGAAGTTTTGGACGATATAGTCCTTGTTTATTGTTTTCAAGATTGTTGATACAACACAATATGCAACCTCTGATAAACCTAGCTATAATTGTTCCTACATCTTGAATCAATAGACATACTTATGCAATTTTTCCATGCTCTTCCCAACACCAAAGTGTCTAGAAGTCTCAAAGGTATGAACCTCCGTTATCATTTGTACTCTTTCTTCATTTAGCATACACATCTTCCCCATCTTGTAGAGCAATCCATCTTGGAGATGGTGATTATATTTGTTGTCTATGTTTGCCTATTCTTATTGAACCTATAGTTGTTGATAATCCCCTTGAATCCCTATACAACTTCTACATATCCCTCCTTGTATGATTTTTGGATGAACGACTCCATGTGCATGTGGCCCAAGGGAAATTTTAGGGGAAAAATTAGGGTGTTTTAAATTTTCAATGGGAAATTTTTTATATAGAAGGAATTTATTACAATGACTATTTTTTTGGTTTGCTCGAAACTCCCTCACTTGGAGGGAGTGGCCTTTAGTTTGAGAAACCATGACTTAGGGGCATCTATTCCGTCAAAATCACCTAGGGATCGCACCCGTCCTGGACCAAATTAGCGGTCATCTTGGCTATATTTTTGGGTGTCTCCTCCCACCTAGTTCATCCGTCAGGGGAATTGAACCTGGGTCGCCTTGTTGACAAGACACGCACCTTAACCGAATGAGCTAACAAGAATAGACTTATTACAATTATTATTAATTAGTGCATTATTTTCTTTAATCTCCAAAAAAATGGTTAACCCGACTATATTTTGAGAAATAATAGATAAAAATAAATTTATCCCACTTAAATTTTCCATGGATCCCCTATTCGCCCCTAATGTCCAACAACTATAATTTTTATAGCTTCATTCGCCACTAATTTCCAACAATGGCAATTTCTAGATCCCTCGTTTTCCCTCGATTCCCTGCAATGGAAATTTTTGGGAGTTATTTCAACCTCTATGATTTTTGTAAATCAAAATCTTGACCTTTTTCCCCATTACAAAACCTACTCCATGCTTCTAGCATTCTAGGATTTGGATTTTGTCTTATATGATCTGGTTCCTAGGTATTGTGAGTATGTGAATGCATCAAGGTTCAATAACTAGAAGATATTGAATTTGGAGAGTTAATTGCTTCTTGTGGTATTTGTATTAATTGGTTTCACAATATTGGTGTGTTTTTTATTTAATGACACTATATAAGCAAGCAGGTTACACTTGATTGTGAATTTGGATCCATATTTGGTTGCATATGGTTTATTATTGCGGGTTGTCAAGCAAGATTCTATCACTTCATGTTAATGCCATTTTAAAAAAATAATTTTGTGTGATTTACATTTTGAAGGTATTAATTATTAAAGTTGTTTTCCACTCAAATTTCACAGATGTGTTGGACTAGATTAAAATTTATGCCATTACCATTCATCAGTCCATTAAATTTGATCATTTATGTCATCTTTTGAAATTCCCATTTGTTGGCTATCTGATTCTTGATACCAATGTTGTGTTATGTGAATTAAAGAAATTCTTTTAGCAAATGTGTTCCAATGGAAATTCACTTCTTCTCTTTATTATTCCAATGTAACATTTGTTTTTCGAGAAAAAAAACGTATTTCAATTCATAAGAGCAAAGAATACATTCTACATGTGCTTTATGCACAAAACATAAAATACTAGAATCTAACTATCTCCCCCTAAACACAACCTCTATAATGAGATCACATATAATCTTCATCAAAACTGGTTATAATTCCATAAACCAAACATCTCCAACAACAGTAAATCAAATTCCCTTATGAAATTCTTCAATGATAATGGATACATTATTCAATTCTAGGTCTTGTTTCGAAAGGCATTCAACAACCTGAATAAGTTCTCCATAAACATCTTGAAAGCAAGCAAAAACCTAAATAAGTTCACCATAAACATGTTGAAAGCAAGCCTGAATAAAAGCACAATTGATTACCTTTAATCTGTCAACAAGCAAGGACAGTTCAATATCTCAAAATTTATCTACAACAGCAGACATCCAATTGATAATGAAGGAAAGTCTTTGAAGACCTTAAGCTTTTGGATCTCCATGTCAATTTCCTTTTGAAACAGATAAAAAAGGTTTTGTAACTCGACCTAATTATTCGATCGACCTCCTAGAGTTCCTTTATCGAAATAATAGTGATACTTCGATAGGTATAGGGAAAAAAAACCACAGATCCTGGAAACACCTTGACAGGAACCATCAAAAATGGACCAAGGCATTCTCAATAATCAGTGGGATAACCTACCAACTTTTGGACAAACAAATAAACTTACAATAAAACTGAAACAAGGAGAAAACTTGAATTGATATTTGGACAGGCCAGGGATCCTTACCTTCAATTACTGCTTTATTGTGCCTCAATGAGTCCTGATTAATTTACTTATGCCTTATGCAATCAAATCAATTTGATTGATGTAGAATTCATGGATGCTTCTTTTCACTACAACATGTTACTTACGAGGAACTACATGTATTCCATGAAGGTAGTTGCATTATTTCTCTTCCACACCATGTACTTTATGGATGACGAGAAAGTGGCCATCTTTAACTAAATTATGTATTAGCCCCCTCCTATGCAAACTATGGATATTTTTTTCTTCCTTGGAAATCTTTGAGAGTTTAATTCCTAGGATTTTTGACTTGGTCTTTATAAGTACTCACTATTGTTGGGGGCATTTTTCAATGCTCCTGTACAAGAATCTTAGGTGGATCTATCCTTCTTTTCTCAAGTCTCCATTCGTGACGAGGAAAAACTTTCAACAATAGGAAATGTGACTTGTTATGTGACCAAGTATCTAACATCTCATCTGATGGCATTTTCTAATCCACCTACCTTTTCAGACTTTGTATTCTCAATCAATAGCAAGTTCTTTAAGGCATTTGCTACTTTTAAACTAGAAGAACATGTTTTTTATAGTGGTATTGATAGTTTCTATGCCTTTTCACCTACTCCATCTAAGTTGGAAGAGGGTTCCTTGGCCCAATTTTCCATAACAAAGACTATTGATTTTACCATCAAATGGGATGTTGTAAAAAATTATGGGGTTGAGAACACTTCCATTGATTTAATAACTCAAACAGGATCTTGTTGTCACTCAAAATTGTCCTCTCAAATTTTTCTACCAAAGGGAACTTATCACATTCTAATGAAAAACCAAATAATTTTCCTCTTAGTATAGAGTAAATTATTATTAAATAGAGTTGAATTTAGTCCTACAAAAAATTAAAATCATGAAGTATATAAAATTTGTTTTTGAGATGGATATTGTTGGGATCAAATACTTGGAAATTTCCAATATGTAAGCATCATGCCCAAAGGTTGCTCATCTTGAGTGGTCTTAATGGTTAAGAACGTATGTTTCCTCTTAGGAGATCATATGTTTAAATCCGAAGGGGGTAGCGTATGTACACCTCCGTAGACTTTAGCAGTCAAACCGTTGCGTGAAGGGGAGTCCCTTGTCCCACAAATAAGGTGGTATCATACACCAAATTGGTGTTTGGCTTGGTTGTGATCTTAAAAATAGATTATTAAATTATTATTGTTATTATTATTATTGTTATTGTTATTGTTATTATTAATGTTAGTTTGAACTCATCTAGAGGTATGGTCATGAGGATCCTCAAATAGTTCAATAATCGTTGCAAAAATATTTCTAAAAAAAACATTGTATTCTCATTTTTTAGGAAGTGGATATTATAAGGGGGAGTCCAAACCAAAGTTAGGCACATCATATATAAGGCACATATTTCAAATATGCATGATGCATAGTTATAAAATCTAGAAATATGAAAACCTTGGTTATGATGGTGTGCAAAATATAATAGTGATTTATTCATCGTGTCATAAGGGGTCAAACCCAATGTCATGTCTACACATTATAGAGGTTAAAGAGGTATATTTGAAAGCCAAATTTGAAGCTTTGCAATCAACTCAGAATTGCCATGTGCCACAATGGTTTTGGTTTGTGGAGGCATGTGGGAAAATCAAAGCATGCGCACAGTGGCCTCTACAATTGATGACAATCATTGATTGTAAGTGTAATTATGGATGCATTGATGATGGTAATTAAGATTTGACACAATGTGGTTTGTCCTCGCACTCACTCTTGGTGACAATTTCTTATTCTTATCAAGTTGTAGGATTCAAATCAAATTTTGGGACTTCTCTGCTACTTACTAGTGATCATCTAAAGTATATAATCACTAGTACAAGATGACAAATTTGTGACTACATGACTAAAAAAGTTAGTCATGACATTTTTATAAGCTAAAGTGTACCACAATTGAACAATTTTAAGTGATGTAGCTATAAATGAGTAATCCAAACTACTAATACAACTAGATAATGACTATGTGAATATAAATTAGTAGTATTTCTTACTCATATGTAAATGAGTTTTAGTTGTGTAGTCATTTTAGTGTGCTTTATCATGTTCATGATTAGCTTTTTTCATGTTGAATTCATTTTCATAGTATCCATGGATGTGTTGGTTATGATTTGCAACACCACACCTAATAACATGTATAGTATAATTATTTACACAATGAATTGAAACTCGATCCTAACTCACGTTTCACCATCTATCTTAATGTTAGTCATGACCAAAAACATATAATGTTGTTTCTGAATTAATGTTTATATTAATTTCAATCCAAATTCAACCAACATCTCTTAATATTATTGCAAGATTAGGTGGTTGAGCACATTGTCAAACAGTAGGTTGTAGAGGAAGCACCTGATCAACTTCCTCATATTTGTACTTATGTTATTTGATGTCTTTGAAATATGGTTTCCTACACCATGGTGTTCAATATCATTGAGATTCTATATAGGCTATGGTATTCATATAACAATCCCTTTCTTATCATTCCTTAGAGATTTATCCACAACCCAATTGTAGCTAATGGAAAACCTCTCTTAATAATTCTACCTGTCCACATGTGTAACATTATATGTAAGTTATATATAATATAAATCCTCTATTATATTATATAAATAATATAATATATAACGTATATGTAATACAAATATAAATATAATATATATCTTATATATAATATAAGATATATATCATAATATATAAATAATATAAAAACAAAAAAAGAATGGCAATTACAAAACAATATAAATATTTAATGTGATTAATGCACATGTGTTGTGGGAGATTAAGGTTATTTTTTCCCTCAAAATGGAACCTATAGATTATGGGTTTAAATACCTTGGATACTTTCTTAAACCCAATTATTATTTGAAGAAGGATTGGATATGGTTGTTAAAGAAAGTTGAAAAGAGGAGTAAAAACTTGTATTTTAGATGGATATCACTTAGTGGTAGATTAATACTTGTAAAATCAGTTTTGGAAAAAATTCTTGTATATTAGCTATATTAAGCTAAAATTTAAAATTTCATATTGAATAAGATCATAGAAAAAATGTTTAGCTTCATGTGGACAGATAAAACAATAAAGAAGGTATACATCTTGTCAAATAGGATAAAATTGAATAAAATTGATTGCCAAAAAAATTAGGTGGATGGGGAATTGAAAACATTCTCCTTTTTGGCAAGGCCTTGGCCATGAAGAGGTTATGGAGGGATTTAAAGGGAAAAGATGTGTGGAGTGAGATTGCTCAAGCAAAATATTTAAAGAAGAAATAATTTTTTGATCGGTTTAAAGTTCCACATAGGAAGGTGGCAAATGTTCAAACAATTGGAAAGGTTCGGTCGATACTATTCATTTTCTTGAAAATTGGATGGCGTGGAATGTTGGTAATGGTTAGAAATTCAAACTAGGTGAAGATCCTTTCATTGGAGGTGAGGATTTTTCCAAAATTTCTCCTTGTTTTGTATCTTTTCTGAATCAGTTTGGATTTAAATTGCTAGCTCATGCAAGAAGACATGAGACAAGCCAACAAAGCACAAAATATTGTTATTTGGATGAATATATAGGATTATAGGGTCATTTTGTTATAGAATGGAACCATTATATTAAAGGTATTTTCCATTGTGGGATTAGACTCTTTGAAAGGGAGGATCACCTAAATTGTTCCTGGAACACTGCTGCAGGTCAAGTCTCAGCAAAATTAGCTTATGAAGGTATTATCTCTACTACTATGGAAACAGAGAAAAAAAGGTGGTTTCAACAGTTATAATGTTAAAATTGTTGTGCCATTTATACATTCAAGCAATGAGTTAAATATTATTGATGCAGTAAAAGGATAATGAAGATACACACTGAACAAATCAAACCACACAGGAAACGAATGAGTATAGCTCAGATAATTACAATATCATTATCATTAATTAAATCCAGTGTTACAATAATTTACATAGGAAAAGAATTCGAATCAATTAGGGATGAATTCAAATCTCCCCACAGGATGTGACTGTACCTAAGTGACTAGCTAACTCATAGTGTCTCAATCAATATCGGAGGCCAAACAGTCAACTCTAGATGTCTAACCAACTAATACAATCAGTAATAAACAGTTAACTAAGTGTAACTAAAGTGGTAGGTGAGCAAAGGCGCCTAACCCACATGCAACCATGCATTAGCCATGCATAACTAGCACTAACTGAACTGATTGTGATCTGACTGAGTGTAACTCGAAACTAACTAAACTTAACTAGTTCCAACTCCAACTGACTGAAGGAGGTTGGTGCCAGGACTCCCAATGGCTCCTAAAATGTAGGTATTGGGCTATGAGGCTCCTAAACTGATGCATGAAAGTGCAATCAGCGTCAGTTAACCTTTAGAAGTGTTTCCCACACTCTAGCAACTGGTACATGTGGCCCCATTAGGCCAAGTAGACCCAATGGTACAAGTGGACCCAATAAATTAATAAAGACTCCTAAGTTGGGATAAATAATCTAATAGACAATATGGTCAAGGGAGGATTAATAATCCTAACATATAAAAGTGGTGGGATCCTTTAAAATTTAATATTTTATGTTGGTTAGTTCTGTAGATTAGGCTTTTGACCTAGAAATTTTTTTTTAGAAGAGGAGTAATTGGTATAAATGTAAGCTATTTGTGCATCCAAAGCGAGGAATTTGTTGATCGTCTATTTGTTTCCGATAGGTTTTCTCAACAATTTGGATGGAGGTCTCAAAGTACCTTCGAATTCCTTATTGTTGATCAAGACTATTCTTTGAAGCATGTTTTCAACACTATACTACAAATTGCTACAGTCATAAAAAGATACCTCTCTTTGTCATCTAGGGAATTTGGAGGCACGGGAACAATGTTATATTTGACAATGCAAAGTGAAAAAACTCTTTGGTGAGTTCTAAAATTATTGGACTGTATAGAGAATTTTTCAAAGATTGATCTGTTGAAAGTCCTCTCAAATTATCTCATGTTCCAGTCTTTAATGATGATCACCCTTTTGGTTTTTTTGACGAGGCAATTTAGAATGGAAAATGTTGTGCTATCATGTCTATCAAATTAAATTGTTCTCAAATTTTTCTTCTTTGGATGGGATTTGGACACGAGGGATTCACCTTGTTGAGCAATATCTTATCACATTCATTCATAAAGGGGGTTTTTAATTGTGAAAAATAAGGTCAATATATTGTAGGTATTGGGGGTTGAGGAGTAGCGTGTAATGGGTGTATAGGTATTGGGCGATATAAAAATGGTTTTCTTGTAAAAGTAAGTAATATATCGTAAAAATAGGGTTTTTAAAATTAGAAATATGCATTGGCAGGGGGGCTCAACAATAGGATTTTTGTATGTAATTATCAATATCTAGTGAAATTGGGGGTATTCTTTAGTATCCCATGAACGAAGGTGCTATGACATGGCTTCACTAAGTGAAGACCCCGTGGATTTGGAAAAGGCACAAATACCGGGGATGAGCTTATGGAATTTTGGGGATTTTTACTTTTTGCTCTAAACATAAACAAACATTTTTTATTTATAGGTGGAAGAATACTCTGGAGTTGTTGTGGATTGGGCCACAGGAAAGTCTAATCTTCAAGTTATTTCGTTGAACCATTGGAAACAAAGAATTAAAGGTTTAAAAGGGATTTTCAATTTTCTTTCTTTCAGTCACGTTTATCATCAATACAACTCTAAAGTTGATAGGCCTTCCAAAAAGTACATGTGACCAGAGGAAAGTCAAATATTCTTCGAATTCTATGAGGATAAAAGTATGTTGTATGGTGTCAAGCTACATATATGAGTGTTGATAAATTTGTTGCGCTTCCCTAAGAAATTTTTAGGTTATATTTTGATTAAAATTTTGTACTTTTGAAAGCTATACTTATTGCCTATTTTGTATATGTGTTGGTAGTACACTGTGATATTCCATATTATATTATTGGTCGCAGATCAAGTTGCTAGATGAACATCAAAAGGTAGTTCTGAGACTTTCTAAGATTTTTTTTTTATGCATTGTAATGCTTAGAAGGAATGAGATGAGGGTGACTACATGAATAGTTGTATGTTTTCTGCTTCTCATGGTATCAGGCAGGGATTCCCTCTCTCTCCACTGCTCTTTCTTCTGGTCATTGAAGGGCTCAGTCTTCTTATAAATGATGCACCAAAAAAAGTCTGATTAAAGGTATAAAGATCTCCTCATCCCTTGTTCTAACCCAGCTTCCTTTTGTTGATGATGTGGTACTCTTTGGGATTGGTACTCTTGAAGAATGGAAGGCCTTTGATGTGATACTTGCATTATTTAGTTCATCTTATGGTATGTGCATCAGTGGGGAAAAATCCTCCTTTATGTTATGTGAAGTGGAAGAAGAGGTATTAAATAACATATCTGGGATTTTGCACTTTAAAATGGATCCCATCTTGGTTGGGTTCAAATACCTGGGATACTTCCTTAAGCCCATAGGTTATGGCATCAAGGATTGGAATTGGATACTAAAAATATTTGAGAAGAGAATCAGTCATTGGACATAGAGACTCCTCTCCCTGGGAGGAAGAATCATCCTCATTAGAGTAGTCCTTGCTAGATTGTCGATGTGCTGGTTTGCATTGGCTCTTGTGCCCAAGTCTACTCTCAACAGACTTTGACAGTTAATATTCTCTTTCCTTTGGGGAAGTACTCAGGACACACACTCTCTGCACTTGGAAAACTGGCAGCCTCTTTCCAAGCCTTTAGAGTATGGGGGTTGGAAAATAAAACATTTGGAGTGGTTTTGTATTGCTCTAAGACTAAATAGCCTATGGATGGATCTAAAAGGTACAAGTATATGGCACCAATTCATAAGGACAAAGTATCTCAAATACCTTTCAGTCGAGGATTGGATGCAGAATGAAATATTCACTATCAGAGGATTGTCTTACTTTTGGAATGGTTTTTTAAGAGCCCTCACCTCAATCACTAGAATGTTAAGCTGGAAAGTTGGCAATGGATTGTGCATAAAATTGGGTATTGACCCAGTTATTGGAATGGACTCCCACTATGTCGTTTATGAAGACCTCGGGGAATATTTGAGTGATTATGGATTATATTCACTTCAAAATGCTCAAAATATGGGTGAAGGCACTATCATGAAGTCATACTGGCTATCGGCAGAATATTTAGACCTTGGATGTAGATGGAAAGATGAATGGGATTGCTATATAAAAGGTCTTTCACATGGGGGTATCAGGTTATCTGATCATAAGGATATGCTCATGTGGACGCACAATCCTAAAAACGGTGAGGTTACTACTAGTTTAGCATATGACTTAATTGTTTCTTCTATACTGCACCCAGCTAAGAAAATAGCCATGTCTCGAATTTGGGCCTGCACTATTCCCTTAAAAATCAAATGTTTTCGTTGGATGGGTGTGGAGAACCGTATGTCCACTTGCGACAATTTAAAAAGCAAAGGATGGCACGGTCCCAATCGTTGATGTTTATGCAAAGGGGATGAGGAATATGTTAGACACTTATTCATTGACTGTCCCTTTACTCTGCACATCATTGACTATATGAGCAAAATATTCAACTTGGTGATTTTTTGGTCCAACATCACACTTCTAGAAAAACTTGAGCAGGGGTTTTCACTTGACATGAAAACAATCATCTTCCATTGTTTTTCATATGGGGCATATGGATCACCAGAAATTTGGCTATTTTTGAAACATGTATGTTGCTACTTTAACGACCTTTCATCATGTGTTGTCACTAATGAATGAATTTCCCTCCATAGGAAAAACAAATAAGGTAAGGGTGGTGGGTATGGCTCCTGTCCTTAATTACCCCTATGGTTTCTTTGATGGGTCTGCTACAAATTCATTAGGGGAAGCAAGTATTCACCTCGCTATCAGTCCTCTGCATTTTGTCAATTTGAAGTTGGGTTGTGGTCTCAGCACTAACACCAAGGTTGAGTTACTAGCACTGTGGGTCTTGCTCGTTTTTGTTGGTGCTATCGGTCTTCCATCTCTCCATATCTTTGGACACTCATCTGTTGTGATTAACTGGGAAAATAACAAGGCAGCTTTGTCAACTCTAAATATGGTATACAGGTGTACAAATATTTCAAAGTTGAAGGATACATTCCACTCCCTGGATTTTTGACATGTATATAGGGAGCACAACGTGAGGGCATACTGCTTATCAAAGGAGGCACTATCTATGGCCTCTGGAATTAGAGGAAATTTCAACTCAAAATGGGCCTTTTAACTCTAATTCAAATTCCATGTCTTCATGTGTTAGCCAATGAAATTGCTTTAAATTTGAAATACCGTATAGGTCTTAAACACTTTTTTAATATAAATTTGGGGATAGGTATCATAAAAAAAACTATTTGTTTTGTTTTTATTTTAAAGATATATCCCTGTGTTTTTACTCAAATTTAAATCGGGAGAGCTCGTTGGATGCGGAATTAAATTCTACATCCAACAAGTACCCACTCTGCATACATTTGATGGACCTCGCTACCCAAAAAACAAGAAATACCTGAAAAAATGTGATGATGATGTCATCATCACGTTTTTTTAGGTATTTCTTGTTTTGGGGGTAGTGGCGCCCGTCAAAAGTATGACGAGGGGGGTACTCGCTGGATGCGTAATTTAATTCCGAATCCAATGAGCTCTCTCAATCAAAATTTGAGTAAAAACACGGGGATATATGTCGAAAATACAAACAAAAAAGTAGTTTTATTCTTTTCTTCCTCCAAAATTAATAAATATTATTTTATTATTTTAACTATTATTTTATTATTTTAACTATTATTTTATTAATTTTTTTTAGGAGGCCCATTTTGAGTTGAAATTTCCTCTAATGCCTCTTTTCTTTCACAAAATCCTATGATGGTGATATCATTGAAGAAGGAAATTTACAGCTCTTTTAGAGCATTTGTGTTTGGAGCTTTGACTCCTTGAATAGTTTCTTTTTGGGCACTATTTTGTTTTTGTCGGTAGTTACTATTACTTGTTTTAGTTATTCTGTGAAGTTCCCCCTATGATAAGAAGCCTGGGCTCTACTTGTGCTCTCCTTTTTTATGACTAGATTGTGGAATGTTGTTGAAACTACTCACCTGATACTTGGAGATAGTGATCCATTGGCCTAGTTTAATTATTGTCATTTTGGCTCAGGATTGAATATTGTGGATTGATGATAGACCTAGTCTTGGAACGATTACTTTGTAATCATGAAATTTAACCATTTCCTTTGATTCTAATGAATATCAAAGATTAGTTTTTTTCTTCTGAAAAAAATAATAATAGTTGTATGTAACTTTGATTCGGATCTGAATAACAAGTTATAGTTTTTTCCTTGGTGAAAAAAATTAAAAAACAAAAACATGACATTCTATTTGTTATATACACTAAACATAAAGTTGATACACAAAAACAAGAAAAATTATGAATCCCACTACTAGAGCGACCATGAATCCACGATGAACATGAAATGAGGTGTATTTGGCGCCAAATTTGTGTATTTGGTGCCAAATCTGCGTATTTGGAGCCAAATATGTGTATTTGGAGCCAAAGCTATGGATTTGGCAGAAAAGGGATGTTTTGCGAGGTTTTGAGAGGCAAATAGGGAGGAGACACAAAATCATAATGACCATGAAGCTGACCAGAATGATCACGAAGCCCATGTGTAATGTAGAAGGAGGTGTATTTGGTGAAAAAACTTTTCCTTTGTGAGGAAGAGGATGTCCTATGGGATTTTGAGAGGAAAATAGGGAGGAGTTAATTTGTTTTTATCTATGATTTGGTTGAGGATAGGGGTTTTAGGGAAATTATTTGGCATTTCAATGGGAGTTTAAGCGATTTTTCATGCCATTAGTTTGAGGGAAGGGGTTTGAGAATATGATATATAGTGCAACTTCCATGGAGAGAATGTGGAGACTTTTGAAAAGGAAGACAAGGAATCCAGATTTGGAGAAGAATTCTACAAATAATTTAGATTCGAAATCCCCTTCAGCAACTGCAAAAAAATTGCAAGTTAGTATCTTTATAAAGTTTTTTATTGGGTCACTTTGCAACTGACAGGGATTTGCATTTAGTGTTTCAATGCACTCCACAATTGCCAAGGATTTTCCCCATGTCGTATTACCCCATTTTGTATACACTTTTCCTATTATTATAATGCGTTACGGTTTCATTAGAGGTGAGTACTTTTACAACTTTCTCTTGGTTTAGTATCTTTTCTAAATCAGTTTGGATTTAAATTGCTAGCTCATGTAGGAAGACCTGATGCAGGCCAACAAGGACTAAAATATTGGTATTTGGACGAATATCTAAGGTTACATGGTAATTTTATTGTAGAATGGAACCAATATATTATAGGTATTGTCCATTGTGGGATTAGACTCTCTAAAAGGGAGGATCGGTTAAATTGGTCCTGGAACACTGCTACAGGACAAGTATCAGCAAAATTAGCTTATGAAACTAGTATCTCTACTATTGTGGAAATAGAGGAAAAATGGTAGTTTTAGTTGTTATTGAAGTGGTAGGCTCCTTTAAAACTTAATCTTTTTCGTTGGTTGGTTTTCGAGAATAATATTTTTAACTAGAAAAATATTATTAGAAAAGGAGTAATTGGTCCAATTTTTTTCCATTTGTGCATCCAACGTGAGGAATCTAATGATCATCTATTTGTTTCTTGTAGGTTTCATCAACAATTTGGATGGAGGTCTCAAAGTACCTTCGAATTCCTTATTGTTGATCAAATCTATCCTTTGAAGCATGTTTTCAACACTGGAATAGAAATTGCTATAGTCATAAAAAGCTACCTCTTTTTTTCATCTAGGGAATTTGGAGGCACGGGAACTGTGATATTTGACAATGAAAAGGTAAACATATCTTTGGTGAGTTCTAAAACTATTGGATCATACAACGAATTTTTCAAAGATTATATTGAAAAGGCTCTCAAATTATCCAATGTTCCAATCTTTAATGATGATCATCCTATTGGGTTTTTTGAAAGGGCATTGTAGAGTGGATAATGTGGTGTTGGTATGTCTATCAAGTTAAATTGTTCACAAAAATTTATTCTTTGGATGCAATGTGGAGAAGGCACAAATACCAGAGTTGATCTTATGCCACTTTGGGGATTATTATGTTTTTCTCTAAATAGAAACATTGTTGATTTATAAGTGGAAGAAGACTCTAGATTTGTTGTGGATTGGGTGCAAGAGAGTATAATCTTCAAATTATTCAATTGGACCATTGGAAACATAGCATTGAAGCTTTAAAAGGACTTTTCAATTTTTTTTCTTTTAGTCATGTTTATCGTAAATACAACTCTGAAGTTGATAGGATTTCCAAAAAGGTTGTGGGATTAAAGGAAGGTCATATCTTCTTTAAATTCTATGAGGATCAAAGTATGGTGTACACTAGCAGGATATAGATGTGAGTGCTGATAAATATATTACTCTTTCTTGAGACAATTTTAGCTTAGATTTTGATTAAAATTTTGTAATTTTGAAATTTATGCTTATTGCATATTTTGTATATGTGTTGGTAGTACACTATGGTATTCTAGCTTATATTATTGGTTAGCAGATCAAGTAGCTAGCTGAACATCAACAGGAAGTTCTGGGACTTTCTAAGCTTTTTTTTTATGCATTGAAATTCTTATAAGGCATGAGATGAGGGTGCCTACATGAATAGTTATATGTAACTTTGATTCAACTTTGAATAACAAGTTATAGTTTTTCCTTAATGAAAAAAAAATTACAAAACAAAAACATGACAATATATTTGTTATATACACAAAACATACAGTTGATACACAAAAACAATAATGATTAATTATCACACTACTAGAGCGACCATGAAGCCACAATGAACCTGAAAGGAGGTGTATTTGGCGCCAAATCTATGGATTTGGTGAGAAAGGGATTTTTGTGGGTTTTTGGGAGGCAATTAAGGATAATAAACAAACACAGAATGACCATGAAGCCAACTAGAACAACCATGAAGCTTGTGTAAAACATAGAAAGAGGTGTATTTGGTGAAAAATATTTGGAGTTTCTAGAAAGGGACATCCTATGGGGTTTTGAGAGGCAATTAGGGAGGAGTTAGTTTGTTTTCTCTGTGATTCGGCTGAGGAGAGGGGTTTGGGGCAATTATTTGGAATTTTAGCGGGAATTTAAGCAAATATTCATGCCATCGTTTTGAGGGAAAGGGTTTGAGAATTGGGTATATATTATGACTTCCATGGAGAGAATGTGGATACTTCTGAAAAGGAGGACAAGGAATCTGGATTTGGAGGAAAAAATTGCAAACAATTTGGATTCAAAATCCCCTTCAACAACTACAACAAAATTACAAGTATCATTATCAAAAAAATTATTGGGTCACTTTATAACTGGCATGGATTTGCATTCAAGGTTTCAATGCACTCTAGAATCACCAAGGATTCTCCTCATTTCACATTTTACGCATTTTGTATTATTTGTGGAAATTAAGGCCAGCAATAGATTAATTTTACTCACAACAATTATCAATTGATCATGCAAAATTGCTCACAAAAGAGACTGAATATGGAGCTGTAACACTAAATTGTATTAACTGAGTTTACAATAGCCAACCCTGTAATAACATAGGTTTCTGAATAAATAGAATACATCAATAAATCGAATGCATGAGGAGGCATCCAAATCTAGCATAAAGCAGGCTTACCAAAAATAAGCAAATCCCCCATAGGTGTAAAAAGCTGATCCCAAATTTGTCATGGAGCTCACGAATTGGAAAAAAGGAATAGGCAAGATAAAGAGTGGTGGAATGGCAGCTCATACATGCTTTTGCATGGAGAAAAGAGAGGAGGATGTGTAGGACAAAAAACAAGTCAACCTCACCTAGTCTAGCTTTTCCTTTTGCCTTAAAACGCTAAAAAAGCAGGCAATAAAGCAGAAAAAGAAGAAGGGCGCCTAGGAGGCCAGGAATAAAGCAGAATTGATTCCTTTAGCTCTCCCATGCACTCCATGAGTCAAATATGGCAAGTTTGACCATTATAGATAGGCAAATAACAACTTGCACAAGGTGGGACACATGAACTAGGCAAATAAGACAAAAATAATGGAATTAATGTCTAAGTGGGTAAACTATGGGTTGATTATTCTAACATTATTCATGTTTAGTATGTACTTTTCCTATTATTATAATATGTTGGGGTTTTCTATTAACATTTCTATTAGAGTCCAAATAGAGCTTCCTTGGCTACATCTCTCTATGCCTCCTCAATTCCTCTCTATAAAACCCTCCTCGTATGTCTTCAAATATCGATCAACTCACACATTATACACTTATTGCCCCTACATTGCACCATTATATCTAGGTATTCTACAAAGGTGGGAATGTTTCTACTATCTGAAAACTCTTGTGCCAACCAAGAAATTAATTCATAGATACCAAACTATGATGAAGAATCCTTGACCATTTCTCTGCATACCAACCATCTCACATGGAAATGAAGAGCTACACTGTTATCAGAGTACCAAATGAAGAGGAGGGAGAATAATAAGCATTAATTCCCTATGCTTTGGTGCATCCAAGCATACTACCTTGCTTGAATTTGTTATGAAGAAATAAATGCATAATAATTCGGGGGGGTGGGCTCTAGGATCAAGTCTCCCCACTTTACACTTATTCTACCTTAACCCAAAGTCACTCTAGCATTCACCAACTTGTTTACCAAGGGGTTGTTGAACATTAACACATGATAAAAATAAATATCTTCAAAATGAGACATCCCTTTTTATATTTGAAGAATTCACCTTTGCAACCAATTATTATGTGTGATGCATAGGTGCGGAGACTAATGATGATACCTAATGAGTCTCCAAATAATATGATTTCCTTGATGTCACTCTTTCTTGCTATACTTAACTCTTGTTACACTACAAGAGATTCTAATTAATTTTTAGAGGCCACTACCAGTACCCAAGAAAAGTCACATTCTTGATTTTCTTTGGGGTCAAATTGGACCACACACCTATCACCCATGAGTTATCAAGAGCTCTTACTTAATCTTTATCTTTGCATTTTTAAATTTTCATGGGACATGAAATGAATGAGCTTTAGTTCTTGTGTACATGAGAATATGAACTAAATGAAATTGATTAAGCAAAGACTTTGTATTTTGACAAATTTGTAAATCTCATATCCTCAACTCGTTCCTATCGTGAATTACTGAGGCTAGAATTTTACTGTAATTAAACTGGATTATTTGATGTTCTCCTAGAGATCCATATGTTCCCTTATTTTTAAAGGTTTTATTATATTATAACTATATGACACCATAAATATGTCCATGAGACCTGTTGCTCATCCTATTTCCCTCTTTTCTTGGCATTTCATGATGCATTATTAATGATTTGTATATGTGTAATATATGCCAATATGGCTCATGTTATTGATCAATTGTATTGTATAATAAATGCAAATTTAGGCTTGTGACTCTTATCTATTAAATCCCTATAAATCCATTTGTTATTACATTCATGTTTTGGTGGAAAATGTTTCAAACATTTGGAAATGTTTGGTTGATACTATTCCTTTTCTTAAAAATTGGATGGCATGGAATGTTGGTAATGGTCAACAAGTCAAACTAGGAGAAGATCCTTTAACTAAAGATGAGTATTTTAAAAATATTTCTCTTGGTTTGATATCTTTTCTGAATCAGCTTGGATTTAAATTACTAGCTCGTGTAAGAAAACCTGAGGCGGGTCAACAAGGAACAAAATATTGGTATTTGGATGAAGAGCTAGGGTTACAGGGTAATTTTGTTTTAGAATGGAATCAATATATTAAAGGTCTTGTACATTGTGGGATTAGAATGTCTGAAAGTGGGGATCAACTTAATTGGTCCTGGAACACTACTATAGGTCAAGTCTCATCAAAATTAGCTTATGAAGCTATTATTTCTACTACTGTGGAAACAAAGGAAAAATGGTGGTTTCAACTGCTATGGAAGTGGCGGTCTCATTTAAATATTAATGTTTTTTGTTGGTTAGTTCTAGAGAATAAGGTTTTAACTTGGAAAATATTATTAGAAGAGGAGTAATTGGTCCAAATTTATGCTATTTATACATCCAAAACGAGGAAGTTGGTTATAGTCTATTTGTTTCCTATAGGTTTTCTCAACAATTTGGATGGAGGTCTCAAAGTACCTTCAAATTCCTTATTGATGATCAAATCTATCCTTTGAAGCATGTTTTCAACACTGGACTGCAAATTTCTATAGTCATAAAAAGCTACCTCTCTTTGTCATATAGGGAATTTGGAGACATAGGAACAATGTTATATTTGATAAGGAAAAGGTAAACAAGTCTTTGGTGAGTTCCAAAACTATTGAAGCATACAAAGAATTTTTCAAAGACTTTATTGAAAGGCCTTTCAAATTATCTCTTGTTCCGATCTTTAATGATAATTATCCTATTTGTTTTTCTGTGGGGCATCATAGAATGAAGAATGTGGTGTCTGCATGTCTATCAAATTAAACTATTCTCAAAATTTTAATTTTTTATGGGATGTGGAGAAGGCACAAATATCAGGGATGAGCTTATGGCACTTTGGGGCTTATTTCTTTTTTCTCTAAATAGAAATGTTGTTGATTTACAAGTGGCAGAATATTCTAGAGTTGTTGTCGATTGGGTTGTCGGAAAGTCTAATCTTATGCCTACTACAATTGATTGATTTATTGTTTAATAGATATTTTTATGTTTGAGAGTCCATTAGTTTTGATTTGTGAGAGAATATTAGATTATTTTAAGTGCAATGTCAATGATTGTATGTTATTTAACTCTGAATTGATGAAATGTTTATTTTCTTCTTGGATTCACTCATTGAAGCCGAATAATTATTCGCTCACGCAATGAATTCACCAAAAGACTTGGTAAATCAGATAAGCCATAAGGAAAGTATATATTAATGATAAGATAAGAGATGATATGTTACAAATGGTGGCCCTGCCTTAAATATAGCTTGGGCATTTAATGTTGAGGAGACACCTCATTCCATAATCTAACTTAGTTAACCTAATTATTAATTATTTAATTATTATCTTATTTTATGTTCGTTACATTGCCACTCTCTTAGAAAGGCTTTGTCCTCAAAGCCTTATAATGTTGTCGCGTCGTTCTTTGTGATGTCGTGGCTGATGAAACATGTCGATATGAAAAGCTAAGTATAGAGCATAACTTTCGGTATGTGGATGGGTCAATCCATCCTAAATTGATTTGTTGTTGACTGTTGGGATTCCCTACTAATCTATCGTCATGAGCTTTGATCATATTAGTATCATTATCTTTTGACATTTCCCACTTTTTAGAATTTCAGTTTTTATGGTTGGGGTGTCGATAGGGAATTTTCACAATGTCGTTTTCTTTTACGAGTGTCGTCTTTTGAGCATTGATGTGAGTTGGAAGTTGAATTTTCATTCCTTGAGGTTTTAAGGTTTCATTCTGTATCTTTTCCAACTTGTTTTCCAACTGCACGTAATCATTTTGAAACTTCTTAATCACTTCTGCTTATGCCTTTTTGTCATCTTCAGACTTCTTAAGTTGTTCCTTAAAATCTTTGTTATGACTTCTAATGCAACTATTTTCTTCCTTCTTGTCTAGAAGTTTCCCTTCAATGTCTTCCATAGATTGTTCTGTCTTCTGACTATTTTTCAACTTCTTAATTTTCGTGACTAGTGTTTTGTTATGATTCCTTAATTTGAAAATTTCTTCAGAATTGTTGGATAGTGTTTTATTACTTTTTGTAATCTCCGACTTATGAGTCTTTTTAGAGTCATCATTTTGTTGTTGAAGAACTTTTATCTGTTGTCTATACTGGTCGATCACTGATTCTTGATTTTCTAATTTATGCCGTATCTATGTTAGTTCTTCATCCTTGTCGCTAACGATTTTGTTCAACTGTTTTATTTCCTCTTCGTAATCATTTATTTATTTCTTTGTATATTGATTTTTCAATCTCTGATTAAAATCGTTTTCGTCTTTTAATTTCTCAATTTGGGCAGACAATTTTTCTATATGATTTTTCTTGTTGGAAATTTTTTGTTCCTTGAACTCTTTTTGCATCTCATGTATTTTAATTAATACTTCCAAGTTCGCATTTGTGTCTCATAATTCTTCATTGTCTCTTCGATAACGCTTTAACTTGGCTTCTAATTTCTCTATTTGTAGTCGCAAACCAGATTCCATGATCTTGACTTCTTTGGTGATAGATGGTCTGTCTTTGATTTCTTCAGCGATATATAGGCTTCGACTTTTTTGACAATGAAGGGTTTTTTACCAAATGAAGCCAAATAATTATTCGCTCACACAATGAATTCACTAAAAAGACTTAGTAAATTAGATAAGCCATAAGGCAAGTATATTTTAATGATAAGATAAGAGATGATATGTTACAAATGGTGGCCCTGGCTTAAATATGGCTTGGGCATTTAATGTTGAGGAGACGCCTCATTTCATAACCTAACTTGGTGAACCTAATTATTAATTATTTAATTATTATCTTATTTTATGTTTGTTACAGTCATATGTTGTTTAGTTTAATTTTTTTCGTAGTTGCACAACTTGGCATTTTCCCTCAACAAACTTTAGGGAAAATCCACCTTCCAATTGTTAATTTTTGAGCAAATATAATGATCTTTGAACTTAAAACGTTTATGTGCAGAAATACTGTATACTTGAATCAATGAACCATTCAACCACAACAAAATATGTACCCTAGGGAAAACCCTCAAAACAATGAGGATGAAAAACCCCAACAAATATACATAGTATAATTATGATAGATTGCAGAGAATGTCTTTTACACAATAGAGAATATTGCTTTTGACACCCCAGGTGATAGATAAGAGAAAATATTAAGAAATAGAGAATAGAGATCAAGTTTCCATGTGCCCAACACATTAATAACAAGCTAAACTCACTGTCATTCAAACTATATCGAATGGTTACATGAGAATAGTGCACCACGTACACCAAAACTATGAATTACCTTTATGGATAATAATATTGTACATTGGATTCTTCAATCATGCATAACATATGCATCATGCCTTTCATGTGACATTAAACGATGCTTAATTGACTCCAGAGTGAACTCACCATCTAATTGAATGCATGATCACTTAGTTAGGATGTCGACTTAAGTGTCATAATGAATTAACTCAAGTGTCATCATGCAAACACTTTATTAACAGAAGTGTCATCTTTTGATTAACTTAAGTGTCATCTTTTAATTTAACGAAAGTGTAAGCAACAAAAACACTTTAGTTAACTAGTCCATCTTTATTAACACATAGTTAAATACTAGCGTAGATCCAAATCCTAGGCTCTATCAAGCGCCGAGATGGATCAAATCAAAAGACACATCTTTTTATTTAAGGTCCACATATAATATTTTTATTATTAATATTTAATATTATTTATGGCCAACATATAATATTTTTTATTATTTTTTATTTTGTTATGAACGAACATTGCATCATTTTCCCACACATGGTTTTAAAACCATATGCAAGGCCCTCCTACAACCATGGGTTGTTTAAGAGGCCTTGCACATGGTCTTAAAACCATTTGCAAGGCCCTCCTACAACCATGGGTTGTTTAAGAGGCCTTGCACATGGTCTTAAAACCATTTGCAAGGCCCTCCTAAACCATGCACAATAAAACCATGAGTTGTTTAGGAGGCCTTGCACATGGTTTAAACCATGTACAATAAAACCATGGGTTGTTTAGAATGTCTTGCACATGGTTTTAAAACCATGTGCAAGGCCAACATTTTTTGCGGATAATTCAATTTTGTGTTTTTTTCTTGACCCACATATTCTTTTTATGGATAATTAATTTTTTACTTTTTTATTGTTTTGTTAGGTAGGAAGATTACAACATCTCCCCCATATTAGATTGTTTTTGTGGCCGACATTTATTTTTTCCTATTAGAAAATTTATTTTTTATTAATAAAAATAACGTTACGAAAGTGATTATTTTTTATTATGTGTGACAACATCTCTCCCATAATATTCACTATCACTATTATTTTTTGCCGACATGTTACAAACTTTACCAACGTTACATCACGTTACATCACGTTACAAAATCTCCCCCATACTAGGCTGTATAGCACCTCTCGGCGCAATTATTAATTGAAATCATGTTGATTGATTTACGTTGTAGTGATCACTATGAGTTCTTTAATTAACTTAAGCATACATTGTGGCTTTGAGTGAAGCTCACAAATTCGAGTTCACTTAGTCATCTCATGAGAATTTCCAATTCTCTTTTTCTCTATGCATTATCTATTTATCTTTTATCTTTACTGCATGGTCATTATGTATTAACTTTAATTATCTATTAATCATATTATACTTAGAATATTTGTTTGATGTTGTGATCATATTATATTACTTTGAACCAAATAATCATATTCTAAAGTAATTCACTCTAGATGTAGCTAATCTCTAAACGAGAATTAATAGCAATTGATGACCATGGTTAGAAATACATCATACAACATTGATGTTTCAACATGCAAAGCATCCATCTCTATAACTAGAGGCCCACCCCATGGGTACCTACTATAGTTGTAGGTCCACATGGGAATCAACTACCTCTATGATTGGAGGTCAACCTCATAGGTACCTACTATAACTAGAAGTCCATATGAGAATCTTGACTTGATTCATGCAAGTCTTGATCCTAGTCCAACAAGACTATACAACATCATCACTTTGATAAATCAAAACATTCACCTCAAATACATGAGGAGTAACATTTCATAAGTGAAGGCTTAGTCATCCTTGAGTCCAACTAAAGAATAAACTCCAAGTTATTGATTCCAACTCAACCTCTATATCTCAACACATGAGGCCTAATCCCTTATGCATAAGATTGTCTTGGAGAATGACTCATGATGATGTACATTTAACACTAATTTATGTCCTTAAGTCATTCAAATTTTGGGAAATTATACCCCTCTTTTCATAAGTAATGGGGAAATCTAAACATTAATCCTTTTGTTTGGAATATATTTAATTATTTTTAAAGATAAGTGAAAAAAATTTTGTTATATCCGATAGGGTACTAGTTTAGATAGGAAGAGGAATTGTCGCATGTCAAGCCACCAGTTAAGGTTGAAATCCCAAAATGTATGAATAAGTGGTAAGGCAAAGTGCAAGTCCTATGTGATCAAATACCCTAGTTTGGTTTGAGCATGTATTAGTTGCCAATTCAATTAGAGTTAGAGTATTATCAAATATGAAGTAATCAGCATTGATCCATATTAAACTCAAATCTATCAAACACTGAGAGGGATCATATTTCTTGAGGTCTAAATCTTTTTATCTTAAATTTTTTACATGTTCAAAAAATTTACAACTCGAGAATTTTGATTCCTTTGGTGCTTTGTAAATTCGTATTTAACATGGATTTTCGTAATTAATTTTAATTTGGTTTTAGTTTTTTATTTTATGAGAATACATGAATTTTTTAATTACTTTTTATTTTTATAATATAACATAATGTTACCTTATGTGACAACATCTCACCAATACTATGTTATAAAGCATCTCATTATTTCTAATGTAATAAATAATTTTATGTATTACAAATTTTATTTTATCAAGATTATTAAATCCTCTCTATTTTCAGTTGCAAATTTGCATCTTGGACAAAATATTTAATATCTCCTGCCATATCACAGCCTAGTAGTTGTATTGCCTCCTTTATTTAATTGATACGTGATTTTATTATCAAGATTTGAGTTGTTCTCAAACCAGCGTAGATCCAAATCCTAGGCTCTATCAAGCGTTGCGATGGATCAAATCTCTCGAGGTGCAAACCTCTTCTTAGGTATCCATTGATTTGATTAAAACCAAAAGACGCATCTTTTTATTTAAGGTCCACATATAATATTTTTATTATTAATATTTAATATTATTTATGGCAGACATATAATATTTTTTATTATTTTTTATTTTGTTAGGAATGAACATTGCACCATTTCCCCACACATGGTTTCAAAACCATATGCAAGGCCCTCCTACAACCATGGGTTGTTTAGGAGGCCTTGCACATGGTCTTAAAATCATTTGCAAGGCCCTTTTAAACCATGTACAATAAAACCATGGGTTGTTTAGGAGGCCTTGCACATGGTTTAAAACCATGTGCAAAGCCTCCTAAACCATGTACAATAAAACCATGGGTTGTTTAGAATGCCTTGCACATGGTTTTAAAACCATGTGCAAGGCCAACATTTTCTTGTGGATAATTCAATTTTGTGTTTTTTTCTTGACCCGCATATTTTTTTTACAGATAATTAAATTTTTACTTTTTTATTGTTTTGTTAGGTAGGAAGATTCCAACATCTCCCTCATATTAAATTGTTTTTGTGGCCAACATTTATTTTGGCCTATTAGAAAATTTATTTTTTATTAATAAAAATAACATTACGAAAGTGATATTATTTTTTATTTTGTGTTACAAGATCTCTCCCATAATATTCACTATCACTATTATTTTTTGCCGACATGTTACAAACATTACATAATGTTACAAGATCTCTCCCATAATATTCACTATCACTATTATTTTTGCCGACATGTTACAAACGTTACTAACGTTATATCACGTTACATCACGTTACAAGATCTCCCCCATACTAGGTTGTAGAGTGCCTCTCGACGCAACTAGTTGAATAAAGACTTGTTTAGAGGACAACATCGAAAAACCCTAAACGAAGTGCCTCATAGGAAGGGCTACATTAATACTTAGACACATTTTTCCACACAAAAAACTCTCTTTTTGAAATGTGCTTTTAGTATTTTATGAACAAAATTTTATGTACATCAAGATTGTGTTAGAAAAAAAAAGGGTGAAACATATGTAAATACGGTTCATATAAGCAAAATCCCCTTCAACAACTATATCGGCCAAAAATCAATAAGGCTCCTTAAATGGAAGATCATCTCAAGTGATTGTCCATAAGTCATAATATTAGCTATGTAAATTTAAGTTTCACAACATAACAAGTCTATATGTTTAGATTGCCTTAACATAACGTATACTTAAGTATCAGTGCCCAATAGAGCCCATAATTTATGCATGATACTAAGAATTTTGAGAACAAAATACATGCAGAGTGAAGGGATGGGACGTGTATACTGAATGAGAAAAAAATATTTAAAACATTTAAAGATGTCAAAAAATTAGTTTGGGAGAAACAATTCTTTCTTGGTTTTCTTGGCTTTACCTTCACTAAGTGTTCTAAGCGTCAAGTTTGCATGATGCTTATCATATTTGGGGACACTTGATGTGGGGTTACTATCATGTTTATGAATTTGAAGAAGGTGATATTTGAATATATTTGTGTCACCATTATACTTAGTAGAGAAAAATTTACATTTCAACTTTTTTAATCCCATAAAATTTTTATAATAAGCCCATGGAAACTCCTTCCTTGTCAATTTTGAAGGTCTTGGTATAGGTTTTTGCTTTTGTTAGGGTTTATTCCCATTTAGAAAGTGTGTGGTTGATAGGGTTTAATGTTGTTCAAAATTTCTAAAGAGTGTTATTTTCTATTTTTAGTGTCGTTACAGACATTGGTGGGCTTGACAAGCCTGGAAAAAAACAAAAAAATGTTAAACATTAACACTAAAAACAAAGATTTTGACCACTAAAACCCTAATGGCATATCAAAATTGATCAAATTAGATTGGAAAAGGCACCTTTTGGTCTTGAAAACAAGCTATAATAGAGGATGGTAAGAAGTTGTAGTTGTCATGTGCACAGTGAAAGAAGAAGAAAACCCTTGCAAATTGCCTTTGTGATTATACCCTAGTTATGTCAGTGGATGCCCTGCATCCTTTGGTGGGTTGTCCTCAATTCTTCCTAGTCACCTTGTCATTGTAGTGGTTTAAAATGAATAAAAACATAATATTTCTTCATCATGTTACTAATAGAAGTTACTTCTTTTACCCCAAAGTTGTTTGCTTTTAAAGTAAAGCTTAGAAACCTTAAAGCATCCTAAATATTTGCTTAGATATGTGAAAGCATACAATATGTCTTATAGAGGGCATTGATATGATTATTATAGGCTATGTTAATTATTAGTGTCCTAGATTTGTTTATTAACGTACCAAATTCATAATTGAATGTAAGAAATTGAAGATGAGTCAACTCCTAATTTTGACAACTTATGAATACCATGCACATGATGATAATATAGCCAATAAAAAGAACCTGGACAGATATGCATGTACATGTAATGATTGTCATGGTGGAAATATGAAAGAAAGACAAGTGATTTATGAATATATGGTAACATTTGATGATAGTGGTATAATCCCTTTCCCTCAAAATTATTATCAATATAGGATACAACTGCGTAGCATGAGATACGAAGAGGCACTAAACATAGATAAAGAGGAAACAAACATAGATGAAGAGGAATAAATCTTAGATGAAGGGATTGAAGTTGATAGAATGTTGAAGGAGAGTATCAAGGGTGATTGGAACAAGTTGATGGAGGATGCTTCAAACATATGTATGGTACTTGCGAGTTAAGTCGTTTGACAACAATCCTTCTAATTCTTAGCTTGCAAGCAATGCGTGTAAGAGTGTTGTTGAGTTATTGGCATTGCTACGTCAGTTGCTACCACCTGACTCCACATTGCCAACAAAACAGGGTCAATGCAAAGTGTAACTTACTAAGATAGGCTTAGCGTATGAAAACATCCACACATATGTAGATGGTTGTGTATTATTTTACAAACATATTGCAAATGGGACTAAATGTCCAAAATGTAAATAAAGGAGGTATAGACCAGTGTTGAAATCAAAATCAGTTCCTAGAAAGGTTTTTCGCCACTTTCCAGTAATCCCATAGTTTCTATGAATGCATAGATGTCAAGACATTGCTTAACTTATGTGATGGCATGCCCAAAATAAGAGCACCAATGGAAAACAACTACTTGTGGCTGATTCTTAGGTATGGATGGAATTTGACAATAGATGGCCTGATTTTTCCTAAGATCCTTGTAATATAAAGTTTGGTTTGGATCTAGATGGGGTGACCCCATTCTTAGATCAGAGCACTAAATGGTCAACTTGGCAATTTTTTTTAATAATTTATAACTTTCCTCCATGGTTAGCAACCAAACTATTTTTCTTAATGATATCGTTAATTATATTAGGAAAAAAAAGTGTGATTTCAAATACAAGTAATGTTTATTTAGATCCATTATTTGATGTGCTAACATAATTGTGTAAAGGAATTGAAGTAATTCCATTTTTAAGGGATGGTGATTTAATCCAATTCACTTGAAGAATTGATTTATCGTTTACAATACACGATCTTCCTGCATATGGCACATTGATTGTCTCAATGATCATGGATACTATGGATGTCAATCTTGCATCTTTAAGGGATTTGTGAGGAACTCAAATAGTTTGCATAAGTGTATTTATTCTAGATGTCATGCTTACCTTGAAATGGAGCATCCATATCATCGACAAAAGTCATGTTTCAATGGTCGAGAAAAGAATCGTGAAGCACCACTGGAAATAACAAGTGAATACATTTTTTACAATGGAGAAAAAAGAAAGTAATTTATCGATAGTGGTGGCATTTGTGGTAATAAAAATGTTCCAACAATTGATAGCAGTGTAAAATGATTGTGCATATTCTATAACTTTCCATACTGTAAGCATATAACAGTTATGCATATTATTGACTTTATGCATACTAAGAAAAATATAGCTTGTGTTATTATATAAACTCTTTTTGGTGCATATGATACAATGTCATCACATCTACCCTTTCAAGAACTAAAGATTCGTCAAAATATTTGGGTTGAAAACATGGTGATGGAACATATAGAAAAGATATTGCTCCTTATGTGTGGACAAAGGAAGAATGTGCACAATTCTTAAATTTCATGTCTAAAGCTTGCTTTCTTACTAGATATGTAAATATTAATATTAGAATCCAAACTGACAATAATAGCTTACGAGGTATCAAGACCCATGACTATCATGTCTTAATCGAGGATATCTTACCTATTGCGGTCATATCAAGTTTGGAAAATGGGACAAGATTGACAATCCTAAGGTTTGACCTAATATTAAAGAGAATGAGTTTGCATGAAGTTAGATCCTTCAAACTCTAAGAATTTTAGGGCAGAGGTCATTTAAATCCTTTGTTTATTGGAATGGGAATTTCCCCCAACAATGTCCAATATTTATATGCATCTTCTATTCATCTCCTTATGCATCTAGAATATGAACTAGAGCATTGCGGTCTCGTAAGAATGAGATGGATGTATCATATAGAATGATATATGAAGGTTTTGAAAAGGTTTTTTTGTAATAAGGCAAAACCAGAAGGCACCATGTTTGAGGGATATCCAATGCAACATTCCATACAATTTTACATAGAATATATGAAGGATTTTAACAATGTCAATTGGCATGTATGGGATGATGATGAATATCAGAGAGTTCCACGTGAAGTTTTAGAAGGCAATGTACATTGTTTCAATCTATCACATGAGCAAAGTGTCGCATCCCCACTCATCAATCCGGCTAACGGAGGGGAACATGAACAATTTAGGGGGTTCCAATTTTCACCCCCATGGCCATTTTACAAAATTCATAAGCATTTAAATGAGTGCGTGGATGCATTAATAAAATACACAGTGGAATTAAACTCTATCCACACACACATATATGACATGCATATACCAGCATTTTCATCACATACATAATAATAAAACACTCATGCACATAAATAAGCTAAATCTCATGCTATGCACAGGTTAATAATTCAAAATGGAGCATTTTATTCAATTCGACATAAATAAATAATCACCCATCATACAGAAATTCTTGTTAAGCATAAACAACAGTAAACACATATATTTTAGTCAAAATTGTCTAAGAAACTACCTACATGAGAGAAAAGTTTCGCCCAACCGTAGGCACTCTATCAAGCACTTTATCTCTCTGTTGATAGGCCACCCCTAAGTTGGGCTATGTATCTAGTAAGGAGGAACTACTCAGGCTCACTCACCGTGATAGGAACACACACTCATGCTAAGCCAACACATGTTTGGATTTATTAAGCATGCAAATAGGTAGGATAGAAGAATGCTAAGAAAGTTATATCAGCCATAGAGATGTAGGAATCTCAATTGGATTCAACCAACCTTGGCAACCACATTACCTACCATACCAAACACAAGGAATATCCCCTTCTTTGCTACATAGCCCCTCAGATGCCTCTTCCCTCTAGTGCTCTTTAGGGTGGGCACAGAAAGGTTCCAAAATACTAAACCTTTAGAGATATCTTGCCTTTACTAGGTTTTATCAAGCAATTCTAACCTTTGATCTCTCTCTGAATTTAATCCTCTTTTGGATTTTTCTAATTTTTTTCCACATGACTTTCAGCCACAAAATTCAATTTTCAAGCTTCCAAATCCAAGTTTTCCCACAAATTTTTGGGCCTTCGAAACTCCAAAATTCACCCCAGGGTTGACATACATGGATTCCCCACTATATTTCATGGCCCACATGAATTTCTGGACATTCTTGACACTCTAAAACATGGTTTCCTTTGTGGTTACAATTTCTGTTATTTTTCCCTACTGGGAATGCATAGCATGTTGAAAATTGGTGTCTTCTTACAACATTATTAAAGAACAACAAGGAAGTCCACTTTGGTATTTGCTTATTATTTATGGCACATGGGTTCTTGTTATCTACCCAAATGGCACTTCTCCGTCCTAGTGCCAACATTTCCTATGTTGGCACACAAAAGGACATTTATGGATTGAAGGTTGCCTAAAACACTATAGATGGGCATGTTATGAAATACATTCATTATCCATCCAGCTTGCCATTTTTACCTTTTAATATGTCAATTGGTGTACGCGACTTTTCCTATAAGCAACCCGCGTACATACGTGACTTTTCCTACAGCATGTCGCGCATTGTACACGAGTATTTGTCATTGCAACCCGCATACAGATCTGTACGCGGGTTTCCCTTAGAGCAACTCGTGTGTCATACGTGGGTTTCCAGTATCAATACTCACGTACGTTTTCCTTTTACATTAAAAATAATAATCACGATTATTTGAGATTTGTTAAGCCCTTAACTATAACCATCTTAACTGTCTCAACCTCCTCAACCCTCGAAATTGCCTTATTTCACTAAGTATAAATAAAGGCCTTGGGGAGGGTATTAATCAATCATACTTGGAGAGCAAAGTTATTCTGGTGGTATCTATTCAGAAGTCTTTGGAGCAGCAGAACTCAGAATCCTTTGGTTGCAGATGAGTCCTTGTTTCAGGCGTTGGGTTGTAACCTTAACTCATTCACTATTGTTAATAAAGAGAATCCTTATTCCAAATGTGTTTTGAATGTCTTTCATGTATCATGGTTTGATGAATATTTATGATTAAGCTCTCTATCTACTGTTTATCTAACCTATCCTATATACATGTGTAAGCTTGCACTTGGAGGATTTTCTCTTTACAGGTGAAGGAGAAACATCCCTGAAAGCTTTGGAGGAGAAGCAGAGCGGTAGAAGACAAAGCTTGGATCAACCTTCGTGAATCGGGTGAGTCTATCCTATCTTCTTGTTTCCTTTCTGTACTTTAAAGTTGATTGCCTACAAGTTTTGAGAGTATGTTGGTAACCCCATACCTTTGGTTATAAGGTGTTTATTCCCGAACAACAGAACTGGCGACTCCAGTGGGGAGCCCAGACTGCTGTAGGTTATTTCTGTTACCCTTGACCAGTCTTTGCCTTGAGTTTGTGTGTGGTATTTTGTCTTGGTTCATGCTTACCATAGTGTTTGAAGGCCTTGTGGATTTTCCTTTTTTTTTAGAAAATTTTGTACCTGTATGCGGGTTTCTCTCATACACAGTCGCGTACAGAGGCCTGCGTAT
Organism: Pseudotsuga menziesii; assembly: GCA_001517045.1. Taxonomy (NCBI): domain Eukaryota; kingdom Viridiplantae; phylum Streptophyta; class Pinopsida; order Pinales; family Pinaceae; genus Pseudotsuga; species Pseudotsuga menziesii. The sequence continues at coordinate 52,558 of LPNX010157530.1, forward strand.
GCGGGTTGCTCTCTAGGACAATCGCGTACAATACGCGAGTTTCCCTTATACACAGTCGCGTACAAGCCTTGAAATAGGGATGTTTGGTCTAGGGTTTGCTTGTCCCTATCCTTTTGTGATTCCTGTTTGTTAATTGGCCCTCCTTATAAACACTGTGATGTTAGTCTGATGACCTTGGTGGCCACATCTTGTGCTTTCTTGTAAATCTCTTGAGTTTCTTTTGTTTGGATTGTCTTCTATTTGCATTTTGAAGTAGGTTTGCCTGTTTGGGTTATAGGTTGAAGTGTTTTTGTCCGAATCAGTGATCAGGGTTTTGGGAAATGTTTTTCCCAGTCTATCTTTAGATAGTGATTGGTTTGTCACTTACCTTTGTGTGTTTTCAGTGATTTCTTGTCATTGCACCCACCCAAGCTAGGGTTCCAAGTCTTCCCTTATTGGTTGATTTTTGGTCTTATTAATCTGTTTACTTCAATTCGCTTGTTTTATACAGTTGATTTTATCCAAGTATACTCAAGTTTTAGTGCATTTTAGGTGCATAGTAGGGTTTGAGCATTTTAAAAAGTGAAAAGAAAAACATTTTCAATCTTTTTGCATTGGTTTTTGCATAAGTACTTTTCATTTCAGTTTTAAAATATAATCTCAAAACTACAAAAATATAGTCTTAGTTTCTCTTTATCGTTGCATTTGTTCATCAATTTATATTTACAAAAAGAAAAATAAGTTTGCTTTAGTAGTGGTAATTTGCTTTGAAAAAAATACGCCTTTGCTTTTTATTTTCTTATCAAGTCAAAAACACCCTATTTCATCACTCCATTTCCTTCTGAGTAAGAAATAGCCCTTTAAAATGAATGCAATAATTAAAATTTACTAGTAATTTTTATTTTTTAGGGGCCATTCACCTACTAGCTTAGGCTAGACTTGTGAGATAGGAAGTGTTAAACTTCCCATAAGTTTTAAAATTCAAATGTAGTGGACCATTCAATAGGTAAATCCTTGTCTTTATCAATTGTATCTAGGAAGCTCCTCTCAAAAGGGAGTCAAGCACGAGGCCATGTGGAGGCATTGGACTGAGGAGATAACCCTCCGATTCCTTGTCAAAACATAAATCAGGACTTTTACGCATCTGGGGATTCTGTCCTAGACAAAGTTTCAGGCTCAGCTACCCTGCCCATGTGTACGAGTCAGGCTTGCTACTTTCCCCCCAGACTATTGATATAGCTAAGGTAGCCTTTAGTCTCTTGACATTTAGGGTTCATACCTAGGTAAACCGAAAGGCTATTTCTGGTTCACCTTGGACGAGCTTGGAAGGTAACCCTTGTTGTAAGTGTAGGAGGGTGGTGGGTGATTTCTTCGCTTGTGCCTAAGAACCACTTCAAAGACACCAAGTAATCGTTCTTCATCTTTCTTCAGGAAACCATATCTTTCACCCTTGTTGACTATTTGAGGCTTTAGGAAATTTCATAGTGTTTACTCTGTGGTTTTGTCTATGTTTAGCTGGCTTTAGGGCTTGATTTGTTAAATTTTCAATCGTGGAGGACCAACTTATAAGAAGGTCAAGAAGGTTGCAAAACCTTCCTCCTCTCATCACATTGGAACCTCCACCTCCACCCCAAAGGCGGAGATTGGACACGGACGGTTCATTTAAGCTGGTGGGAGTAAGTGAAGTTCCAGGTGAACCATCACTTATAGCTAACCGTCTTGATATTGATACAGTTGAGATAGAAGACTTGCATACTGACGAGTTTTCAAGGAATTTTAACACACCCTTGACTGACTTAAACGATCCTGTGATCGTCCAGGTTAGACCTTTTGATTCACCTATTTTAGGTTTCCCTGTTGGTAGGATTATGTCTACTGCGGGAGAAAGTTCTTTTGTTTTCACCTCAGTCGTTTCGGCTGAAGGGGTACTACCTCCCCCAGTAAGTGCCCCTAGATCTAGCATACCTTCTACGCCTTTGACTCCAATGAGCCGGGTGGTCCAACCGCCGGTTCACTCAAACCTAGCAAGTTCTTTTGGTGACATGGTTACTAGGATTCCTAGTATACCTACTATTCCTTCCTCCTTCACATACACTGCCCAGAGTGGTCCGGTAGGATCCTTGGCTTTCATCCAAGGATTTCCTTGGAATGGGGGGCACATTCCCCCATCCACTCCGTACGTAGGCCCTTCACCTTCTTATGTATTAGTGCAGTTTGGAAATAACACCTCTTATGGGCAAAGTTTTCAAACCCCGGTCTCAGCCCCGTTTACGAGCTCTCCCTTTTCGTTGTTTAGCAGAGGGATACCTGCTCTTGTTTTTCAGACCCCAGTTTCGATTGGGATGGCCCGAACCTCTTATACTACACCTCCCTCTCACAACCCTGTGGCTTACGGATGGAATCCATTTCAAAGTAATCCATCCACTTCGCAATTGGTGGCAGGGGGAAACCCCACCTTTACTTATGGGCATTCGGGGGCAGGTCCCTCTAATCCCCAGACTGACAATTTTAGTGCCCCGGTTCAACCCAAACTTCCATTCCTGGCAATGTTAAACTTGTCATATTTATCTAAGTTGATGAATGACCCGATGAGGCATGACCCCTCGTGGCCACCTGTTCCCACCAAACTGCCATCGGACATCCCTAAATTCGAAGGCAAAGTTGGTGAAGATCCTGGGGCTCATGCCACTACATTTCATTTATGGTGTTCTTCGAATTCACTGAATGAAGATTCAGTTAGGTTGAGGTTGTTCTAGAGAACCTTAAAAAGTACCGCGGAAAAATGGTACATTGAGTTACCTTCTACTACTTTTAGTAGTTTCTGGGACTTAGCTAGTGCATTCCTTAGCCACTTTCAGCTTCCGGTCCGATATGGTTTCGGAACGGACTTGTTATCTACCTTTAGGTAGAACAAGGCTACCCACATATCGGATCATATCCAAGAGTGGAGGAAGAAAAAGAGCCTTATAAAATCCACCATTCCTCCTGAGTTCTTACTAGAGTGGTTTCTAAATCCATGTTGCCCTACATATCTAAGGACGTATCCACCTCATAAGTGACGAATGAAGAAGAAGCCATTCTCAAGGCCCAGCAATTGGATTTGATTTATTCACAATCTAGGATCTTATATGAGATTATCCCTGAGGCACCGAGGCCTACCCACGATGCAAAGAAGCCTAAGCCTGGACCCCATGCTGATGGTGTGGTTGGGTCCGTGAACTCTCCCACCGTAGAGTCTATAGCTAAACAACTTCATCAGTTGTCTGTCAAGTAGTCTACGGTGGAGGCAGCAAAGGCTTCCCCCTCCCCCCAGAGTGCAAATATTTTTGCACAGACCTCTCAGAAGGGAAATCAACAGCCTGGTGGGAAGAAAAAGAGAGGAAAGAAAGGAGAGGGAAACCAAAACAAGCAAAAATCTATGAATAGTGTTGATGGGGGCAAGAAAGAAAAGAAGAAGGTTAAATTCCCATGTAAGTTGTGCCACCAGGATCACCTTACTCACCTTTTTCCCCTTATGGAACAAGCCCAGAAGCTGCTCAAAGCTCAACAACCGGCTGTCCTGAAGGATCCTTTTCCCCAAGGGCAGAACTCTGCTTCAGCTTCTAATGTAGCAGGGGGCACTCAAAATGCCCCTAACCCAAATTATATCAACATGGTTCGATCTTCGACTTTGTTACAGACTAGGAATAAAAACTATGAGAAAGAGACTTCTGAGAAGGGTAAGGCTACAGGTGAAACTTCTAACCCTCTCACGATCGAGAAGCCTACTGAAACTATGCCGAAGATACCGAAAGGTGTCTTCAAGAATACCTTGCATAACCCTAATGCTAGGGCTGCTTCAAACTACTCTGTGGTTAAAGATCTAGCCCAAACCTCGTGTGCAATGTCATCTTTAGAGGTGTTACAGAGCTGTCCCGCCCTGCGGGATGCCCTATTAGCAGCTTTAGGCAGCATGGACTCATTGAATCTCATGGCGAAATTTCATTTGTCTGATGTTAAAATTTGCCTACCTTACCATGTAGCCTTATCAATAGATGTCATCCATGGTGGAAAGACCATTGGAAGGGCAGTTGTTGATGAGGGTGCTTCTACATGCGTTATGTCCTTGTCCTGTTGGAAAGCTCTCGGATCCCCAGAGTTGGTCCCATCAAACACTCTACTTACTGCTTTCGATGGAAGGTCATTCCGTCTGCATGGTATCCTACCATATTTTGAAATTAAGCTGGCAGGGAAAGCAATGTCTATTGAGGTGGAAGTGATTGATGCACCTTTGGACTATAATTTGCTCCTGGGAAGAAACTGGACTTATGCCATGTCCGCTATTGTGTCGGACGTCTTTCAGGTAGTGGTTTTTCCACATTAAGGAAAGTTGGTTACAATTGACCAACTTGATTTTACTCGAAAAGGTCGTTTAGAGTCTAATGAGTCCACTATGTCATTGGTTGATCAGGTCAAACCTGCTGCACAGAGCTTGGGGGCTGGAATGAATGCATCACTGATGGGCACATTTGATCTTCCAACCCCGATTAACTATACTGGTTCTACTGGTGTGGGGAAGTCGATAGCCATGGTTGTTGATAAGACTAATCCTTGGGTTCTCCCTTCCCCCCATGAACCGGAAGTGCCCTTATCGGCAGTGGAAGTAGCTTACCAAGCTATCACTCAAACCACTATTGATTCCATCCCAGATCCTCTCACAGTCTCAGAGGACCTGGAAGAAGTCTATTTACCCGCATGGGCGGAAAAATCTTTACACTCTACGGACTGTTTAGATATGGTTTTACCTTCTGATGAAGCCATTTTGGAAACCATGAGTGGACATGGTAAGATCTGTGAAGATCTTCACCATCGATCCTATTTTCTTCCAGAGCTAAGCGAAATAGAAAATCAAGAGTTTCATATGAGACTGTCAAATGATGTTGATACACCCATTAATCCCTTACCCAGGGAAGGAATGTTTGCCGAGGGGGATATGGCAAATATTTCCGCTACTATCCCTATCAACATCTCTATAAATCTTGATGTCATGGAAAACATATATATAAGTGCAAACTTCTCTCCTGAAGAGATTGCTATCTATACTACCTTGTTTAAGGAATTCTGCGATGTCTTTGCCTGGTCATATGAGGAGATTCCAAGCATTGATCCATCAATTGTTGAACATGAGATCCGAACATATCCCGATGCCAAACCTGTTCGACAAAATTTAAGACCTGTTAACCCACGTAAAGTGGCGGATGTGAAGGCTGAAGTTGAAAACCTGTTGAAGGCTGGTTTTATTTATCCCATAGCTCTGACAGAATGGGTATACAACCCTGTTTCGGTTGATAAGAAGCAAGGGACCATACGCGTCTGTACTGACTTTAGAGATTTGAATAAAGCCTGTCCTAAGGACAACTATCCCATGCCATTTATAGACCAGATTATAGATGCTTGTGCGGGAAGTGAAGTGTTCTCATTTATGGATGGTTTCTACGGATACAATCAAATTCAAATGAAACCAGAAGACCAACATAAAACTGCTTTCATTTGTCCTTGGGGTACCTTCGCGTACAAAAAAATTCCCTTTGGATTGAAAAATACTGGGGAAACCTTTCAACGGGCTATGAACTTTGCCTTCCATGATATCAAAGCCATTGTCAATCCTTACCTTGATGATATGCCTGCACATTCTCGTAAGAGGATTCAACATCCAAATCATTTACGGTTGATATTTGAGAGATGCACATACTATAAGATCCACTTGAATCCCCACAAGTGCGTATTCTGTGTCGAGTCAGGAAGATTGCTCGGGTTCATTGTCTCTAATAGAGGCATCCAGGTGGATCCATTAAAAGTAGAGGCCATTGTAAATCTGCCTCCTCCTTGTTCTATCAGACAACTTCAAAGCCTGCAAGGGAAGTCTAATTTTCTTCGACATGTTATCATTAATTATGCCAAGATTACCAAGGGTTTCATGCGCCTGCTTAAACAGGACACCCCATTGTATGGGATGAAACTGCACAACTCATTTTTGAGGCATTGAAAAAAGCTTTGTTGTCGGCACCTTTACTGCATCCACCAGATTACTCTAGGGATTTTATATTGTATCTGGCCGCGTCCGAGTCGACCATTGGGGTAGTACTAGTACAGGAGGACGATAAGCTCATAGAGCATGTCGTTTATTATCTTAGCCGTGCTTTAGCCAGACCTGAACTTAGGTACTCCCACGTTGAGAAATTAGCCTTAGCAGCTATATATGCTATTCAGAGGTTACGTCACTACATTTTACTGAGGACCACAACAGTAGTGGCAGATGTGAATCCTTTTCAATATGTTTTGTCCCGACAGATTGTTGGGGGAAAATTCAACAAATGGATAGTCATTCTCCAAGAGTTTGACTTAGATTTTCAATCCGCTAAGTCTAAAAAGTCCTTAGTTTTTGCTGAGCTTATAGCAAAATTTCCTATTGAAGAAGATGTAGTCGTTGAAGATGACTCATTCCCAGATGAGCATATATTCTTGATATCCATTTCTAATCCTTATTACAGGGATATCCTTATATATCTCCAGACTTTGAAGTATCCTGCAGCTTCCTCACGAGAGGAACGACGTAAATTACGCCTTCATGCTAAGAACTACCTCATCATAGGAGATACATTATATCGAAGAGGGGTAGATTCCATTTTGCGTCAATGTCTTACCCATGAGGAAGCAGAGATTGTCCTGAATGATTCCCATAGTGGAGTGTGTGGGGGTCATTTATTTGGGTTAGCAATGGCCCAGAAGATACTACGTGCCAGTTATTTCTGTCCCACGATCTTCAAAGATTGTGTGGAAGCGGTGAAGTGTTGTCATCCTTGTCAGCTTTACACCAGGTAAATGCGGTCACATCCTGCTCCGTTGTTTCCCGTTGTCTCGGTAGGCCCCTTCATGAAATGGGGGATTGATTACGTGACATGCAACCCAGCCTTGCCTGGGGGGCATAAATATATTATTGTCGTTGTTGACTATTTTATGAAATGGGCAGAGGCAATGCCTACTTTTAAAGTCGACGGGGAAACAACAGCTTTCTTCGTATTCAATCAGATTATAGCACGGTTTGGTATACCCAAAGTGATTGTCACTGACCATGGCAGTCATTTTCAAAATAGCATGATGACGGAACTGACCATTATGCTTGGATTCAGACAAGAACATTCATCTTCATACTATCCGCAAGCAAACAGTCAGGTTGAGGCTGTAAACAAGACTTTGAAGACTATCCTCAAACATACAATTGATGCAGCCCATTCCAACTGGCACATCATGCTATACCCTGATCTTTGGGTGTACCGAACTAATGTAAAAACTGCTACGGGTTTCTCCCCCTTCCAACTCGATCATGGAGTGGAAGCAGTTACACCAATTGAATGTGAAATACCATCTTTGAAAATAGCTATTCATGTGTTACCCGATATGACAGAGCTTGAAGAACGTCTAGTACATTTAGAACACCTTGATGAACAGCGTAGAGATGTGCTGACTACTAATCAAGCTCACAAGAATAGGGTCAAAAATCAATATGATAAGTCGGTCAAACCTCGGATTTTCTCTGAGGGGGAACTTGTTTTGCTTTGGGACCAAGACAAAGAACCCTTGGGGGTAGGAAAATTGAAGGCCATGTGGTTAGGGCCTTATGTCGTGTCGAAGGTCTTAAAGAAGGGTGCATATGAGTTAATTGATTTTGATGGGAACAAGCTGTCTGAGCCTAGAAATGGGCTCTACCTGAAAAAGTACTATGCTTAGGCTTAGCGCTTTTTCTTGTATTTTATTGTATGTATTTTTATGTACATTACTTTGTTGGTTTTGTTTTTTATACCATCTGCTGGTTGTTGCAGATGTCTTCTGAGAGATATCTAGGTTTCGTTGATGGCTCCAGCCGCCACACTTGTAATCTAGCTTCAGCAGCGTGGGTCATTTACTCTCCCTCAGGACAGCTAGTTGCCGCAGAAGGCGCTTGCTTAGGTCCTACTTCTAATAATGTTGTTGAATATAGGGCTATAATTGAGCTTCTATGGGATGCTTTGTCACGTGGTATCACCCAGCTCAAAGTCCATCTAGACTCTCAACCGGTGGTTTCCCAGCTCAATCGAGCTTATCAGGTGTGAAACCCTATTCTATTATGTCAGTTCATGCAAATTAGGTTATTGGAAAGAAATTTTGAATTTATCATATTCAGTCACATTCCAAGAAATTAGAATTCATTGACTGATGCATATTCTAATTACATTTTAGATTGGCATCAAGCACACATTTCATACAAATATACAGCATGGACATAAAAAACACTTGTAAATAAACCGACAATAATATATATATATATATGTATATGTATGTATGTATGTATGTATGTATGTATGTATGTATGTATGTAGATAGGTCGAATCTGATCCTCAGATCCAGTCATAACTGTATAATATACAAAAAATATACAAAATGTGGATACAGTCCATCAAAATGTCCTAGATCTAAGCAGGACCACCCTGGTCACTTGGACCACCTTGGTCCCCATGGTCTCTCTGAACTCTGGCTTCCTCAGCCTCTTCAGCTTCGGCAGCCTCCACAGCATCTATGTACACAAGAACTACTCTGGCCACTCGCCTCAAAAGGCGTAACCAGACAGGTGGAACTCCAACCACAAACTCCTGCATGACGGTTGGGATATGCTCTATCCACAAAGTGGGAACTATCTGGGCAAGCCTGGCCAACTTCCCCTCCAGAACCCTAATAAGCCCCGGGTCTTCGCATACGATAGGACAAACAAACATACGTGGATTCCCCTCAGGGCGGACCGGTCCAATATCTTCATTTTGACATGTTTATAGGATTAGGGATTTTATACATATGTATATATCTATCATTTTAAAAATTCATAAAAAAATTTTAAAATTTTGAAAAATAAAAAATTACCTAGCTCTCCCCATGCTCCTCCTGGAGGGAGGACAAGGTCTGGATCACCTCGAAAATCCATTCTGGCATATGGAAACTACTCTAGTGCTGGTAGCTGCCACTCCCACCAGAAGTAGAAGTCATCATCGTACACACTCTACACTGAGCCTCCTCCTCCTTGACGGAGGAAGATGTCTCCCCATCTGCTCAGCCTAAGCTGACGTGGAGATCGGACTGGTAGGGGTATGGCAAGGCTCAACCCTGGTACTCTCTCGAAGAAAAAGGCAACCAATATGCTAGAATACCTGAATTGCTTCCGCCTTCCTCTCTTGCAATCAGAGAGTTGTTTTCTCATAATTGGGACAACTCCTGAACACCAATCATACAGGGCACCCTGCGTACAATCCACCGCCAACCTCATTTGGTTCTGTGTAGCTAGATGTAATGAAGAGGATCCCGCAATCCTCACTATGGTGCTCGTCAATACTTGTAGTGTAAAATCACGGATATGAGCAATAGGGACGCAACTCCCTCTCTTCTGGGTACCAGGTGTGCAGTACAAATCAATGTAGTTCTGGACACTTAAAGGATCACCGCCCCTGCTGGTGCCCTCTAAGTTGACCGGTGCTCCTTGTCGTGATAGGCCGGCAATGAAATATATTTCCTCGGAAGTAATTTCCAAAGTCTCACCCTGTAGGTCAAACATCCCTAAATCATGGTCCCAGTAGTTTATCATGAACTCCAGTAAACGAACATTGGCCCGCATTGGTGATGTGCAAAAGAATTTTAATAACCCACTCGTTCGTAAATCATGTATGGTCGGCGCACTTTGGAGAGCTTCTTGGTCCATATTCTCATGTTCTCGTTCCCTCCATTCCAACACCATCTTCACACCTAGCAAAATAACCATTATGAATCATCAATTTCATATAAAATTTCAAATTTTTTGCCTTAATTTAGCTTTTTATCCTTCACGCAGTACATGCGACTGTCTAGTTAGACATGTCGCATACTGTACGCGACTATCTCTGAAGGCAACCCGCATACAGAACGCGTGTACGTGAGTTTCAATATAATGAACCCGCATACACAGCGTGGCATGCTTTAGGATGCTTAAAAAATGAAATTGGGACTCAAATTTGAAAATTGCTAGGATCAAATTGAAGAGCTCGGGGTGTAGGCTTACCTGCAACTTGCGGAATCGGATTTTGTCCCACTAGATTGTCCACACCGATCGAATGAAGGTAGAGGTAAAAACTTGCTTCTTATGGCTAAAAATCAAAATGGTGAGTTTTGTTTTAATTTTTGAACTATTTATAGAAATTATATTTCTAAAAGTGGGTTTTTTCCTATAGTTCAAAATATATTCAACTAATACCATATCTCTTTTTGCCTTGTAACAGGTTTTTCATCATTTCAAAGTGTTTTTGCTCCTATAGGGTGGTTTTTGACATTTCCAATGCATTTTTGCATATATATTTAATCCACGTTAACCTTAACAATTAACATTTTTTCCACGGACTATGGTATTTTAAACCATTAGTTCCCTGTCTTTACCATTGTTCTTCCGTGGATAGGACCTTCTTTTCATGAGTATCCTCCTTCGAAACCTATGTTGTCTTTTGATACTCATGCTGCAGTTGCTTCAGGTATAGGGGTATCCTTTTAGCTATTTTTCACGCCTGATAGAGCTTCTTTTTTAGTATTTTTTTACAAGCTATCCCTTTATAGGACTCCCCACCCTTATGGAGTTTCTTTAGGCCCAGGTCTAACTCCTCAAAAATAGACTTGACTGCCGAGTTAACTTGTCCGTTCAAGCTCGTTAAGAATATGTGAATGGGCATCCGCATTGGTGGTAGGTTATCTCTTTCTCGGACCATGCAGAATACTACGAGAAAGGATCCCTCTCTTTTCTATTTTGAATTGAGAAGAGTATTCTCAGGCATGGGTTTATCACTTTTTCGGACCTGAGGGACTAAATTTACGGAAAAGGAACTCCCGCTATGAGCTTAGTTTTCTCTTTTTCGTGCTCTGTACCTAAACATGAAAAAGATTTCGATTGTACTTTGTGTCTTTGTCATGCTTGTTAAACACTAAAGAACAAAGCAACGAGTTTATTATTGTAAGCTCCATTTATCATACTCAAATGGATCTTTCCGATTGATCTTGCTTTCCTTCACATTCGTAAAACTCAAGTTATTTATGTTGTTCTGGAAGGAGCATTGGGTAGGTGGTAATTTATACTTTTTCGGACCTCCCTGACTAAGTATGAAAAAGGTTCACCTTTTCTTCTATGGAAGTTAAAAGAGTTCTTATGTGGTATGTTTTATACTTTTCCAGCCTTAGGAGACTAAATTGGATGAAAAAGGACCCCCCTGGAGTCTTCTTTGGAGTTTTCAGACTCTCTAAATGTGAAAAAACCAGCTGAGCATGTACTAGTTCGGGCTCATTAAATCCATGAATCAATAACACTATCAAGCATTATTTTTCTTCTCTTCAAGCTTGTTAAAAAATGAGGAGAGATACGAGTTGAGTTTCCTAGACTCGTTAAAAATTAACAGGGAAGGTAAGGAAGAAGTTTTCTCTTCTTTTCAGTTAGTGGCAGCATGTCATCCTTGAACATAGCACTCTCTATTTTTTTTGATACCCATGTCTCAGTGTTCACTTTCAGTTTAGCTATTACTTCGAGTTTATTACTCCTCCTCTTGTCCGTTATACCTGGGGAATCTGATCATGTCTCCTACATGACAGATAATTCTAGTCCTTCTATCTATAACGTTAAAAGCTTCCTTGGCTCATCTCTATGTCGTGCTCACTGTTCAAGGACTCAACCCAATGTTTGATCTTTACCCTGATCCCATCATTGTTATATCTGTTATCTCTTGTGTCTCCCTTCCTTTGCCTAGTTCCTAGTCACTCTTGTGATCCGTTGGAGGACCTATTGCCTTCCTTATCACAGTGTGGTTATGTTTTAGTACTTCTTGATGATGAAGACCTAGAGTTTTGACAATAGTACCTCAGGATTCACTTCTATCATTGGTGAATTCCTTTGCTTCAGTTGTCGATTATCACCTATTGATTGACAAACTGTTGAATCCTTTCCATGTTCGAATTCAGCCTACATTTATTCACATGGCTTGGATTGTACAGGTTCTTTGGGATTTCATATGAATACCTTAGTTCCTCATCTATGGACTAAGTTGTGCAAGATTATGTTCCATTTATGCCCACAGCTTCCAGATTTTTGAAGACTCGTCATTATTGTATATTGTGGCTTCGATCCACCTTTGTAATATACATGGTCTTGTACCCGTATCATATGATGTACTCAAATATTGTAAAAGAGCTAGTGTTCCAGTATATTGAACATAGCATCCTCAGTTATGAATTTGTATATGACATTATTATGTATTTGTTTCAGGTACTACCTCTGCTCCATTGGATTTCTGAGTTCTCCAAAGATAAAGATTATAATGTATTTCGGCCATCGCTTCCCTCTGACCTCACACATTAGGGGGCATCTGTTATCTACCCAAATGGCACTTCTCCGTCTGAGTGCCGACATTTCCTATGTTGGCGCACAAAAGAACATTTATGGATTGAAGGTTGCCTAAAACACTATAGATGGGCATGTTATGAAATACATTCATTATCCATCCAGCTTGCCATTTTTACCTTTTAATATGTCAACTGTTGTACGCGACTTTGCCTATAAGCAACCCGCGTACATACGCGACTTTTCCTACAGCATTTCGCATACTGTACGTGAGTATTTTTCATTGCAACCCACGTATAGATCTGTACGCGGGTTTCCCTTAGAGAAACTCGCGTTTCATACGTGGGTTGCCAGTATCAATACTCGCGTATGCTTTCCTTTGACATTAAAAATAATAAATCGCGATTATTTGAGATTTGTTAAGCCCTTAACTATAACCATCTTAACTGTCTCAACCTCCTCAACCCTCAAAACTGCCTTATTTCACTAAGTATAAATAAAGGCCTTGGGGAGGGTATTAATCAATCATACTTGGAGAGCAAAGTTATGCTGGTGGTATCTATTCAGAAGTCTTTGGAGCAGCAAAACTCAGAATCCTTTGGTTGCAGAGGAGTCCTTGTTTCAGGCGTTGGGTTGTAACCTTAACTCATTCACTATTGTTAATAAAGAGAATCCTTATTCCAAATGTGTTTTGAATGTCTTTCATGTATCATGGTTTGATGAATATTTATGATTAAGCACTCTATCTATTGTTTATCTAACCTGCCCTATATACATGTATAAGCTTGCACTTGGAGGATTTTCTCTTTATAGGTGAAGGAGAAACATCCCTGAAAGCTTTGGAGGAGAAGCAGAGCGGGAGAAGACAAAGCTTGGATCAACCGTCGTGAATCGAGTGAGTCTATCCTATCTTCTTGTTTCCTTTCTGTACTTTAAAGTTGATTTCTTGCAAGTTTTAAGAGTATGTTGGTAACCCTAGACCTTCGGTTATAAGGTGTTTATTCCTAAACAACAATTCTCAAGATGACACTTGGAAACAAAGGATTTAATCCTACATACCCCTCTCCTCTCCCTAATGGATAAACATAGCCTCCTCATTTCAATTGCTTTTGTAGCCAACTCTTGAACATTTATTTTCCTTATAAATATTTTCATGTTTTTAATATGTTTCCATGGATTACTAGCACATGTTCAACAATATAAAAAAAAAAAATTATAAACTGAGTATTCACTAACGAGGCCTTGGCCTTGAGCTCCACACTAGGAATCATACATTGCATATTCACAATATTTACATATCAATCCCATACATTCTAAGTGCCAAAATGGGGGTATTACATCCCCCTCCCCCTTAGAACAATATCGTCCTCGGTGTTCCCAAAACTGAACAAAAATGGGTATGTCTCTCTCATGGCACCCTTCAGCTCCCATGTAGCCTCATTGAGACCAAGGTGATTCCATTGTTCCTTTACCTATTTGATGGATCGATTCCAGAGCAATGTTATCTTCTTGTTGAGGATGTGTATAGGTTCCATGTGGAACTCTCCTCCAGGTTCCACTTGAATAAGATTTACATGATTTGGATCATGTAGATGCTTCTTAAGGAAGAAACATGAAAAACATTATGGGATCTCGTGTTAGTAGGCAATGCAATCCTATATGCAACAAGTCCTATCCTATTAAGAACTTCGAATGGTACACATTATCTTGGTGCTATATTAGCACAAATTCCCAACTTTAGAGAGTTTTTCCTTAGCTTTACTCTCAAATAAACATGATCCCCAACTTTAACTTCCTTGTGCACTCTTTTCAAATCTGCATAAATCTTTTGCCTATCCTGTGATTCCTTTAAATTCTATCTAATATTAATAATTTCATGTTCCATACCCTTGAGCAATTCTGGTCCAAGCACTATCATGTTTACCAAACTATCCCAACTCACTAGAGTTTTGCATCCTTTGCCATATAGTGCCTCAAATGGACTCGTTCCCAATTATGCTTTATGTCCATTATTGTATGCAAATTATACCAAGTGTAGGTAATCATCCCACTTGGATGGATTATCCATCACATACATCCTCAACATTTCCTCAAGGACTTGATTCACCCTCTCAGTTTGACCATTTGTTTGAGGATGATACATTGCACTTAAATTCAGCTAAGTTCCCAATTCCCGAAATAACCCTTTCCAAAAATTAGACGGGAACTTTACATCTCGATATGAAACTATTGATTTAGGTAACTCGTGATATATGAATATCTCCTTCATGAAGATATTCGTTATGTCACTTGTTTTATGAGTGGACTTGACTGGAATAAAATGAGCTTCCCTTGAAAGCTTGTCCACAACAACCATGATCAAATCATGTTGCCTCATTGTCATTGGCAAACCTGTTACTAAGTCCATAGAGATTACTTCCCAATTTTGTTCTGGAATGGGAAAAGGTTGCAACAATCCTATTGGATGTTGATGTGTTGCCTTGACATGTTGGAATTTTTTATAGTGAGAAATATATTATGTTATATCCTTCTTCATTCCATGCCAAAAATATTTCTTCCTTGTTGCTATTATTGTCTTTTGATATGCTGGATGTCCAGAGTATGTCATTTGATGAATTTCATCCATTGCTACCTTCTTCAAATCTGCATAATTTGGAATACACAATCTACCTTTATAAACAAGAATATCGTTTTCTCCAAGTTGATATCCTTCACACTTTTCATCTAGTTTTTCCTGCTACAATTTCTCTTTTTGTTGAAGGTAAGACTTGTCTTTATTTTGGGCTTCAAGAATTTTTGTTTTTAAATCTGATTTGCACATACTTAAGGCTGCTAGATGCAATTTTTTGCTAAGTTTGTATGCAGTTTTGTTCTCTTTTCCTTTTACATGTTTGATTTCAAAATCAAACTCTCAGAAAAATTTCAGCCATCTAGCTTTCCTGGCATTTAAACTTGGCTGATCAAAAAATACTTTAAGCTCATGCGATCTGTTCTAAGTTCAAATATTCTTCCCAACAAATAATGTCTCCACATATTGAGAGCGTGTACTATGGTTTCTAGTTCTAAATCATGCGTTGCATAATTCTTTTCATGCTCTTTTAATTTCCTGGACTCATAGCGAATCACAAAGCCTTCTTGCATAAGCACTCCACATAGTCCCTCAATGCAAGCATCTGTGCATACTAGAAAATCCTTATTTGGATATGCAATTTTCAAACATGAACACTAGTAAGTAACTTCTTCAATTTTTGAAAGCCTTATTCACATTTGTTTAGACCACACAAACTTTATATTCTTTCTTTGCATCGATGTAATTGGATGAGCGATCTTGGAGAACCCTTCAATGAATATTCTATAGTATCCCACAATACCCATAAAATATCTAACATATGTGACATTCTTTATAGTAGACCAATCCATTATGGCTTCAATCTTTTTCGGATCGACTGAAATTCCTTCTTCTGAAATAACATGACCCAATTATTGTACCCTTCTTTGATAAAATTCAAACTTGCTTAGCTTTGCGTACAATTTGTGCTCTCTAAGAATTTGCAATATCATTCTTAAATGGTCCTCGTGCTCTTCTTCACTCTTTGAGTAAACAATAATGTCATCCTAGAACACTAACATGAACTTATCCAAATACTCATTGAAAACACAATTCATGAGACACATAAATGTGGTAGGTGCATTAGTCAGACCAAATGACACCACCGTGAACTCATAATGGTTATATCTTAATCGAAAAGTTTCCTTGTAAATGTCTTCTTCCTTTATTCTCACTTAATGATAACCAGATCTCAATTCAATCTTTGAAAACACTTTGGCTCCCTTCATTTGATCAAACAAATCATCAATTATAGGAAATGGGTACTTTTTTTTACTATCACTTTATTTAGCTGCATGTAATCAATACATAGCTTTTAAGTTCCATCTTTAATCTTGAAAAATAATATCGGTGCTCCCCAAGGAGACACACTTGGTCTGATATACCTCTTGTCCATTAATTCTTGTAGTTGCATTTTTAACTCTACCATTTCTGACGTGCTCATTCTACAAGGAGCTTTGGAAATTGGGGTTTCCCCTGGAACAAGATTGATTGTAAAATCGGTGTCCTTTTTTGGTGGTAGTCTTGGAACTTCATCTGAAAACACATCCTTGTAGTCTTTCAACAACCAATAATATTCTATATTTCGACCTTTGTCCTCTAATGAATATGTTATATGGGATACATATAACTGAAAACATTTATTGTAAAACTTCCTTGACTGTAAGGCTGAAATTTTCCTTACTGAAACTTGCTTTGGAATTCCTTTCACCACTCTCGACCTTCCCTCTTCATCAATGCATTCATGGTCCTTTTCATAGAAATCTACTTTGGTTCTTTGCTTTTAAAACCAATCCATACCAATAAGAGCACCATACCCCTCTCTCCTCTCCCTAGTGGATAAACACAACCCCCTGATTTTAGTTTCCTCCATAGCCAACTCTTGGACTTTTATTTTCCATATAAATATTTGCATGCTTTTTACATTTTTCCATGGCTTATTAGCCACAAAATTCAATTTCTAGGCTTCCAAATTTGGGTCTTTCCATGGATTTTTGGGCTTTTGACACTCTCAAATTTGCCCTAGGGTTGACATACATGGATTCCCCACTAGATTTCAAAACCCACATGAATTTCTAGTCATTCTTGACACTCTAAAACATGGCTTCCTTTCTGGTTACGATTTCTCCTATTTTTCCCTATTGAGAATACATAGCATGTTGAAAAATGGTGTCTAGGTTGCCCAAGAATAGAATAGGAATTAAGGGAAACAAATCCCCATGAGGGAAATTGACTTCTAGGCACCAAAAATTGAGCCCATACTCAGCCATATGGATTTATGGGTGGATCCCATGCTCCATTAAATTTATGAGCTAATTTCTCAGTTACCTTCTTACAATATAATTAAATAATAGCAAGGAAGTCCACTTGGGTAGTTTCTTACCATTTATGGAACATGGGTTCTCAAGATGACACTAGGAAACAAAGGATTTAATTTGGCATACCCCTCTCCTCTCCCTAGTGGATAAATACATCCCCCTCATTTTAATTGCCTCCATAGCCAACTCTTGGACTTTTATTTTCCTTATAAATGTTTTCACGCTTTTTACATTTTTCCATGGCTTACTAGCACATGTTCAACGATATAAAATATTTGCCTTTATAAACCAAGTATACACTGGTGGGGCCTTGGAATTGGGCTCCACACTAGGAATCATACATTGCATATTCACTATATTTATATATCAAACCCTTACATTCTAAGTATCAAAATGGGGGTATTACATTCCTCTCTCCCTTAGAACAACACCATCCTCAGTGTTCTCAAAATTGAACAAAAATGGGTATGCCTCTCTCATGGAATCCTCTAGCTCCCATGTAAATTCTGTTAGGATTTATAATCCTCCCTTGTCCAAAATCTCTATTATATTATATTTGCATAGCTTAGGAGTCATTTAGTTATTATTGGGTCCACTTGGCCTAATGAAGCCACATGTACCAGTCACTAGAGTGTGGGGAACATCGATAGAGACTAACAGGAACTAACTGCACCTTCATGCATCAGTTTAGGCGCCTCCTAGACCAATCCCTACATTTTAGGAGCCACTGGGAGTGTCAGCACCAACCTCCTTCAGTTGTTGGAATTTGGTCACTAATCAATCTTAGTTATGCTTCAATTAGATATCATCCAGTTCACTTAGCACCAGTTATGCATGGCTAAATGTTGGAAGGCGTCAGTTCTCACCTACTTCTCACCTACCATTGCAGTTAGACTAGTTTCAATGATTGTAACTGATTGAGAGACTAGATTAGACATCTGGAGTTAGTTCTTGAACTCCGGTAGTGATTTAGACACTTCTAGTTATCCATGCAGCCAGTCTTGAGTTGGTATATTCGAATTCATCTCTCATGATTTGAATTCTCCTTTATGTAACATTGTTGTATACTACTAGGATTTATACTATAATTAACTAAGCAATTCTTGTTCATTTCCTATGAGATTTTTTGTGTTCAGTGTGTATTATTCATTCCTCTTTATAGCATCAATAATTAAAATATAAAGGCACTCATTGCCTGAAGATCAATGGAAAATTAATTCTAATAACTTCATCGAGACGAAAGTGCTTCCATTGCACCTTTACTAGTCCAATGGATCGGTTCCGAAGCAATGTTTCCTTCTTGTCGATAATGTGCATAGGTTCCACTTGAAAATCTCCCTCGAGTTCCACTTGAATCACATCCCAATAAATTACATGATTAGGATCATGTACATACTTATTAATCAAAGAAACATGAAAAACATTATTAGCTCTCATGTTAGTGAGCAATGCAATCCTATATGCAACTAGTCATATCCTATCAAGAACTTCGAATGGCCTACAATATCTTGGTGTCATCTTGGCACAACTTCCCAACTTTAGGGAACTTTACTCTCAAATAAACATGATCCCCGACTTTAAATTCCATGTGCACTCTTTTCAAATATGCGTAACTCTTCTGCCTTTCCTGAACTGCCCTTAAATTATGCATGAACTTAATAATTTATTATTCCATGTCCTTGATCATTTATGACCCAAGCACCATCATGATTGCCGGACTATCCCAACCCATTAGAGTTCTACATCATTTGCCATAGAGTGCCTCAAATGGACTCATTCCCAATGATGCTTGATGTCCATTAATGTATGCAATTTCTACCTAGTGTAGGTAATCCTCCCACTTGGATGACTTATCCATCACATTCATCCTCAACATGTCCTTAAGGACTTGATTCACCCTCTCAATTTGACCATCTATTTGAGGATGATACATTGTACTAAAATTCAACTGAGTTCCCAATTATTGAAATAACCCTTTCCAAAAATTGGATGTGAACTTTTCATCTCGATCTAAAACTATTGTTTGGGTAACCCTTAGAATTTGAATATCTCCTTCATGAATATATTTGTTATGTCACGTGTTTTATGAGTGGACTTGACAGGAATAAAATGAGTTGTGTTTGAAATATTGTCCACCACAACCATCAATATTAAATCATGTTTCCTCACTGTCATTCGCAAACCTGTTATAAAATCCATAAAGATTATTTCCCACTTCCATTCCAGAATGGGAAAAGGCTGCAATAATCATGTTGGATGTTGATGCATTGCCTTGACTTGTTGGAATTTTTTACAGGGAGAAATATATTATGTTATATCCTTCTTCATTCCATGCCAAAAATATTGTTTCCTTATTGTTATTTTCTTTTCATATCCTGGATGTCCAAAGTATGGCATTTGATGAATTTCATTCATTACTACCTTCTTCAAATATGCACAATTCATAATACACAATCTACCTTTATATACAACAAGATCATCTTCTCCATGTTGATATCCTTCACGCTTTTCATCTAATTTTCCTTGTTGCAATTTCTCTTTTACTTGAAGTTAAGACTCATCTTTATTTTGGGCTTCAAGAACTCTTTTTCTTAAATCTGATTTGCACATACTTAAGGCTGCTACATGTAATTTTCTACTAAGGGTGTCTGCAACTTTGTTCTCTTTTCCTTTTACATGTTTAATTTATATCAACTCACACAAAAATTCCAACCATCTAGCTTGCCTAGCATTTAAATATGGTTGATCAAACAAATACTTTAAGCTCATGCAATCCGTTCTACATTCAAATCTTCTTCCCAACAAATAATGTATCCACATCTTGAAGGTGTGTGCTATGGATGCTAGTTCTAAATCATGTATTGCATAATTATTTCCGTGCTCTTTTAATTTCCTATACTCATCGTAAATCACAAATCCTTCTTGCATAAGCAATCCACCTAGTTCCTTAATGCAATCATATTTGCATACTGCAAAATACTTATTCAGATATGCAATTTTCAAAATAGGGGCGCTAGTAAGTAACTTCTTCAATTGCTGAAAGATTTATTCACATTTTTCATACCACGCAAGCTTTACATTCTTTATTTGCAACAATGTAATTGGATAAGAAATCTTGGAGAACCCTTCAATGAATCTTGTATATTATCCTACAAGATCCATAAAAGATCTAACATCTATGACACTCTTTGGAGTAGACCAAACCATTATGCCTTCAATGTTTTTCGATCCTCTGAAATTCCTTCTTTTGAAATAACATGACCCAAATTCTGTACCCAAATAGCTGTCTCTTGGAATTTTATTTTCCTTATAAATATTTGCATACTTTTTACATTTTTTCATGGCTTAAATATCATATGTTCAACAATATAAAAGACTTGCACTTATAAACCGAGTATTCACTGACGGGGCCTTGGGCTTGAGCTCTATAGTAGGAAACATACATTCCATATTCACAATATTTACATATCAAGCCCATACGTTCTATATTAAATTGAGCACATAGATCTATGGATCAAGACACAACTCACAAAATATATCACACAATTTACTCAGTAATTAAAGAATGAAACAGTGCAAAAATGGCTTGCAACTATGAATGCTTTCATTAATCAAAAGTAATTAGATAATAATTACAATTAAGTACAATGGCTAAATAGGCACAAGCAATTCGAATTGATTAAACTCTAATTGAGTGAATGGTTAGCTGGCCTTGTCTAAATCATTATTGGAGTTCATCGAAGTTCTAAATCACAACTCAAGTGTCTAATTCAGTGTTAACTAATCCTAACTAACTATGGTAGGTGAGGAATGCACCTCTCCTGCATGCAGCCATGCAAACCTAGTGCTAACTGAATGTAGAGGACTAGAACTGAATGTAACTGACTCCTAAATGAGGTTGACTAGTCACCAACTCAACTGGCCTTGGTTGGTATCGGCACTCCCAGTGGCTCCTAAATTGTAGGGATTGATCTAGGAGGCTCCTAAACTGATGCATGCAAGTGAAATTAGTGGCAGCAGGCCTCAATTAGTGTTCCCCACACTTTAGTAACTGGAACATGTGCCCCAATTAGGCCAAGTGGACCCAATGGTGCTAGTGACTAAAAATAGACTAGATGGACTCCCGATTTAGACATGACTCCTGATTTAGACATATGACCAAATCGGACAAGGGAGGATTAATAATCCTAACACCCCCTCTGAATTCTAACTTGGACAATCTGTGGGCTCTGGTAACTAAGACCATAGGTTACCCATCACATCAAGTAAAGTAAAGTAACTGCTCAATACAAGGAGCTGGGGGAAAAAACCACATGGGAAAAAATCCCCCCCTCTAATTAAATAGATAGAATCAGGATTCAAGTTTGAAAAACTTGAAAATTTGTTGTTGCAATCTTTGTGATGTAGCGAAGCAGCATGCATGATGTTCTGTGCACAGGTATCCTGGTGCCTGGCATGTAGACTTCTCCATATTCTCCCAAAATCATGATGGAAGGAAGGAGGAATGCAACCTTTGTCTCTTGCTAGATGAAGAGATGTATGATCAGCTCTATTCTTCTGAATGTAGTGAGATTGATCCATTGTCATGTAGCATCTTACAGGGAGCCTATTGCATCTCTCTAAAAAAGGTAAGATTGCATGACATAGCGCAAGGGTCTTTCCTTTCTGAGTGTCAGATGGATTTCCAGTCATCTTCCTAGCTTCCAATTTGGAAGGAGGGATTGGATCTGGATGTGAATCACCCTGAATCTCAATCTCATAAATTGATACAGCTGGATCTGCAATACTAGTGGAAACTGCAAAAGATGTAGATGAAATTTTTTACCTTCCCTTGTAAGTGGCTATTGAGAGTGCACTGGTTCTGAAAATGGCATGAAGTGTGAGAACTCATATGCCTTGGAGGCATGATTTGCAGCACCTTTCGCTATGATGTTCCAAGTAGAGATATATGTGATATCCATTGAGTCAGGACCAAATATGACTTTGGAGAGCCAGTAAGAGTCATCTGGTATACAGATATCAGGTTTGCAGCTAGGGAGGGAACATAAAGCACATCTTTGAAGTTTCCATGTTCAATCTTGATAGAGCCCTTCCCTTTGCCTTCAACTTTACTGCTATTTCCCATATGAATACTAGGACCATCAAAATACTGCAAGGAAGAATTATTCTATGGATGCAACCATATGATTGGAAGCTCCACAATCAATGAGGACGGCATGTGTCATGGAGAAGCTAGCCTTCAATGCATGGCATGTCTCTTCATATTATTCAGTTTCTTCCTTCTGGTCAGCCTTCCTTGTGCTAGTAGGTATAGTAATGTTATGCTTCTTCAGAAGAAGAGCCATCTCATCTATTGTTCTTCTCATACATGTGTTTTCTGGATGAAAGCCCCTTCCATAGTAAGAATGGAGTATCTTTCCTTTTCCATTCTTCTTTCTTCTCTTCAAACCTGGAGGCTCTTTTAACTAGTATTTCTCTACATTAGACTCATCCTTTTGCTTCCCTTTGTCATTTCTACCTTAGGTCTTCCTGCAACAAGTTCTTTATCTCTGGAAGATCGAATGATCCCCATTTGGATCAACTTGTCATGCTCCTGAGTGAGAGATTCAATGAAAGAGTTAAGAGTAGGCATCTTTCAGTTTGGAGGAGAGAGATTCATAGAACGAAATGTTGATACAAAGACTGAATAGTATGCACCAAGCTTGGAGAGGATGGCAAGGATGATTTGATCATCCTCCTTCTCAACCTTGCATAGATTCAATTGGAACACTAGATTCTTGAATTTTGTGAAGAAGTCATTGAGTGTTTCGAAATTGGCTGGATGAAGAGAAATCATATCATTCTCAAGCTAATAGACCCTCAGATAATATTGCTTGTCAAATAAGGAGGAAAGCTTATGCCAAAACTCCTTGGGAGTCTTCAATCCATTTATGTGGAAGAGACGATCTCGAGAGATTGAGAGGCACAAGCATCCGTAGGCTCCATCAAGCGTATTCCAATACTTTTCTTTGTCAACATAATGAATTGGCTCTTTATATTCCTCCATTGTGATTCTGAAGAGTCTTTTGGAGCGTAGTTGCATCTCCATGTCCTCCTTCCACTGGCAAAAGTTGAAAGGAGTGAGGAGCTCCATTGGAGCGTCCTTCTATAATGCAGTGGAGAAGACTGAGTTGTTGTAGCGAATGTTGTGAAGGAGACTGAGCTGCTTGTAGAGAATGTAGTGAAGAGGAATGATGAACCTGTAAATTACACAATCAAATAGACAAAATAAGGTCGACAGACTGCACTTTTGGAATTTCCTTCACACCAAGCATAGTTGATCAATAAAGCTTGATCAACGGTTCCTTAACTTGGGATATTAAGTGGTAAATTCTTTACTTCTGGTGCAGTACTAGAAGAAGAAATTTTGCTCAAAAAAAATGATCCAACTATGGATCTATAGTAGGAGGAGTTCCTTGTCCTACTGAGGCTCTGATACCATATTAAATTGAGCACATAGATCTATGGATCAACACACAACTCACAAAATAGATCACACAATTTACTCAGTACTTGAAGAATGAAATAGTGCAAAAATGGCTTGCAACTGTGAATGCTTTCATTAATCAAAATTAATTAGATAAAAATTGCAATGAAGTACAATGGCTAAATAGCCATAAGCAATTCAAATCCATGTGAGGAAATTTGGATTAATTAGACTCTACTTCACTGAGTGGTTAACTGACCTTGTCTGAATCATTATCGGATTTCATCGGAGTTCTAAATCACAACTCAAGTGTCTAATTCAGTGTTAACTAAGGCTAACTGACTATGGTAGGTGAGGAATGTGCCTCCCCTACATGCAGCCATGCAAACCTAGTGCTAACTGAATGTAGAGGACTAGAACTGAATGTAACTGACTCCTAATTGAGCTTGACTAGTCACCAACTCAACTCAACTGACCTTGGTTGGTATCGAAACTCCCAGTGGCTCCTAAGTTGTAGGGATTGATCTAGGAGGCTCCTAAACTAATGCATGCAACTGCAATTAGTGGAAGTAGACCTCAATTAGTGTTCCCCACACTTTATTAACTGGAACATGTGCCCCAATTAGACCAAGTGGACCCAATTGTGCTAGTGACTAAAAATAGACTGGATGGACTCACGATTTAGACATATGACCAAATTGGACAAGGAAGGATTAATAATCCTAACATTCTAAGTGCCAAAATGGGGGTATTACAAAGAACTATGATAAATGCCTATGTTGTTCAAAACACTTCCTCACTTGATAAGTGCCATAGGTGAAATATTATTTACACAATAATTTATAAATTAAATTTCATCTAATAGCTAAATTATTATCATTCTTACTCTCTTGTATGTTCATATTCTATGTAGAACCAAGAATAGAGTCAAATAGGGATATGTCCATCTTGAAAGCATAAACTTCAGGATTTGAATATTTCAGAGGTGGTTGTTTTCCAAAATTTTATGATTGGATTTTTTATCCAATCAATGATGCATAACCATAAGGTAAAGATATAACAATAAAGGTAATTGATATTTCACGATATCCACATTCATGGGATTAGAGTTTCAATGAAATGTGGGCCTATGGTAGTCATTCAAGAGTGGGACAACGGAAAGGAAAATTGTGATTGTATTGTTAGTGTTGAATTTTATCATGACACTAAAATAACTTTTATGTTGTATTCATACAAGAAATTATTCAAGTTGATTATGGTGAAAGTACTTCTATATTATTAAAATGTAAATGGATCAAACCATATATAATACAATATGATGAGTATAAATTTGTACATGCAAATATGCATAAAATTTTATCAAAGATCAATCAGTCGTATGTTTTTCCTCTTAAAATTAACCAATCACTTCTAATTGATGCTATAACAAGCCCATGATGGTCTTATGTCATTTAAATAGAGTCTCATTCAAAACAAAAATTCATGAAAGATGTTGATATAATGTTCGATGGGCAGTATAATACTTTACAAGAAACATTGGAAGAAGAAGTTGAAAATGACGATAGCGTATTTGAAGAAGAAACTTTGATTCCCACTGAAGAGGCTAAGGGAGAGAATGTATTGCATGATCAGAAAAATCTGTTATATAAGGAAGAGGAAGAAAATCAAGCATATACATACATGAGTGATCAAGATTGCGATCTTGATGAAAATTCAAATGATGATGATGATGATTTGTCACCTTAGCTCTATGGATTAACTGTTCACTCTCCAAATAGATTTTAATAGTGTTTTGAGGATGGAAATAGTCAAATGGTTGTACTAAACTCTATATGAATTTTTTCCTTCGCTATGCACTCTATTATATATGCAACATTTTCACTTTTGTTTTTGTGCATCTCTACATACATTTATGTGGGTTATTCTAGTCATGATATACTTTTTTTCAGTACTATGCAATGTTTATTTGTTTGTCCATTACATAATGTATACTTAGTACCTCGAGAGACAATTGATTTCCTTCCCTTTCCATTGTAACTTCAAAAGTAACTATATTAACATCTATTAGTCATGAGACGTGGGAATTATTTACTAAGAAGAAGTTGTTTGACTTATGTACCTACAATGTATTCCAATCTATTCTTACCATTTGTTATAATTGTCAACCTTTCTTATGAACTAGGAAAGAACCATTTGGACTATCTTTCCATCTATAAGTAGTTCCTTGAGATTCATCTTGATTTAGAGAATTAATATTTTTCCATTGATTCTACCCCCATCATAACCAAGCCACTCCTCTAAAAATGTCTTCAAATGATAGGTCAATAGTAAGGTATGCTCGTCATCTCCTTCTCTAATAAGAACAAAGAGTATCATTATTTAAAAGAAGTTTCCATTAATCATGAAAGATTGAAGTTGATGCTTGTTCGTGGCTAAAAAGAAACATGTAGATAGAAATGGTTTTCCCTTGTTTTTGTTAATGTAACAGAGACATATGATGACACTGTCTATTGAAAAAAGGATGAAAAATGTATGAATGGCAATATGAATTCCATAATGTGATTTTATTATACTTAAATAAAATTGTGATTTTTTCAGAGGAAAAAAGTCACTCGTATCTTATAAATATAGAGATATTTTATAGTCTTTCTATGTAATTGCACTAATGATGTTGTTTATGTGAAATTTGGACATAAATGATATGAACAATAAGGGATTGAAGTGTAAAAGTGACATTGGCAATGATGGAAATGTGACATAATATGAATATGTTCGTAAAGAACACGACATAAAATGAAGAATGTTTATCATCTCTTGGTTTGGTAAATAAGTAAGTAGTTATTCCTCTTAAATTTTCACTTCTATGCATCTTTCATCAAATTTGTATATAGTTTGTTTAATGATGAAGGCCATATGTTCTTTCAATACTAATTTAATAAGTTTTATGTTTTATAGGGGAAAAATTGATTGTACAGAAAATGAGAAGAAAAAAAGGGCAAGAAAAGATGAATCGTTTAACTCATACAAGCTAACGCATTATTAGTTCAATACATGGATATGAATACAATACTTATGATAATAGATTGATATATCACATGATGTCCAAGAGATTCTTGAGAGATTGATAAATGGAAAATCAAATTTGCAAGAAATTTATTTAAAATAAAAGGAAAGATTTGACGGAAAATTTGTGGAGACCAGTGAGCTAGATAATGAACACTTGTTGTGGCCAAAGAGTGACTAGTTCGACCTTTTTCCATAGAACAGACACCAATTACATCCATTCCAATCAATGTTTCAAAAGATACACATGTCATATCTACAAATCTTAGTGGATTTGCATCACCCAATTGTAGTTTTGAATATGTATTGGTTATTGTCAAAATATGAAGAATTAGTTAAGATTTGTATATATTAAATTGAGCACAAGATAGATCATACAATTTTACTCAGCAATTGAAGAATGAAATAGTACAAAATGGCTTGCAACTGTGAATGCTTTCATTAATCAAAAGTAATTAGATAATTAATTACAATGAAGTACAATGGATAAATAGCCTTATGCAATTCAAATCCATGTGAGGAAATTAGAATTTGTTTGACTCTACTTGACTGAATGGTTAACTGACCTTGTTTAAATCATTATCGGAGTTCAAAATCAAAACTCAAGTGTCTAATTCAGTGTGAACTAGTCTAACTGACTGAGGTATGTGAGTAAATGCGCCTCACCTGCATGCATCCATGCAAACCTAGCACTAACTTAGTAGAACTGAGTGTAACAGGATAGAACTGAATGTAACTCACTCCTAATTGAGCTTGACTAGTCACCAACTGAACTCAACTAATCGAGGTTGGTATTGGCACTCCTAGTGGCTCCTAATTTGTAGGGATTGATCTAGGAGCTCCTAAAATTATGCATGCGATTGAAATTAGTGGCAGTTGACCTCAATTAGTGTTCCCAGCACTTTAGTAACCGCTACATGTGTCCCAAATAGGCCAAGTGGACCCAATGGTGCTAGTGACTAAAAATATACTGAAAGGACTCTCGATTTAGATAGACTCCTGATTTAGACATAAATGACCAAATTGGATAAGGGAGGATTATAATCCTAACACCCCCCCTGAATGCTAGCTTGGACAATTTGCGGGCCCGAGTAACTAAGACCATAGGTCACCCATTACAGCAAGTAAAGTAACTTCTCAACACAAGGAGCTGGGGAAAAAACCACATTCGAAAAAAATCCCCCCCTCTAACTAAGCAGATAGAATCAGGATTCAAGTTTGAAAAACTTGAAAATATGTTGGTGAAATCTTTGTGATGTAGCGAAGCAGCATGCATGATGTTATGTGCACAGGTATCCTGGGGCCTGGCATGTAGACTTCTCCATCTTCTCCCAAAATGATGATGGAAGGAAGGAGGAATGTAACCTTTGCCTCTGTCTGGATGAAGAGGTGTATGATCCACTCTATTCTTTTGAATGCAGTGTGACAGATCCCTTTCCATGTAGAATCTTACAAGGAGTTTGTTGCATCTCTCTGAAGGAGGTAAGATTGCATGACATCTCACAAGGTCCTTTGTTTTCTGAGTGTTAGATGGATTTCCAGTCATCTTCCTAGCTTCCCGCTTGGGAGTAGGGACTGGATCTGGATCTGAATCACCCTGAATCTCAACCTCATAAACTAATACAGTTGGTTCTACAATACTAACGGAAACTGCAAAAGAAGTAGATGGAATGTTTTTACCTTCCCTTGCAAGTGGTTGTTTAGAGTGCATTGGTTCTGAAAATGGTATGAAGTGTGAGAACTCATATTCCTTGGAGGAATGATTTGCAGTACCCTTTGCTATGATGTTCCCAGTAGAGATATCTATGATCTCCACTAAGTCAGGACCAAATATCACTCGCTTTGGAGATCCAGTATGAGTCATCTGGTATACATATAACAGATTTGCAGCTAAGGAGGGCTCATAAAGCACATCTTTGAACTTTCCATGTTCAAGCTTGATAGAATCCTTCCCTTTGGCTCTAATTTGACTGTTATTGCCCATCTGAATACTAGGACCATCAAAAGACTGCAAGAAAGAGAATGACTCTCTAGATGCAACCATATGATTGGAAGCTCCTAAATCAATGAGGAAGGCATGTGTTGTTGAGCAGCTAGCCTTCAGTGCATGACATGTCTCTTCATGTTCTTTAGTTTCTTCTCTATGGTCATCCTTCCTTGTGCTAGTAGGTACATTAATGTTATGTTTCTTCAGAAAAAGAGCCATCTCATCAATTGTTCTTCTCATACAAGAGCTTTCTGGATGAAAACCCCTTCCATAGTAAGAATAGAGGGTCTTTCCTTTGCCATTATTCTTGCTTCTCTTTGAACCTGAAGGCTCATTTGACTGCTCTTTCTCAACAAGAGACTCGTCCTTTTGCTTCCCTCTATCATTCGCTACCTTAGGTCCTCCAACAACCAATGCATGATCTTTGGAAGATCAAATGATCCCCATTTGGATCAACTTGTCATGCTCCTGCGTGAGAGATTCAATGAAGGAGTTAAGAGTAGGCATCCTCTAATTTGGAGTAGTGAGCTTTACTGAATGAAATGTTGATACAAATACTGAGTATTCTGCACCAATTTTTGAGAGAATGGAAAGGATGAGTTAATCATCCTCCTTCTCAACCTTGCACAGCTTCAATTGGAACACTAGATGCTTGAATTTGGTGAAGAAGTCATTTAGTGTTTCGAAATTGGCTGGATGAAGAGAAATGAGCTCATTCTCTAGCTGATAGATCCACAGGTCATCCTGCTTGTCAAATAAGGAAGCAAGCTTATCCCAAACTTGCTTGGGAGTCTTCAATCCATTGATGTCGAAGAGAATATCTCAAGAGATTGAGAGGCACAAGCATCCATATGCTTCATCAAGCCTATTCCAGTACTTTTCTTTGTCAACATAAAGAATTGGCTCTGCCTCTGGCTCCATTGTGAGTCTGAAGAGTCTTTTGGAGCATAGTTGCATCTCTGTGTCCTCCTTCCACTAGTGGTAGTTGAAAGGAGTGAGAAGCTCCATTGGAGGGGCCATTTAAATTGCAAAGAAGAAGAATGAGTTGTTGTAGCGAATGTAGTGAAGGAAACTGAGATTCTTGTAGCGAATGCAGTGAAGGAGACTGATAAAATTGTAAATCACACAATCAAAAAGACAAAGTAAGGTCAACAGTCTGCACTTTTGGAATTTCCTTCACACCCAACTTAATTGATCAAGCAATCTTGATCAACAATTCCTTTGCTTGGGATATTAAGTGGTAAATTCTCCGCTTCTGGTGCAGTACTGGAAGGACCAATTTTTCTCAAAAAAAAAAATTGATCCAAGTATGAATCTATAGTAGGAGAAGTGCATTTTCCTGTCAAGGATCTAATACCATATTAAATTGAGCACATAGATCTTTGGACCAACACACAACTCACAAGATAGATCATACAATTTTACTCGGCAATTGAAGAATGAAACAGTGCAAAATGGCTTGCAATTGTGAATGCTTTCATTAATCAAAAGTAATTAGATAATTAATACAATGAAGTACAATGTCTAAATAGCCTCATGCAATTCGAATCCATGTGAGGAAATTCAAATTGGTTTGACTCTACTTGACTGAATGGTTTATTGACCTTGTCTAAATCATTATTGAAGTTCATCGGAGTTCAAAATCACAACTCAAGTGTCTAATTCAGTGTTAACTAGTCTAACTAAATAAGGTAGGTGAGTAAATGCACCTCACCTGCATGTAGTCATGCAAACCCAGCGCTAACTTAGTAGAACTTAGTGTAACATGCTAGAACTGAATGTAACTGACTCCTAACTGAGCTTGACTAGTCACCTATTGGAACACACTAATGGAGGTTGGTATCGGCACTCCCAGTGGCTCCTAATTTGTAGGAATTGATCTAGGAGGCTCCTAAACTAATTCATACAAGTGTAATCAGTGGCAATTGGCCTCAATTAGTGTTCCCCACACTTTAGTAACCGGTACATGTGCCCCAATTAGGCCAAGTGGACCCAATGGTGCTAGTGACTAAAAATAGACTGAAAGGACTCCCGATTTAGACATGACTCCTGATTTAGACATAAATGACCTAATTGGACAAGGGAGAATTATAATCCTAACAGTATAGGTGTACATAAAGAAAAACCCAAGAAAGAAAACAAGAAGTAGAAGAGGACTTCTTAGTGGAGATAAAATAAATCCAACCTATTGGACACCATGCTTCAAGGTGCACCGCAAAGTTTGGCATTAGAATTAGGTCTCATTTGGATGTTACCAAATCCAACTTTTGATATCAAGATCCAAGAAATATTGATCAAGTGATATAGGAAATGGAATTTTTTTTTTTATTAGTGGAAGGATATCCAAAAAATATTACAAGCAAAGAATGAGAATTTGGATAAATAATTTCAAATGTAAATTAGGAAAATTAATCTTATATGAAAAAGATAGGGAGAGGAACTTGACTTCCAAACAGTGGGAAGATTTAAAGGAAAGTATGTGTTATGAATATCATTTGGAAAACAATACAAGAGGGGAGAAAGAAAGAGACCTTGTGAAGGTTCAATATATTTATGTGTTAAATATAGTGTAGTTGTGAGATTTGTTCTCTGAATGGCACCCTAGTTAGATAACTAGGGTTCTTGGTCAGTTAACCAGGAAGTATAAGTCCCTAGCAGGTACCCTAGGAACTCCAGTAGTATACTAGGCTTATTGGTTTGGGACCAAGTAGGTTGATTCCATGGAAAGGTCCCTAGCATGTGGCTAGGGCCCGTATCTGTCTTTAGGGAATTTTGGTCAGGGACCAGACAATGCTTGGTTATAAGGACCAAGCAGATCCTATAGGCTGAGACAATGAATTCTTGGTCTGGGATTCTTGGTCAAGGACCAATCAGGTCTTGTAGGTGGTTCATCGATATTCAATATGGGACTGAAGCTCAGCTTGGGGATGAGGACCATTCTATGTAAGAATGGTGGACCTAGTTAGGAAGTGGGTTGATCAACATGATTCAGTTTAGGATTGAAGCTCAACTTCAGGTTGACAGACATTATTTAAGAATGGAGGATCTTGGTTAGTTAACCAAGATGGCGATGTGTGATCCCCTACTCTCATAGGTTTTCGATATGGTTGAACTAGGTTGTTCCATTGAGGGACTAGCCACCCCTTGATGGAGTCACTAGCATTGAACTTAGGAGCAATCGGGAGGACCATAGGATCTCATCATCCAGTGTGAACCTTTCTTATATGGTGATGATAGAACTTGCAGTTATTACATGGAACACTTGTGGATCACATACATTGAGAGAGAGAGATAAATAAAAGGTTGTGTTCCCACCTTGATGTTGATTTCTGGGAAAAAGGGTTGTCTCCCCACCTTGCCTTGTACCTTGTCTTATGGTTAGAAGGGTTGTCGTCCCACCTTGTTGTATAACCTCATCTTGACTTGTGGTTAGCCTTGCATTGGCTTGGTCTTGTGTTAACCCCCATTCTTTGTTGGTCCCTTGTACTAGCACCCCTTTTGAGTGTGGTACCTTAACCCTGTGTTATGACGTCTTAACATTAATTTGTATTTTATTTTGGTAAATCTCCTCAAGTATATGATGTCTTGACCTTTTTTAGTAAACCCTAATCTCAATGACCAATCATAAGGAGAACCTTCTAGAAGACCATTGAAAGGCTATAAAAAAATACCCTGACCTTTCATTATCATATATCAAGAAGAAGCATCTTAGCTCTGATATATTGTGTGACTAATATAGGGTTTAAGCAATCTCATTTGGTTGATATCAAAGGCTGATTTAGTGTTGAGATAATCTTCTAAGGTTGTCGTTTTGCTTCTTGTCAGTACCCTCAGTAGTTAATATCCCATTAGGGATTTCATCCACCTATTTGAGGTCTGTGTTGGACACTTTAAGGTGTTTCTAGGGCATATGTTTCCTTCCTTAGACTATTTAATGTGTTTCTAGGGTAGACACCACCTTCCTTGGACTGTTTCAGGTGCTACTAGGGCAGTCGCTGGCTACTTGGATTGTTTTTGGGGTTCCTTGATGTAATTTCCCCTTTTTGGATTTTTTTTAAAATGCCCAATTTTCCAATTTTTTCTCAATTTTGGCTCTTGACTAGTTTTGATGTCTAGACCTCCAAATTGACCCAAATGCTTCCAAATTTTCTTTGAAGGTACATGAATGATAATATAACTTATATATCATGATAATTTATTTTTTTGACCTCCCAATTACATCTACAAACTTATTTAATGTTCTGTTCAAAGTAGGAGCCTTTACTAGCAAATTGGGGCTCCAATTCCCCCCGAGGAATTGTCGGAAATGGCTTCACAAGTGATCCCAAAGTCACTTGAATTTATTAAAAAAGGATGGTTATGTGTAAGGGACCTTTTCAAAGTCTCATGTGCATCATGGTTCAGTTTATAGATTCTGTTATGACTCTTTCCAAAACAACTCCCAAGTCACAATTTCGACCCTTGGGGAAAATGCTCCAAATCTTCTCCCAATGCAATAAAAATGAATAAAATGGATTCCAATGCTTAGGTACTGAACATAAGAATTGAAATACATATTAATTACAGTCCATCCATCATACATTTATCAGATATACATTCCTCCATTCAAAATAATAAGCATTACCATGGCATATATCAAAATGGAGTGGAAATGGTCATTGTTTGCTCATTAAAAGTCATCTTGACATACAACTATTGGGAATTTCGACGTGAAACTTTTTGAGAATGAATAAAATAGAATATTTAACTAATTACAATTAGAAATGGACAATCAAAGGCTCTCCCAATTTGAAATCATCAGCATTACAAAGGTTCACAACAAGATAGTGGGGAAATGACACTATTTCTTCATTGTTCAACATTTTTACATGAATTCTTTTGGGTATTTTGACATGAGAGTCTTATAGAGATGAAATATAGAGAATATAAATCAGAACATAAGATAATTAGTATTATAATATTCCCCAAAGATATCAATAGCTCACCCAAAGCGCAATCCCTCCATTGGCATAAATATGGTGTGAAAACTAGAAATAGTTGAGAGAGAGTGCTGCAATAGAAGAATCCACATGTTTTCCTGTAGCTTACACCTGCAAATAAGACTCCATTAAAGCTCCATGAAAGACCTGAGTGGCCTTTCCAAACACCAACTAGGATGGGAATCTTTCACCCTCGAAATTGGCTTAAGCAAGAAAACTAGTCATCCACTAGCTCTCACAATTCACAAATGACAATTTCACAAATGAGCAAAAGATTCCTCTCATGGATGATCCCTATATTTTATAAACATTATTGGTATTCTAAGGTTCCGAATCCATCCATAAACCAAATCCAAGTCGAATTGGTGTGGCTGCTCATGATACGCCATGTGGCCTCTCTCTTCACCTTCCCTCTTCTCCCAAATTTGAGTAGGAGCCTCTTGGACTTCTCCAAATCCCAATTTCAACCTCCAAGATGCTCTATTCAGGCTACCATAGAATCTCCATCATTGGTGTCATAGTTGTCATAAATGTAAGGGGAATCTAGCCAAGTGTCTATGAAACTCCCATTTGGCACTTCCTCTCCCATGTAAGTTACAATTCATCCCAATTTCGACCTATGAAGTAAATGGACAAGTATATTAGCCTTATAATCCATCCAAGAACATTAGGCTTCCCATATATTCGAATTTGCAAGAGAAAGATACCATTTAACATAGGAATTCTAGCTAGTGTGAGCCCTAGAGTCTCCATGTGTCTTCATGCTCTATTGCCACTTCCATTTTCTCTTGTATTTATTTAATAAGATCAATTATTAAATATTTATCCCCTTATAATGTCTAAACATCATTTATTATCCCCCTTATTCCAAATCTCAAAGCTTCCACCCCCAACCTAGGACTAGTGATTTTCCTCCTTGGCAATTATTTGACTTTTAGCATCCATTTAACAACTTTCATGAATATGGAAAATGTGATTTGGTCATTGTGACCCAATGCCAAATTTAGGACATTACACTTGACCTGTGCTACTACTTGTATAGACTATTTGTGGAATGTGTTGGAGGGTTTCTACCTTGTTGGACTGTTTCTTGGAGTGTCACTACCTTATTGGGACATTTCTTATGTGGGTCACTATCTTGTTGGACTGTTCCTTAGACTATTGAGTGGGTTTCTACCTTATTGGATTGTTTCTTGGGTGGGATGCTACCTTGTTTGTTAGGATATTTAGACACTTAGGAGTTAGTTTAGATCAACTTGTGTAATATATCTGTTAGGTAAAAGTGTGTTTCTTTAGTATGCATTAGTATGAATTTGTAAATATTCTAATCCGACGGTCACGATATGTTCTAGACATAGAGTGATCCGACAGTTCAACTTCTCTTAGATAATACCTACCATTGATCCAT
This sequence comes from Pseudotsuga menziesii, assembly GCA_001517045.1. Taxonomy (NCBI): domain Eukaryota; kingdom Viridiplantae; phylum Streptophyta; class Pinopsida; order Pinales; family Pinaceae; genus Pseudotsuga; species Pseudotsuga menziesii. Next base: position 87,772 of record LPNX010157530.1, read on the forward strand.
GGCTTAACACCCAATTGGTCTATGATATCTATCTAAAGAGCATAGAGGGTCATTGGCTAGTTGATCGATTATGAGAAGCTCATGTAACTTTCTTTCTTTTGCATAATAAATTTCTCCAAGTAGTTATTTGGCTGGGGCCGTGGACTGTTTCCCTCTTGAGGGTTTTAACCACGTGACAAACATTGGTGTATTGATCTGTGATTCATTTGTGTAAAGTGATTGCTCTTGGTGTTCGGTCCTTTGGGAGTACCCTGTGTATCCTAACATGGTATCAAAGCTTTTATGAAGAGCCGCTTTCGGTTTTGATCAAGATCTGAAACTGGTGTTGCCGAAACTTTGAAAGCATTTCTGGTTCTAGATTTTATATGCATTTGTGGCCTATGGGAGCTATTCCATTGCGTCCAGAGCGCCATTTCCATTGGGAAATAGTTTTCATTTCACCGAAAACCGTTTTCGTTTGCTACAGAAATACCCATTTCGGCAAATCTGAAGGTATAATGTTACAGTGACGGATTTGTTTTTTTTAAATCTCTCATATTTTATCAGTTTATTATTAGATATTTTATGTTTTAGTCTCGGATTATTGTTTTCCCTAACTACATATGATCTTTTCCATGCACCTTGCGCGAGTGCGGCGAATCAGAAACAGTAAGGGAAAGTTTTTTTTCTTGTCTTCTCGGCTACGTATGCTCTTTGCCGTGCACCTTGTGCGATCATGGAAAATCAGAAACAGCGAGAAAACTTGAAAACGTAGATTTTTCGGGTAAGCTAACCAAGATCTAACCCCATTGTGTGGAAAAAAAAAATTTGTTTTTGTTTTTCGTTTTTTTGTGATTTGCAGTAAAAGAAAGCAAGCACGGAAAACGAGAGAGAAGAGTAAAAAAAAAAAACCTTCATATTTCCATACTTTTACGTACCTTTTAAACTTAGCTCACTTGGTCCAAAGTTGCTTTACACCTTGATAAGTCTTGAGTTCAAGTCTTATCAAGCTACCTTTTAGTGCATGCAAATTCTATTTTCAAGTTACTTTATTGTAAAAGTGCATCTCACATTAATAAAATAAAATAAAAGTGAGTCACTTAAGTCTTTTAATTTATTGCTGCACTATTTAAAAAGTCACATTATTGTAAAAGTGAACATCACTTATTCTACAAAAGTGATTCAAGGTTGATCTTGGGAAGAGGGGGCTTCTTTTTTTAGTTGGTCAAGTGAATATCTGCCATGTCACTATTGGGGACATCTTCAACATTTTCTTTGATCAAGCATAACTTCATCATCCAGAATCAGTTTTCAGTGCCGTGTTTTTTAAAACCGCATATTTTTTCGAGCTCTTTGTAACTAGACAGTTAGTTTCTATCTTTTCAGCCATTATTTTACAGTATGGCCTCCCCTTGTGATATTATACTTACAAGTTATAACTATTTCTCATGGAAATCTCGTATGGAAGATGTTCTACGAAGTAGGGGACCTTTCAGGATAACCTCAGGGAAAGAAACAGAACCCACTAATGATGATAAGAAAATTAAATGGGCAAATAGATGTGATGAAGCTCGTGGATTGATTGGGATGTCAATCTCTACTGATTTGCGATTCTACATATCTGGAATTGATGAACCTGATAAAGCTTAGGAAAAGTTTGAATCTGTGTTTGGTAAACACAATGAAATTCGGGGTCATCAACTTGAGAATGAGTTGCTTTCCTTGAATCCAAATGATTTTTCATGCATTCAAGACTATTTATCTAAGTATAAAACTCTTAGACTCTTATGTGCAGAATGCAAGATTAAGAAAGAAGACAAATAATGTATTTATCATATTCTTTCCAAACTTGGACCTGGATATTCTGTTTTTGTATCTACATTCTACTCCATGAAAGAATCATTGACTGCAGCTAGCTATCAAGAGCCTAGTCTTGAATCCTTTTGTGATTCCTTAATTAGAGAGCAAGATAAGCTCATTCATTTTGGAATAATTAACAATGCAGATACATCTGGGAAAGCCTTATTGTCCCAACAGAAAGAAAAGTCCAAGCCTCCCAAGAAACATAATTTTCGCAATAATAAGCCAAACAACAAGGGTCCCAAACCCTCTCAGTCAGCTCTTCCTTTAAAAAATGACAAAGGATCCAAGCAAAAAGGAAAGAAGACTAAGCGTCATTGCAATTTTTGTGGAAAAGATAATCATGATGAATCTAAATGTTTTAAGAAGATGGCAGCCTTGGAAGCAGCAATGAAGAAGCACCACATCAGCCTAGATTCGTCTTCAAAATATAACTCTCATGGACATGCACTTTGTGCTTCTGGTTACTCTTATACTGCATCTTCTTCATCTACTTCAAATGAATGGCTCATTGATTCTGGAGCATCTTATCATATGGCTAAGGATCAAGCCATTTTTTCTACTATGTATGAATGTAACACCAAACAAATATTTGTTGGTGATGATATATCTCTAAGTGTTGTAGGATCTGGAACAATTCCAGTAGAAAATGGTCATTTCAGTGATGTACTATGTGTTCCAAAAATTTCCTGCAATCTGTTATCAGTCTATCAAATTACTCATTCAGGTGAAGGTAAAACTGTGACGTTTACACCTTACCAAGTTGTAATCAAGGATTTTAAAAATCCTCAAAATGTCCTTGCTACAGGAACTGTTGATGATATTACCAGGTTGTACAAATTTAACAACTTTGGGTCATCTCCCTTTCCTTCAGTTTTTGTTGCTCATAGTGATAACTTGAGCAAACTTTGGCATGAGCGATTTGGTCACTTAAATTATCGCTCATTGCAACAAATATGTAAAGACAATATGGTGACTGGTCTTCCGCTCATATCTTGCAAGGATGGTGTTTGTTCTGGTTGTGTACTCAAAAAACATCATCGGGACAGTTTTGACAAACGTGCCTCTTGGCACGTCTCGGTTCCCTTGGAGCTTGTGCATAGTGACTTGTGTGGCCCTCTTCCATCTACTTCATTTTCTGGTTTCAAATATTTCTTAACTTTCATTAATGACTACTCCAGACGCACTTAGGTTTACTTCCTAAAACTTAAGAGCGAAGTATTTAACATGTTCTTGGCCTACAAGGCCCTTGTTGAAAAACAATCTGGTCATCAAATTATTAAGTTAAGATCTGACAATGGAGGAGAATATGTTAACAACAAGTTCACTACTTTTTGCACTAAATAAGGAATCCAACAACAACACACTATTCCATATACACCACAACAAAATGGTGTAGCTGAACGGAAGAACCGCACTTTAAAAGAAATGGCTAATTGTATGGTCCAATCTAAGGGACTAAGTCTTCAATATTGGGCTGAGGCCATAAATTGTGCAAATTACATAGTTAATCGCACACCCACTAAAGTTTTACAAGGTATAACACCGGAAGAAGCATGGAGTAAAATTAAACAAGATGTAAGTCATTTTCGTGTGTTTGGTTGTGAAGCATGGGCTCACATTCCGGATGAAAAACGGAAAGCATTGCAGTCTAAAAGTGAAAAGTGCATATTTGTTGGATATTCTGAAGATGTAAAAGGTTATAGAGTTCTTCAGTCACATTCTCATGATACAATCATTAGAAGAGATTTTAAATTTGATGAAAATCTCTTGGCCTGCGAGCCTAACTTGGCGGGTGTGCCATATTTGGCCTGCGAGCCTGATTTGGCGATTGTGCCTTCTTCCTCTTCTTCTTCCAACTTCCTTGACAGGTTTCCAACTCCAGTTTCTGATGATGACAGTGAGGATGAAAATCCACCTCCGCCTGCTCATGTTCCTCCAATTGCACCAGCACCAATACTTCCTCGATGGGTCCGTTCAACATGTGAAGCAGCTGGTGATCTTGCCAGTGATCCTAGAGATCAACGTCGAACATGTTCTCAGTTTCAGCGAGCCTCTTCTCTTTTTGCTCAAGTTTCCGAGAATCATGATCCAGAAACTTTTGCAGAAGCTTCAGAAAATCCAGATTGGGATGCAGCTATGGATGAAGAATATCGTTCCTTAATAGTGAACGATACTTGGGATCTTGTTCCTCTTCCAAAAGGAAGAAAACTTGTCAGATGTAAATGGGTCTACAGAACTAAGTATGCATCAGATGGAAGTGTTGAAAGACTTAAGGCAAGGTAAGTTGCCAAAGGTTTTTCCCAAGTAGAAGGGATTGACTACAATGAAACCTTTGCCCCTCTAGCAAAAATGAACTCCATCTGCCTTGTTCTTTCCCCTGCAGCCTTACATAATTGGGAAGTCCATCAAATGGATGTCAAGTTCGCCTTCTTACATGGTGATTTACATGAGGAAATTTACATGGAACAACCTCCTGGATATGTTCAGAATAAATCTAGCCTTGTTTGTCTCCTTGAGAAATCCTTATATGGCCTTAAGCAAGCTCCTAAAGCTTGGTATGCCAAAATGGATAGCTTTCTCCTTGACACTGGTTTTTCTGGATGCCATTCTGACCCCAATGTCTATACCAAGAAAGTAAGAAACCATCTCATCATACTTGTTCTTTATGTTGATGATCTTATCCTTACTGGTAGTGACCCTAAACTTATAACCCATGTGAAATCCAGTCTTAAGCAAAATTTTGAAATGTCAGACTTAGGACATTTGCATTATTTTCTTGGTCTCCAAGTCTTGCAAACCAAAGAAGGAATCTTTCTTTCCCAATCTAAGTATGCTTGTGACCTTCTTCGTCGCTTCCACATGGAAGATTGTAAACTATCCTCTTCTCCCTTCCAGTCTGGAGTCGAACTTTCTGCCACTTGTACTTCCCCTGAAGTAAATGCCACCTTGTATCATCAGCTTGTTGGTAGTCTTTTATACTTGACTCATTCTCGTCCTGACCTTTCCTTTGTTGTTGGTCGTGTTGCCCGTTATATGCAAACTCCTCATGAAAGTAACTGGAAAGCAGCAAAAAGAGTACTTCGATATATTCGAGGTACAATTCAGTTTGGGATTCATTACAGTACAGGGGGGAACCTTTGTTGGTTGGTTTCACTGATTCAGATTGGGCCGCGGATCTTGATGATGGAAAGTCTACTGCAGGTTATGTTTTCAGTCTGGGATCTGGACCTGTCACTTGGGCTTGTAAGAAACAACAAGCTCTTGCTCTTTCTTCAGCAAAAGCAGAATATCGAGCCGCAATTAATGCCAATCAGGAAGCTTTATGGCTTCGACAGATCCTTTCAGAGTTTGGATTCGAGTAGCAGCAGCCTACTCCACTTTGGTGCGACAATCAAAGTGCCATCAAGCTTTCCAAATATCCAGTTCTACATCAGCGCAGCAAAAACATTGAGCTACACATGCACTTCATCAGAAATCTTATTCATGATAGTGTTATTGAAGTTCTCTATTGCCCTACAGATGATCAAGTTGCAAACATCTTCACCAAGTCTCTTACAGAAGCGAATTTTTCTAAACTTCGGTCTATGTTAGGAGTTTAGGAATGTGTCCTTAAGGGGGGATAGGCTCTAATGCCTCCTTCCTTCTCCTAATAGTGTCAATTTTGTAAATCCTTCAATCCTATCCCAAGGTGTTCTTAAGGGGGGATGTTAGGATATTTCGACACTTAGGAGTTAGTTAAGATCAACTTGTGTAATATATTTGTTAGGTAAAAGTGTGTTTCTTTAGTATGCATTAGTATGCATTTGTAAATATTCTAATCCGACGGTCACGATATGTTCTAGACATAGAGTGATCTGACGGTTCAACTTCTCTTAGATCATACCTACCATTGATCTGTGGCTTAACACCCGATTGGTCTATGATCTCTATTTAAAGAGCATAGAGGGTCTTTCGCTAGTTGATCGATTATGAGAAGCTCATGTAACTTTCTTTTTTTTGCATAATAAATTGCTCAAAGTAGCTATTTGGTTGGGGGCGTGGACTGTTCTCCTCTCGAGGGTTTTAACCACGTGACAAACATTGGTGTATTGATCTGTGATTCATTTGTGTAAAGCGGTTGCTCTTGGTGTTCGGTCCTTTGGGAGTACCATATGTACCCTAACATTGTTGGACTGTTTCTTGGACTATTTTTTACGAGCCCTTCCTATATGTGTTAGTATGAGGATGTTATTGTTTGTGTTGAGGGAATTTCTACCTATGGGTTGGTTGAGGGTACTGCTACTTGTGTGAAGGTTGTTACAGGCTATGTAGATTGTATTTAGGGCACCACTACTGTTATGGAGGCTTCCATTGCTTATGTGTATTATCTTTAGGGTACCACTACCTATGTGTAGGCTACCACTACTTGTGGATACTATATGAGGGTACCTATTGCCTCATGTGGCTATCTCCCACTGTTGTAGCCTTCTTTGAGGCTATCATCCAACTGGGTGAGGGTTTTGTCACTGCCTTTCATTATTGGGCACTTGTTGACTGTCTTGGTTCATGTCTTGAAGTTCATCTTGGTTCTATTGTTCTTATAGCTTAGACTGTACCTGTATAACCCTATTCCTCTGCACTTCTCTCTCTCTCTCTCTCATGTATGTCCATTCCTCAAGTAAGGGCTAGACTTGTTCAATTTTTGTTAACTTTCCTTTGAGAGGTAAATTTTGATTTGAAAGTAACTCTGAGTATAGGAAGGTTCATTATCCCTAACTTAATTTATTAGATATGATTTTTTATTTTGTTAATTAGATCACTACTGTTGTCATTGATTTTATGATTTTACAGTGTATCTCTACAGCTATTAAATTCTAACTTTAACATGGTGATCTATAGTGAGTGTTAAAGATGAAAGAGTTGAAAATTAATTCTTTAAATTAAATTTTTGTATCAAACCCTAACTATCCTAAGAAATCAACATGGTATAAGAGCTTAGGGTTTGTAGCTAGATATGTTTTGTAGCCTAAAAAATCCTACATAGATCCTAAGGTAAGGGTTTGAACATTTCACACAAGAGGAACAACATACTAATCAGAGTTTTAATTGGTTGGAAATAAAAAAAAATGTGCGTATTATAGCTCCAATGGTTCTACCAAGAAAAGAAATGATGAATTAGCATGTTGTGGACTTGATGATCAAATGAAGAGGTATGTTCTCAAAAGGATTGACTCGGGTATGTTTTATTCTGAAGTGAATAAGAAGCCTATTTAGCTCGTCATGTGTTTCGATCTTTACTTGATATTGAGTCATCAAGGGTTTGTATAATCATGATACCTTCTAACTTGATTATATGATAAGAGTAAGCAAGTGTAAAGAAGTTAGTTACCTCGGTAGCTATATTAGAGTTTATCCATAATTTACATATCTAGGGTTATGATCTAACCCAGATTATACTAATGAATGTTTGATACTGCATGAGGATGATGTGATGATGATGCCAATGCACACTTAAGAAGTACATGTCCAATATAATGACAAGATCAATATGCACACTGTGACTTCTACATAAGCTAAAATATAAAGAGGGAGGACTTTCTATCCCAACTCGTTTGATTCTTTGAATTGTCATGGTGAGACATTTTTTAATGACATGTTGCATATATGTGTGATTGGTATACTCTTCATGAAATCTAGATAGATGCCTATTATATGGAAGAATGTTAAGACTGTGTCATTATGTTAAATTGATATTGGTTTTTGTTGACTATCGAAATAAATTTAACTTGTAGGAATGATCCACAAGAGGAGGATGATATGACTTGTTCTGACAATAAGTGATGAAGTCTGCAGATCCTATTTATGCTCAAAGTTAGATGCACAATTCCAAAGGGAGTTGAGTGCTCAGATATAGAGGCAGTAAGAAACCCCACGGGATGCAGGATCAATTATTCTAGATGTTCATCCTCCCAAGTGTCAGCATAAAGTCAATAAAAGAGAATCTGCCAAGTATTTGTTATTGATTACTTGTTCCTTGCTATAGTGTAACAACTGCTAAGTTCAGAGATCAAGAGGGATCCAACTGTGCTCTTCAATCCCAAATAGAATGGGATTTCAAAGGAGAGATGTGATCTCCCATGAGAAATTTGTTTCTCGTCACTTCAAAGAGCCTCCCAATGATATAAACATGGAGGTAATCCTAGTCCATGACTCATATCTTTCAAAGAGCAGAGGGAATAGGCCAGGCAATCTTCAGTTGATCTCTTTAAGTATCCTATTGAGAGGCTTCAAAATTTCTCTATATATCTCAGATGAGCCATGTCATTGATTCATAATCCTCCACTTATGAGGAGGCATCCAAACATCATGTTTGGAAGATATCCGATTAATAATGGAAAATGGTGTGTGAAAGTGGTTCTCAGACACTCAATTATAACTTCCAAGTGGATCTATAAGATCAATCTTCTTCCTGACATTTAGAGTTATTTGGAGCTCTCAAAAAATCATGTGTTTTATCATAGGTCGAAACACATCGAGAGGAATTATCACTATGTCAAGGACATGGTGCAGTATATTCTATCAAGATAGACTTATTATTGATGTGTTGACTAAGCCTATATCCACAACAAATCCTAGATACTTTTGAGATAAGATTAGTGTTGTTTAGAATGCCTCTCTTGTTGAGAGGGAATGTTAAATCTAGTGCAGTTGCGATATCCATTCTATGAATGGCACCCTATTTAGTTAAATAGTGTTCCTAGTTAGTTAACCAAGCAATGAAAGTCCCTATCAGGTACCCTAGGGCACCAAGCAGTCTACTGGGGTTCTTGGTCACGAACCAAGCAGGTTGATTCCATGGAAAAGGCCCTACCATGTGGCTAGGGCCCTTATCTATCTCTAGGGAATTCTGATCATGAACCAGACAGTGATTGGCCATAAGGACCAAGTAGATCCTACAAGCTAAGACAGAGACATTTTGGTTTGGGACCATGTAGATTCTTGTTCAAGGACCTAGCAGGTCCTACATGTGGTTAATCAACATTCAATCTGGGACTGAATCTCAACCTAAGGATGAGGACCATTCTCCGGAAGAATGGTGGACCTATTCATGGACCAAGGGGTTAATAAACATGATTTAGTCTTGGACTAAAGCTTAGCCTATGACTGAGAGCCATTATTTAAGAATGGAGGATCTTGGTTATTTAACCAAGATGATGATGTGTGATTCCCTCCTCTCCTAGGTCTTCGAGATGGTTAAGCTAGGTTGTTTTATAAAGGGATTGGGAACCCCTTGATAGAGTCACTAGTATTGAACTTAGGAGTATTTAGGAGGACCATAGGATCACATCATCTAGTGTGAACCTTCCTTATATGGTGATGATAAAAATTAAATTTATTGCATGGAACACTTGTGGATCACATACATTGAGAGAGAGAGAGATAAAAGGTTGTGTTCCCCCCTTGTTGAAATGTCTTCCCTCCTTGATGTTGACTTGTGGGTAAAAGGTTTGTCTCCCCACCTTGCATTATACCTTGTGTTGTTGCTATAAGGGTTGTATTCCCACCTTGTTGTGACACATGATGTTGACTTGTGGTTATCCTTGTGTTGGATTGGTCTTGTGTTAACCCCCCTTCTTTGTTGGTCCCTCGTACTGCGCCCCTTTTGAGTGTGGTACCTTAACGCCATGTTATGACATCTTAACATTAATTTATATTTTATTGTTGTAACTCTCCTAAAGTATATGATGCCTTAAAAAAATTTTAGTAAACCCTAATCTCAATGACCAATTAGAAGGAGAACCTTCTAGAAGACCATTGAGAGGCTATAAATTATAACCTAACCTTTCATTACGATATATCAAGAATAAGCATCTTACCTCTGATTTATTGTGTGATTGATCTAAGGTTTCAACAATCCTACTTGGTTTATGTCAAAGGCTGTCATTTTGCATCCTGTCGGTACCCTCAATAATTAAGAGCCCATTATGGTTGTCGCCCACCCGGTTGAGGTATGCATTGGATTGTTTAAGTTGCTTCTAGGGCAGTCGTTTCCTTCCTTGGACTATTTAGGTTGTTTCCAAGGAAACCGCTAGCTGCTTGGACTATTTTTGGGGTTCATTTACATGTGCTGCTACCTATATGAACTTTTTTTGGACTGTGTTGGAGGGATTCTACATTGTTGGACTATTTCTTGGAGGTTCACTACCTTATTGGATAATTTCTTGTGTGGGTCGCTATCTTGTTGGATTTTTCCTTGGATTGTTGTGTGGGATGCTACCTTATTGGATTGTTTCTTAGGTGGGATGTTATCTTGTTGGACTGTTTCCTGGACTGTTTTGTGTGAGCCTATGCCTGTATGGGCTAGTCTGAGGATGTTACTATTTGTGTTGAGGCCATTAATACCTCTAAGGTGCTTGAGGGTACTACTACTTATGTGAATGTTGTTACAACTTATGTGGACTGTATTTAGGGAACCACTACTTGTGTGGAGGTTTCCACTGCTTATGTGGACTATGTTTAGGGTACCATTGCATGTGTGTAGGTTGCCATTGCTTGTGGTGATTGTTTGAGGGTACCTATTCCCTCTTAGTGTATGTTGTCCATTGTTGTAGCCTTATTTAAGGCTTCCATCCAACTAGGTGAGAGTTTTGGCACTGTCTATCATTGTTGGTCACCTATTGATTGTCTTTTTTGATATCTTAAATTTTATCTTGTTTCTATTATTGTTGTACCTTATATTGTAAATGTCCAACCCTATTCATCATCACCCTCTCTCTCTCTCTCTCTCTCTCTCTCTCTCTCTCTCTCTCTCTCTCTCTCT